>QNUK01000183.1:1132500-1187500 GCA_013621035.1 Clarias magur | reverse complement strand
TTTGATGATTTATTGACCGCTAAGCCAGCGGCATTCGATGGATGCTCAGTTCTTCGGGGGGTATATGGGGTGGGGTGGAGGGGTCTGCTCCAGATTCAGGCGAGGTCCTGTTCGCATTCCTTCACGGATTAGAAGGCGATCCCTAACATCCAAACAACCCCCCCCCTTGGTCTAAATAAATATCTGTTGCCTAATGGCATAAAAGCCCTCCCCCCATTCACTTTTCAGTGCCTTGCTGGCATTGTGCGGGAAAGTCCATCAGAAGCTCCCCTGCGTCACGATCTCCATTTTCATCTTGGGTTTTACATTTAAAATTTAGATTGCTTTAGCAGATTGCCATTGAGTAACGAGTACAGAGTAGAAATTGGGGAAATGGAGCATCTTAGCATGTCCTAACTGCGGCGTACACGCTTAAAATGCAATGGTTAAATATGAGCTATATCACTGTTTTAGATTAGATTAGATTAGATTCAACTTCATGGTCAAATGAAATGCAGTGCCTGAGGAAGAAAAAAAATTGATATAAAAAAAAATGTCATCAGCGTCCTCATGGTGTCTCAAGTCCAACTGTGATTCCTCATCCTCAGCTACATCACCAGAGATCGATGGATCCTTATGATGTTTATTTGTAAGCATTTTTTTTTTGAAAAACATTTGGTTGTATATGTACAAACAAACTAATTGAACCTTCCATGGCCTGGGTCAGGCAGTAACTAAAGATGGATGAAGGGTGCATCTACTGTTTGTATTCATTTAGAAGATGTTATTTGTCTTTCCTGACCAATTACCTCATATCTAGTTGTATCGCTAATACAAATATCCATCCATCCATGCTTCTACCCTTTATCTATAATGTTCATTACGTGTTGGGTCACAGGAGGCCAAGAGCCTATTCCACAAAACTCAGGTCACAAGGTGGGGGTACACCCCGGATGGGGACACACCCATCAAATAGCACAAGCCCAAACAATAATTCGCCAAATCTAAATCAATGTCTTTGGACTGTGGGAGGAAACCAGAGGAAACCCACCAAGCACATGCAAACTCCATGGACACACGAACTCGAGGTGGGATTTGAAGCCCTAACCCTGGAGGTGTGTGGCGACAGTGCTAACGCGTAAACCAAGTGGGAAGAGACCCTAAGAAGGTGTAGTCATTGAGAACCTGATTCAGGCTGGTGTTCTAACCAGGGTGCGTTCCCACCTCACACCCAGTCACACCCAGGATTGGCTCTGGGTAAAAAAAAAAAATGACATGAACTACAGTAAACCACTTTATGATGGATTAATGAAATTGAACTTCAGCTCCTCACCTGAGCAGGACTATCGGGCGCCTGAAACTGATAGACTCGAGTCGTGCCTCGAGCCCTGGGTGTCCTGGGAGTCTGGAAAGTGAGGAGGACAAACACTTTTGAGCTTTGTTATTGCAGATCGAGTCCCACTTTAACCAATTATTTGTCTTTCAGCAAGGCATGTGATATTTTCCAGGAATATTCGGTTACAAACGATCCATAACTCACCGTCCGTCATCTGTAAATGGACGAGTACAGATATGCTACAGGACATCCGCTACATTAAGCTAAATCAACCTAAAGGAGAGCTACCCAGCTATGCCAGATGGTGTCTCAGTGTCCTGTCGGTGGCACACCTGGGAGAAGACGACATGCTAGACATATCCCTGATTGATTGTGTAAGATGAGAACGGCTTTGAAATCTTCCGAGATTATGCTGTGTTATTTTATGTTAATATTTAACAACTGGTTGAGTGGACACGTCCGAAGCAGATGTCACATCCTAATCACAGCTCGGTTAAATACCTCGTATTTTCGTTTTGACACCCAACATTCAGCTTGGATGATCTTCCATATGGGCTTCACCACAAGGAGGTGCAGTTTGTTCTTTGGGTGAAGTAAAGGTCATTTAAAACAAGATCAGCTGCAGAGAAAGTGAGCGTCATCAGCATAATGTGGTGAAATGGTGTCAGGCTAAGGAATGTCTTAGCAGGTAGCTCAAAAAGAAAAAGAAAGAAAGAAAAAAATCAGTCCATAACGTCACACAGGTTAGACATGGTTAGAGATCTAGTCTTCCTCTGTCTTTTAGGAACAAAAGCATTCCCAGTGCATTTAAAGGTCTGTCTGTTCATGAACTTGTCAGCACTTTAAACTTTTAGATGTGCTGCTTTAGAAAATAAATCAACTTTGCTTTATGATGATTTTCTATAGTTTTTTTTTTTTTTTTTTTTAACTTGTGGGATTAAAACCCATCTAATACTTTCTGACATGTTTCAGATGCATTTTTAATGCGTATAAAAATGGCATGAATTAAAAAAAAATCGTGTGCATACATATGGTATCAATTAATGTGTCATAAGGTTCCTTCTTGACATCTCAGCTCTTTGAACTGATTCAGTTCATCTGTATAAACCACATCTTATTCTGCAGAAGCCACAAGGGCATAATTGCACTCTGGGAAAAAAAAAAAAAAAAAACTTGCAGAGTCATTCCGAAAATTCAACATACGCTTGATCGCTTAACAAGTTTTTAATCAAAGCAACATCGACAAGGTCACACACTCACACACACACACACACACACACACACACACACACACACACACACACACACACACACACACACACACACACACACACAAAACTGTCATTGCCTTTGCTTAAATTTTCTCTACAGATAAAGAAAGTTCCCAACTGCTGAGCTTCCCCTAAACAAACTCACATAGTGTTAAATGCTTAATGCGTTTCCAGGATGTGAGATCTTAACTGGCTAGACAGCGAGCTTGCAGGCATATTTTCAGAATGTCCATTAAGACGCTAACATAATCAATCAACTCTCACTCTCCTGTCCATGCTGCTTTTCAGCATTTCTGAGCTGATGCGATGGTGTCTGGAAAGTTCTGTCGCAGGCCTTTGGCACCGTGAGCCTTGCTGATCGGATCATTAGCGGGTATCAGGGTGATGTTGGCTTGGCAAGGGCATCCTCTAATGACCGTCGCGACTCTAATGACTGCCAAGCTAAATAAGAATATATATATATATATATATATATATATATATATATATATATATATATGTCTCATTTGGACTGTCTAGAGGAGGTTGCTGATGGAATCCAACAGTCAAGACCTTGGAAGTTTGAAGTTGTTGCTTTAATACGCTTGGCTACTAATTTTGTGTCTGCTTTGGAGATCCATGTCAAACATGTCATGTCATTTTTAGATGAGCCAGTTGCTTGTGACGAACCTGAATAACTGACTTTCCCAAACCAGTCCTTGATATAGCGACCCCGTTCATCTGTACAGACCACATCTCATTCTGTGCAAACCACAAAGGCATAATTGCACTCCAGAAAAAAAAAAAAAAAAAAAAAAAAAACATTCTGAAAATTCAGCATATGCTTGCTTGAGTTAGCAAGATCTTAAGCAAAGCCTTTGATGTGAATTCCTGGTTCAGACTGTGACAAGCACAACTTTGTTTGGTTTTGGAATTCTCAAGAAGTGCTTTTGCTTTGGACACGTCTCTGTGTCTGGCCTGGGTTGTTTCCTAATTTCTCTATTCACTGTTTAGATATAAGTACATTTCTTCATTTATTTTTGCAATCCATTGCAGGGCACATACACACACACACACACACACACACACACACACACACACACACACACACACCCATATACTCATTCACACACTACCAGCAATTTGGGAGCCCCAATTAGCCTAATCTACATGTCTTTGGACTATGCGAGGAAATTTACCAAGCACAGGGAGAACATGCAAACTCCATACACACAGAATTGAACCCGGACCCTCTAGCCTCTCAGGAACTCCTTTAATGTGGAAATGGCTTGGAGCGAGGTCAGGACCGTACTGCGGATGTGGCAGTAACTCCCAGCCGAGTTCCTGTAATGTGCAAGTGGTGTTGGAGAATGAGTGTGTGTACAGTTCACTCAGACAGATGCGTCTTTTCCTTTGAGTTGGTAGATTTTCAAGAATCAGGCGGTCCACTCGTTGAATGTTCACAGGAACGACTGAACGACCTGGCCAGGATCGTCATTCACAGATGTGCAGACTTCCTTAAAATGTTTGAAGGCCTCATGCCCTTTCGTTCACCAGAAATCTCATCGATTTTGTCCCTGTACGACTTAAACAACCCTCATGATATTACACAATTACAGCTAATTATCTTGCTACAGCAACTTTTTATCTGCAATTGTGACTTTGTGCATCCACTTATTAGGCTATAAAAAAAGTTCTGTAATATTAATTCAGAAAAGAAGAAGAAGAAGAAGAAGAAGAAGAAGAAGAAGAAGGGGACTGCAGTGACCCACAGTTGAGCACAACGAAGTCACAAATTTGAGATATTCAGTGACAGTTGGAAAAAAAAAAAGAAAAAAAAACTATTGCATTTGCAAAGCTGTAACTTGCAATTTCTAGTTCCTTCTCGTTATGAAATCTTCTGTAAGATCTGTGGTAGAAATGTGTAAGGAACATTCTTTTTACTAGTTATTCAAGAATAATTGTTATAAATTGATAAACATTAAACAGGAACTTTCTTAAAATAAGACAAAAAATGAAGGTAATAATAATAAAACCAAGGAAAATAGAACAGGCAACAATACTCAGAAATTACAACCAACAAGGCTTCATAACTAAACGAGACAAAACAAGATAAACTAATCAAGATTATAAACAGAAAATATGATTTTGGAACACACCAGGTCAGGACTTTGGCAGAAACAGGACCATGTCAAATGCAAATTTCGTGAACTCGAGAGACAATATGAAAGAGACATCAGGTTCAAGGGTTCATCCTCATTATTAAAGTCTATAAAATTCTCAATCCCCATTTTCTCCCTGCTACAAGTTAGGCCTGACTTTTTGTGGACTTACTCCTTGATTTTGTATTCTTCTTCTTCTTCTTCTTCTTCTTCTTCTTCTTCTTCTTTTTTTTTTATGTCCCAGAGGTTGTTGTCTTGCTAAAGATTTAAACTTGTATATTATATAAACTTTTGGAATTTCTTTTTCCCCCCCTTCCAGCCATGGCAAAAACGTATTTATTTTTAAGTACCTACAGACAGATATTACACTTCAACATTTATTCCCAGCCAATATCCTAAAGGAAGCACTGACGCTCCCTCATATTTAAACTCAGCCGAAGTTTCAGAGCGTTCCCAAGTGTGCGCGAATACAAACACTTCAAAACCAATAGAGGGCTTCACATGAGACGTTATTTTCTCATGGTCCTTTATCTATTCCAGGCTTTTTCCAACATATCTGCAAGTACAATTCAGGTCCAGAATACTTTTTAGACTCTCCATGTCTTTCCTATAAATACATAACACCATCCACAATCACCTCACTTCAGAGAGAAATGTTTATCAAAATCCATCTCCATGTCTATCTATGCCCTGCTCAAGGCTCTGCCGCACCAAATTGATTTCTCAGAGCTTTGGGCAAGTGAAGGGCTCTTAATTAAAAGATGAAGTCTCAGTGCACAGTTGAAAACAAAACCCACTCCCTAAAGCAGTTTTTTTTTTTTTTTTTTTTCATGTAGCACCAAAAACAAAGAAAACAGTTCCTCCTTAATTCTAGGTGATGTTCTGGGAGAAAGGGAAACTGGCTGTCTTTGTGATACAGACACACCAATCTGGAGCAAGGCACCAGTAAGACAGTAAAGATGACAGTGGACTTTAATAAAACCCTACTCCTCTGCCTGCACTAATGATTCACTGTGTCGAGCACTGAACCCTTCAAGTTCCTCTGTACTACCATCTGCAAGGACGTGAAGCGGGAGAGGACCGTCGCCGCCGTCACTAACAAAGCACAGTAGGGAATTTACTTCATTTTCCCACCAAATAACGATGCTCAGCCTGTCCAAGGAGCTGACACTTAGTCCATAATGTGCTCATAAATTACTGCCTGGTTCAGCTTGGCCACCCAAGTGCACAAGTGCAGACTTCAAAGGTCATCAGAGGGCATCATCGGGACCAACCTTCTCTCCCTCCGGAGCCTGTACACATCACACACCAGGTAACAGGCTGGAGGAATAACTTTTACTCTCTGGCAAGCAGTACAATCCACAGTAAAACCCACAGTAATGAACTAACACCTGCACCGTTTGTCCAGTCAGACAAATCTGGACTGTGACGTTCGTTCAACATCTTTTAATTCATAAATTGGAGTCAGAACTTTGAGGGATCAGGAGATATTTATTTCAATAGCTACAAAGAATATAAACATTGTATAACCCTCAAATCATCAATTTTGAACAAGATCTTTTTTTTGTCAATGGTGGCTCACTAGTAAACCAAGGTTTGATTCCCAACCCAAACCCAGTCACTAGTTGCTGGTCATCCTTAGTGTCAGTCCCAAGTCTAAATATAATGGAAGAGGATTTTAAATATAATAGTAAAGCCTTTATTTTGTCACATATACATTACACTGAACAAGGCAGCTCCATGAATCCACCAACACAAGGAACATCAAGAAAACAAACAGTAGAGCCCTCTAGAAAAACAAAGGTAAAACAATATAACTAAAATATAAACTCAAAGAAACAGACAAAAAGGAACGCCCACATGACAGTAATACAAACATATAAGCAGAAGGATATATAAACAAACCAACAACGCTCGACCCAGTTTCCCAGAACAAACTGCTATTTATAGACACTTTAATGAGCCACCTCAGTTCAGGTGAGCACTCATCACCTGACTGAGGTGCCTTCTGGGAAACTGAGTCAACCAACAAAAACTACAGACAGACAGAAAGAGTGAGCTCCAGCGGAGGTTCCTAACACCTATCACTCCAAACGACTCTGGGTCAAACCTCCATAGGAGACGCTGATGGACACAACAAGCTTACATGCTTATCTCGCATGCCTTGTGTGATGGCTTTGAGCAATGTGGTTGACAAAATGAAGGCCATTAGTAAGAAGAATAAAACCAGACGGTTCTAAGCATCCTTATTGATCCTGACTTTCATCTGGTCTTTGATCTTGACATGCTTCTTCTAAGAGTGGCTTACTACTATACTTATACTATAACTTTTTTTTTACATCACATTATATCCTTCCACTGCAGGTTTCTTTTGGTAAATTTTCCGACCATATGAATTTGCGAGTTGATTCAATGGCTCTTTACTGTCTGGCTGAGAAAGCACAGTATTGATTTTATGAATAATTTCTACAGATGGTTTGCATGTAGATGGAATTCCGCTGCAGTTTTTGGATTTGTTTATTTGCAATATTTTTGTGGTGAGTTTATTTTTAGGGTCATTATGAAGATATGTTCACTGTCTGAGCATTGTGATGACATTTAGCTTAGGATGCTTGGCAAATTAACGTCAGAGTTTAATGTAATATTAAAGAATTTACAGTAGAGGCCTGGTGGCGTAGTTGAGGGTTCCCATCTTATTCTACGTCCCATCTTCAGGTCTGTGAGCATGGAGTGTGCATGTTGTCCTTGTCCTTGCTTGGTGGGTTTCCACCGAGTTCTTCAGTTTCCTCCCACAGTCCAAAGATGTGCAGATTAGATTCATTGGTGTCTCCAAATCGCTTGTAATATGTAAATGTGTGTAAGTGTTTGTGTCCTGAGATGGACTTTCACCCTGTCCAATGTGTGCCTTACCTTGTTCTCCGAGTACCATTTGATATTCCAATGATCCAGGTGATCATTTTGAATCTGCCGTTTTCGGTTGTTAAGCTTCCGGATCTTCCAAGCGCTACCAAAGTGTGCGTTCTGTCACATCTCTGGAGAAGAAGAAGAAGAAAAAAAAAAAAGTCTCCATATATAAAAGATTTCAGCAAAATGTTTCTCTGTAAACATACGAGGAGTTGTCTCTCCTCCTCATCATGAGGTTGTGTTAACACATCTGGTGTTATGCATGGAATTGCATAATTATGTTAATTTCCCCTATGTAAGGAGACGTCCTGCAGGGACAGCCTGTATTTGTTTTCCATTTTATATGGGAATTGGGTGAACTAATTAGCTGGCCTCGGCCATTTCAGTCGCGTCAGCAGCACAGATTCGCATGGACGGTACGGTTCTATCAGCATTATTAAACCTAAAGTAAAAAGCAAATATTATACAGTGAAGAAATCTTACTGTACTGCTGGGGAATTAAAACATACACCATTTCTCACCACTCTGAAGTCTGAAAGTTACAGTTTATTAAAGTCTTAAAGTTACAGTTTATTGCCTCCATCCATTCAGTGTTTAACCTGCATGTTAATTTTGAACGAGAGACTAATGTAAACAATAAACAAAATGTCATAAATACCTATATAAATATATACAGGTAGTCCCAGACTTATGAACCCTCGAGTTGCGAATTTCCGCAGATACGAAAAAACCACGATTCTGCTTCCAGTTCAATTGCAGAAGCTGCTCACGTGTATTTTTCCTTAAATAACCATTGCAGTGCACCAGATAGCAATATTTACAATGATATACAACATTTTCAGTGTGTAAGTGAATGTAAAAAATGTGTAAAGTCTGGTATATTGTATGTGTGTATGTGTGTGCGTAGGGGTGAGGAAGAGATGTGTCAGCCTCACCGGTTTGAATGAATTGGTCTAGGAGCGATGATAGAAAATGTTTGTCCTGTAAAAATCCTCAACAAAACAGAGTTCACAGTCTAATACTGTGGAAAACCATCCTTTTTCTCACTCTGAGACAAAATGGTGTCCAGGATTCCCCTCACGATTTAAAGGTGCAGAAACAACAGATTAATTTCCTTAGGCATGGCTACTGTTTTTGGCCACATGATGTCAGTATGGGGGAAAGGGACTGAGATTTAGTCAAGTGGACTGGTATGCTTTACATTGTATATTCGTGTAAAAGCTGTATTGTTGGACTTAAGAACAAATTTGACTTACGAACGTGCTCCCACAAGGGGCTATAAAGGCATCTTTCTTTCTTTCTGTCTTTCTTTCTTTCTATATAGCCACAATACCATCTCTTTCTTTAGTTTTTCTTTCTCTCTCTTTTTCTACAGTTTTTCTTTTACTTTTTACCAAAGTATTTATTTTTGTAATCTTTTCATCCCTTGTTCCTTCCTTGCTTCCCTATTAAAAAAAAAAATGTAGCCAAGAATTTACTCATTTATTCATTTAATAATATTTAGAGCTTTTTTTTTTATTCCTCATTAATTCAACTTATTTCTACTTATAGATTATATAAAGCAGTATATTATAAATATCACGCAGATATGAGGAGGATTTCAGTGGAATATCAGTTGAAATCTCAGTTATTATGTGAAGAGATAAATCTCACTATTATCCTTTAACAAGGGGCAATAAAGACATCTTGATTGCTTTCTTTCTTCTTTCTTGTATATAAAAAGAAAGATGCCTTTATTGCCCCTTGTTAAATCATAATACAGTGAAAAGTAGGAAAGCAAGGAAGGAACAAGGGACGAAAGAAAGATTAATAACATAAATAATTTAGTAGAACGTAAAAGAAAAAAGGAACTGTAGAAACAAGAATAGAAAGAAAAGGAAAAAGAATTAATGAAAGGAAGAAAGAAAGAAAGAAAGAAAGAAAGAAAGAACGTGATGAGATGAAGAAACTGAATGAAGGAAGGAAAGTATAAAAAAAATATATATTATATTACAGATATTGCGTTGGATATTATATTATGGATCTATTCTTGATGGATGGACACCACAGAAACTATGAACAGGGGAATTAGGCACAGTGAACAAACACATAGAATCTCCTCACTCACTCTGTTGCTCTCTGTAACACACTGACATTAAGAACCGGAGACTGAGAGAGTAAATATACAGAATAGAGTGAATATTTATTTTTGTAAATTAAAAAATAATAATAATAATGTAATTGAATAATGAAGCAAGTCACTGCATCAGGGTCGTGAAATAATGTTTGTCCAAGAGAGTCTAATAAAGCTGATGACCCAAAAGAAGCGTCAGTGTGTGTCAGGATGCTTGTCGTGTCTGCGTCTGCAACAGTCAGTGACATGCGCCGGTGCGTTTTATAATCGAAGCACGCTGCCTGGTTATGATGGAAGGCGCATTAGGCAGCCGGATGCGCGAGGGATGTTAATCTGCTGTTTGTCTGTAAGGATCCCTGAACAAAGCCAGAGCATCTGAATGATGACCTTTACCTCGTTGTGAGCAAGAGCTGCTCCCATTGTCGACATGTGTAATTCCTAGCCTTGGATGCCAGCACAGCGCCGGATTATGAATCTGCGGAAACACATTCGAGCGAGCGACTCCCGACCCCTGGGCGCGGCTGATGGGACGAGGACGGACAGACGGGATGACGAGGCCGCGGGCTGTCGTCGTGTCCCGCCTGAAAGCCGCGGTCATAATGTGGCGTTTTAGAGGGTGAGGAGAGAAAGCGCCTCTTATCAAACTGCCGCAGACGTGGAGCTGGCATTATGTCATCTGCCTGTGTGTGTGTGTGTGTGTGTGTGTGTGTGTGTGTGTGTGTGTGTGTGGCTATTTATAGAAAACACTGATGTCTCTCCTACTTCAGTGTCACTGTCACTGATAAAGGAGTCGACTGTCAGCACTACAACATGACAGACAGCTCAGAGCCAGAAATATAGGCAGGAACATAACATCAACACCACTGGGTTATTCCAGGTAATAGTTATAAGACTGCGTAACACCTGCATAATCGTTCCATGACAAATGACATTAACCTGCTTAAATACTTTAACAGGTACCACCTGATACAAAACTAACTTTTGTCATTTTTTATGTACCTGCTGTAGCGCGTAGGCTTTTTATTGTTCTTATTATTTTCAGTAGTGCTTATAAGACTTATAAGACGAATTGCATTACACCTGACATCAAACTGAAAAGCGTAAGGCTGATTTTTGTGATCTGCATAATGCATAATCTATATTATATCTGTCCCTGAATCCTGGCTACATACAGTAACACTTGTATAATCATTTCATGACAACTGTCATTAATATAGTTTCTAACAGATTAATTACAGTAGTGCTTATAAGGCAACATAGCACCCACGTGAGCATTTCATTACAGCTGATATATAGGTATCATGCACCTACTGTATATACGAATATATACTCAAATAGGCATGATCTACAGTAATAGTCAGTTGTAATGTAAACAACAGCTATACTACCTCTGTGTCTGAGTTTTAGGGTTGTTATTAAGCTATGTAACACCTACATAAGAATTCACTTAACATATGTAATGCCTACATAAGTATTTCAATTCAACATTTCATCTTATACAGTAAGACCAGTTTTGGTCAATTATAATATAGAAAAATGCATATTCTAGGTCATCTCCAATTAAAGCGGTGCTTATAAGACTACATAACAAGTACATAAACATTTCATGGTGACTGATGAATCTCCGTAACTATTCAATCAGTACTCAACCTGATATAAAGCAAGTATTTGTTAGTTTGTGATGTACAGCAAGTAACTGCTGTATTTTCTTTGACTTTCCGGCTGACTTATGTCATGCAAATGTCATGCCTAGTGACTTGTGGTAATAAGTATAATGCAGTATAACCTCTGTTATGTTACCTCTGGCTCTAAAGTACATGCATTTTTATTTAGCAGTTACTGAATACTTATGACTATGTTATAACACTGTAATAACACTGTAATAGTGTGTTTCCTCCTTCTAACTCTAAATGAAAAATGAATGCCTTTTATGATCTCATGTCAACTCTTCTTTGTTAAACAACTGACACAATAGTTACATGATGACACAACAAACATCTGTCATGTCAAATCCAACATCGAAATTGACAATAACAGCCAAGAAATATGACATGTTTTGTAACCTTTGTAAATGCTTATGTAGGTTCATATCACATGGGTTTATATAGCGTATTTATTATTTTTACACGAATGGTACATGATGCAGTCATTTGTCACATGACTATTCAATTTCACTAATTATAAAAAAGGGATATTTTTTAAAGGAATGCTATTTATTGGCTTTAACAATTTTATCGAATGAAACTATCTGTCGGAAATGACCCCAATAGGACAGATGGGGAAAAAAAGAAAGAAAAGGAAAAAAAAAAGGGCTTTTCAGCTCGCTTAATTGGATGTCGAGTAGCTTTGAGATTCGTCCTCCAGCTTGGAGTACTGGAGGTGGTCAGATATTGAAAAATATGATTTGATTTCGATCCAGGTGGTCGTCTGGCATGATGTGAATTTTAAACTGAGGCACTCATGGCTCCTCTGGGCGTCAAGAGAGAAATATGGAGAGAGAGAGAGAGAGAGAGAGAGAGAGAGAGAGAGCAGTCAGTGCAGTTAATTCTGAGAAAAATGTGTTTAATGAATGCCAACAAGACTGCGCGGGTGATGTACGCATCGGGATGTTAAATGTGTGGGCGCGAGATGGAGTGAATGCACTTGTGCTCCAATTCCGTACGTGATCGCGAGCGACACACCTACGCTGCCTTTTCCTTCTATTAATACGGCACTGTAATTCCATCTGACAAGTTGAATATGTAGAGCAAAGGGTGTGTTGTGGTTTGGTTTAAAAACAGTCGATGGAAATACACGGTATAGTATTCATCAACATTGCTAACGGTGATGGGAAAGCGTGTAAGAAGAAGTCTAATTTTTGCTCTTCAGAGCTGACCTTGAGTCGGCCACATCAGCTCTCAAACATCACGACTTATATTGAGTGACGAGCGCTTGAATACAGTACATGCTCGTACATACAGTTTGATTCTTTGGGTAACGACGCAGAGTGGAATATTCAATTCAATTACATCAATATTTGTGCTGGGAAAGTTTCTGGTGTTCATAATCAGTTGTAAGCTCCACATATAATAATAATAATAATAATAATAATAATAATAATAATAATAATAAATAATAATAATAACCATTTTCTCTTAATCCTTTACGATCCTCATTCCATATTTTATTTTCTTGGGGCAATAATAACAGTAATTAATGGTCAATTTAATATGTAAATAATGTACATTTATGATATTAATATTAAAATATTTAAACCCCAGTATATGTGTCTTCCAAATGGTTGAAATTTCTATTCTAACAAATCAGGGGGAAAAAAAAAATACATAAAATTATTATTTTTTTGTTTGGTCTTGAAACAGTATAAATGTTTTCTTGTTGGATGCAACAAAGCTATTGAGAAGGCATACTAGACATCAAGTGTACCCTTATCTTTAGCATAGCATACCTCAACCAAGTGATAGAGATCGCCCCACCCATTCTTTAAAATACATTTTATCAAAATGTTGAGCAGAACGTGGAAGGTTTGAGTGCCAGCAACCAAGGTGTCGTATCACCCTTAATCACAAGCAACCATATTTAAACCTGAAAAACGCAGTATGTAAATAAATGCATGGTTTTTGTTTTGTACTTTGCTGTCAAATTCCATTTTATGTCTCAGATTAATCAGAAAAAAGCAACAAGGTATGAAGATGTAACTTTTGAAATAATTGTAAAAAAAAAAAAAGAAAAAAAAGAAGAAGATGAATTAGAGATGAGAGATGAATTTGAGATAAAAAGTATAAATTATTCATCTTTACTCTTCGAGCCTACTCCCTTTATTCATTCCAGCCCTTTTTCAGAAAGCTCCGCCCCCAGATCTACAGTTGTCAACTTTTTTTTTAAGTTATTTGTAGAAGTATGTATGTATGTATGTATTTATTTATTTATTTTATTTATTTAACAATTAACCTAATGAGATATTGATATCTCAATCAGTCATTTGAACTCCTTATAACACTACCACTGGTTGAAAAACCTCAGTTTAACAGAAAGTTAATAAAAAATAATGATCACAAAATAATCAACAGAATCCTATCACTTACTTAATGCACGGATGTGATTGCTCTAGTCGCTGTGAAGTCTGAATACTTTCCTGTAAATGTGTTATATTTCTCTTATAACACAGCAAATCGCTTCATATTTCAGTTCAGTGCTTCAAATTTCAATCAAGACAGTCGATGTGTTGTAAAAAAAGTACTCCAGTGCGCATGATTTCAGAGTCTCCTTCTTATACAGCCTCATAATACTCTTCTAGTATGACGTAGGCAGCACAGACTCTACCTTAATAAGAATAATATATAGATACATACTGTAAAATAGGTGCTTGATTTTCGACACCATTTCTTTATATCATTGTAATTAGCAAGTGATTCTCGGTGCGGTTGCATCTGTTGTAAACACAATTCTCTCTGCCTCTTTCCCTGCACTGAACACAAAAGAAAATATCTGTGCTTGTAGTCTGGGATGGAAAACTGCATCACAGCGGAACGGGGATGTGTTTGAACCGCTCCCTGAGGTCCCCGTTGTTTAAGTTATACGATAATAAAATACCACCGGTGTACTGAATAAATGTAGAAACTCCAGCGGATACTGTAGAAACTCTCTGAGAACACACTCGCTTATTAATCCCCTGAACTACTTTACGGCGTTTCTTCTTCGAGCTTCGTCACTTCTGCAGGAATCGGACAGGAACGCCATTTCACTGCGCGCGCCGCGTCTCGCAGGGACTTCTCGACGGAGAAGCTTTGTGTTATCCTGCCAATTAGACTGCATGAAGATGAAAGTCTTGCACACCATGCGAGTCTGTGTCACACATCACACTGATGGCCACATTTCTATCTTTTGGACCTTAAAACAAACCAAACAAAAGCAGATATAAATTATTCATCGCTCGACTGTGCCTGCCCCCGGATCAATGCAAAGCTCAAATGTTGTGTGCAGTGGCATTTGGTTCAAGGCCACATTTGATCACTTTCTTTCCATGATTTGATTTTAAGCTTTTTTTTTTTTTTTTTTCCTTCAGCCCAGGAAGATTCCATTGATGTCATTTATTTGTAAGCTGCTGATAAACACCTCATTTGGCATTGTCTGTCTGTCTGTCTGTCTGTTTGTTTGTTTGTTTGTTTGTTTGTTTGTTTGCTTGTTTGCTTGCTTGCTTGCTTGCGTCCTGTTCTGGGCTGTCTAGTTAAGAGGCTTTAATGACAAAAAATTGGAAAAAGTACAAAAACATTTATGTTTTTCACTATAATTTGAGAAAAGTCGTGCAGTTCTAATGAAATAATCAACAACAGCGTGGTGTGATGAAGCAAAGTTACTGTTACCACTCTAAATAACAGAAGTGCTTCATGTTCCTTATACCACACAAATGTTCCAGCTCTCAACTACAGATATTAGGCACTGATACTGGAGACTCCTTCTAAAAATAAATAACAAGCGTCTCATCAAATCTGCATCTTCTGCAGCGTCTTCATCAAGGGTCCATTTTGCTTGACTTGTTTTTTTTTTTTTTTTTAAATCACTTAAATGACTCTTAAAGATGTCATTATCGTAATTTGTTTGTAAGAGAGAGAGAGAGAGAGTGAGAGAGAGAGAGAGACTTAAAGTTAGATCAAATTTCAAAAATCTTTCATGAATCATGAAGCCAGATGGATGTTATTTATGCAAAAGGGAGACAGAAACGGAAAAGGAAAAATAGACGACATTTGATTCACGTCTCGTCTCGTCTGAGAAAAACCTGCCAGAGCGTCAGGCACGACAATAGGCCAGCTTGTGCCGTGATCATATTAAACAAAGCTTGAGAGATGCCCGGATATTAGCGAGCATTTGCTTTTTTTGCGCCGAGTCTGTCATGACTCATTTCCACGCACTCGATCCTGAGCGATAACTTTGACGCACTTTGATGCCAGGCTCCGCATCGCTTTTAAGTGCTCCGAACTGTATTGGGAGCTGAAGAATTCGCTTTCGCCTTTTCCTCTTTTAAATGAGCACTATTCTCAGCGCCATGCCTGCTTGAGTGGAAAATGTGACATTTATGATTCAGAGGGCATTAAAGAGCAGCACTGAAATCCTAAGCATCTGCAAGAGCAAACATTTTCTCTTCTCTGCTCTTCGGCGATTCTCACTCTCTTCCTCTTTCACTCACTTCCTGAAAGCCCAGATGGCCGGAGCAGATGCCCAAGACTCAGTCAGGAAGAACGGAAACCCTCCTCCTCCGTCTCTCCTGACTGTCCCTAAGGCCACTGAGAGAATTGTTTGAGGAGGTGATTGGTTAAGATTGGTAGTCCTGCTGCAACCCGGCTAAGGGCAAGATGCCTCAGCTAAATTTAGATTAAAAGGTCCTCCATCACCACAGGCAGAAAAACCCGAAAAAGCTCCTGTGGTTTTTTTTGTCGAGGTTGCACATTTAGAGAGAGTATACACACCTCATTAAGGGAAGGAAGTGCACAAGAGAACGGCACAGCCAGTGCATATTAACAATTATTTTGGGACAGTTTGTGGTTTGTGAATAGAAACTGTCTCTCATTTCAAAAAGGAAATACTGAAAAGTATCCTGTGGTGGAAAAGTTGGCTATGAGTATGCAAAAAAGGCAGATGGAATTTAATTTTATTTGGAATGATTAATACTGTTAGAGGAAAATAATCAGTATGATGAACTGGAGTTAGTTTAACCAACACAATTATTTCCATATATCAGCATGTTTTACTCTTACACCATGGCATTTTGCCACAAATTGCAATTTCCTATTTATGAATGAACAGGATGTGTGTTTGTACATACATTTAACGTTACATTTTCCTATGATCGAGCTTTTCCTCTAGAAATGATAAGGTTCTTGACATGCTACAATTATAGAAAATTAACCAACACCGTCCATCCATCTATCCAACCATCCATTAGCTATACCACTTACTCCAATTCAGGGCCATGGTGGTAGTAGCATAAGCAGAGATGCACCCCTGTCCCATGCGACTTCTTCCAATTCCTACTGGGGGATCCTGTCCACTCCCAGGCCAGTAGCGAGATATACAGTAATCCCTCCAGTGTGTCCTGGGTTATCCCTAAGCCTACGCATGTCCATCTGCTCATGCGTTGTAAACCCCCACTGGTAGTCACATCGTCACCCTGAATCAGTTGCCCGAACCACCTCAACTGGCACCTTTTGATGCACAGGCGCAAACTTCTCATCTAATCTTGGAGATTCAGCCCAAAAACCATATGAAGAAATCACATTTCAGATGGTTGTATTCATGATCTTGTACTTCAGGTTATTACCCAGAGATCGAGACTGTATTTGAGGCTAGAAACATACTGTATAATGAATACAATGAATGGCAAATCAAGAGCTTTGGCCAATAGACTCGGCCAAGCTCCCTCATCAACGCTAAGGTTGGGTTCAGCGATCACATCACTGCAGAAGCTGCACCCAACCTGTGATCAAACTCAAGCTACCTTTTCTTGTCATTTGTGAAAAAGACACTGAGATTCATACTGAAACTCCTCCATCTGATGTAGGTTCTCCTCTCACCTGATTGGAACATCCCATTGTTTTAATCTTTTGCAAATCCTTTAGGTGCATAATGAAGGCCCTCCTGTGATGGCACCAGAAGGACAACAACGTCATCTGCAAAAAAGCAATGATGTGACTTCTTTACCTCTATGCTGAACTTTTTCCTCATCACAGCTACACCTAGAAAATCTGTTTGTGAAAAGAGGGAAGACAAGTGGCAGCCTTGGCAAAGCATAACCACCCACATTTGACTTAACAATGACTATATGAACACAGTTTTCCTGAAGCACTCCTCACAGAACCTCTCAGGGAACCGGTTCATAGGCCTTCTTCAAGTGCAAAAAACACACAAAGCCTGGAATGGCAAACTCCCAGTCCTTCTAATCATCTGCAAGACAGTAAAATGCTGGTACACTATGCTGTGGCCTGGAGAAAACAACATGTTTGGATCTGCCCGGTCTGTCCAGTTGTCTCCCCCACCACCTGATCCAACTCGCCACCAGATGGTGATCAGATGACAACTCTGCTCCTCTCCTTTCTTGATTGCCCAAAACATATGGCCACAGATCAGATGAAACAACTAGAAAGTCAATCCCTGATCTTCTGCCCAAGGCATGCTGGTACCAAGTACCCTTATGAACTACCTTGTGTTTTAACATAGTGTTAGTTATGGACAAAGCATGACTACCACAGATGCCGTTCATGCAGGTCGCTCCTCCCAGTCACTTTTCTCCAGATTCCCTCCAGATAGTCATTGCCAACATTGCCTGGCAGACCGATGAAGTTGCAAGGATCCTCCTTAAGACACCCCCAACCCCTTTTCTCGAAAAATGCAGAGTACTTTATACTGCAGTTACAGTGCATATTTGCACACAACAGTAAGAGTTTTCTTCTCCCCAACTCAAAGTCACATTGAGGTTACCCTCTTGTCTACCAGGTGAAACTCCAACTGTGTGTGCTGCAGCCAGCCAGGGACTTGTGTGTTTAATCAACCAATCAGAATGCATAGGGACTTGTGTGTTTAATCAACCAATCAGAATGCATAATTCAACAGGACTCAAATTGAAAGAAATTTAATGAGTATTAAGATTGCATGGATATAAGAATATACACACAAAGGCTGACATTGATTATGATTCACAAGAATACTCTGCCCCTTTTATAATCTGTTAAAAGCGATATTTAATTTTTGTGGTAGGTCCATGAAACTAATTCCTTTTAATGCTTTAGTTATGGTAGCAGTATGATGAAAAGAGGTGATAAATAATCAAATAAGGAGTGGAACAATAAGCACAGCACTCTTTCCTTAATTAAAATGTCATTTTTATAAAAAGAAAAAAAAAAAGCAAGCAATTGCAACTATCTTAAAAAAAAATAATAATAATAAAAAAAAAAATTATCCATGTTATTTTTTGTTCAGTTCTACCCAAATCAAAAGTGAAGATCAGATAGAGCAGTGTTTATCTAGGTGATGAAAAAGACCGTTCGCTAGAAGTGGGTCACTCTGGCGGCCGAGGAGTGTCGAGCCACTTTTTCTGCACAGGGACTACTTAACTGACCTCTATTCAGTCCCGAGCTCTGGTGTTTACTTTAACGTTGACCTGCATTTGTTCCTCGCTCACAAAGTGTTAGCTCTCTAACAGCATGCGTTGGGTTTCCAAACCGCCGACTAGATATTGGTTCTTTTAGAATTTTAGAATAAAATAAAGTCGGTGTATCAGGAGAAAAAAAAGAAAAAAAAAAAAACATCAGTGTGCCAATCAAAGGGCCGCAGAGGTTCTCCAGAACAACAGTCCTGGTGCCACCAAGTCCAGTTTTAAAGCTGACAAAATAGAGGCTGCTCTCATAACTTGTTATCCTTCTTTACAATTTATTTGGGAATATGAAAAGCTACGATTTTTCTAATTAATATTAGGAAAAGAGAAAATAGAGGGCAATAATTGAACAACTGTAAATAGAGCAGCAGCTATAACATGACCATCCATCCATTCATCTAGGAACCTCTGTAGTCCAGCGAGGGATGGTGAGGGCCAATGGTACCATTCACATGCCATGGCATTTTGAGAACTCCAGTTAGGCTAATCTGCATATGAACAGGAAACACTTGTTGATCTTGTTACAAGAAAACCGCAGGCTGATTTCATCACCCCACCCAGTTGTTGATTATTTGGCATATTATGTTCTCATATCCTGACGTGTTTTATTAATTATGGGTTAAGAAGTCACAAAATAGTCAAATTAAAATAGTAAAAATGTGGCATGTCTAAGTGGGGTATTTTGACAAACTGCAGTTTGTTAGCCAACTTGATATCATTAGTTTCATGGGAAACAACAGCACCTCTGTCAGAGATTTAGTCTCTTATGGTTAATCCAATAATCCGACGTGCTTGGAACTCTGAGAAAAATCTATCAAACACGTCCAATTACTTCGGGATACAAACAGATGGATAAGACGCTTAATTGGTGGTCTACCAGCAGTGTGGGGGGAAAAAAAAGCAAACACAATAAAACTTTTTGTTCTCTCCTTTTCACTTGCAGGTCATCATACACCCACTCAAGGTTAGAACAAACAGACAACATTTGCAGAGAACGTTCCAGATTCTACCTACCTACAGGATATAGTTACATCCTATGTGGCTACTAAAACACAACCAAAGAATGTTCGTCTCTCTAGCATAAAAAAAATTAGCTTTTATTGGAATAAAAAAAATAAATTAAATAAATTCAGAATGTCTATTATTTTGTTTTTATTTAATTTCAATTTTATTTATTTATTTATTTATTTATTTATTGCTAATTCTATCTAGTTTAATTGTGGTCCTCCAGTGCAATTTCTCCTTTTATTGTAGTGAATTTCTTTTTATCCTATTCTATCTTCCCACTTTAGCTCAGTCATATAAGCATTTCACCTCATATTGTACTGTGTACGTTTGTGAATGTGAGAAATAATATTTCAAATTAAATAGTTTCGTTTCAAGTTTGAATTTTAAAATTATTTTATATTTTTTGTGCTTTTGTTGTACAGGACTCTAAAACAAAAGGTTTACATTTCCAAGTTGAACCTTTTTAGAATGATACACCCCAAATAGAACAATTTAATATATAATAATAATAATAATAATAATAATAATAATAATATAATAATAATAATAATAATAAAAATATATAGTTTGAAAAGTTATGAGTACTTACTTGTTTAAAGGGTTTCTACACTTTGTAATTGCACCCTTTATGGTGCTGTTCTACATAGCAATAAGGACAAATGCTAAGGTCAGTGATAGAACTACACAACAAAGCATTCGCCTTTCAGAGAAAGCTCCAAGTAGAGGCTCATATGAGTGGAAATAATCTATCTATCCAAATCTATCCAAAGCAGCTTTGAACAACTTTAAACTCTCTGAAAAGAAAGCCTTTGTTTCTATGGCTCTTTGTAGCACGTTGAACATTTTTGTAGATCGTTCCTGTGTTGTGTAGAACCCGATATCAGAAATATGTCTCCTTAATGTGATATTACACTCTTGGGGCAGTGGTGGCTTAGGTGGTTGAGGCTCTGGGTCGCTGATTGAAGGGTGGGGTGTTCAAGCCCCTCCACCACCGGGTTGCCACTGTTGGGTCCTTTGGCAAGACATTTAAATGCAGCCAGTACTGGTCACAAGCTCACTCACTCATCGTCTGTATTCAGGGTCGTGGGGGGCCTGGAGGCTATCATAGGAGACGTAGGTGATGAGGCGGGGTACAGCCTGGATGGGGCGCCAATACATCTCTGGGCACACACACTCACATACACACACCTCCACACTGGTGGCTTCCCGACCACGGACTAGATATTGATTCTTTTAGATTTTCAGAATAAGATAAAGTGAGTCTTACAAAAAACAACAAAAAAAAATATTATTATTAGAGTGCCATGGTACTGTAGGACCTCCAGTCAACGTTCACATGCTACGGCAATTTGAGAACACCAATTAGCCAATCAGGACTTCTTAGTTTAGTAGAAACGTTTCACTACTCTGCCAAGTAGCTTCTTCAGGTAAGTTGGAAAGTTCCTTGTACTGTATTTACGTAAGTCCTCCACAGGGTCCTCGTCTATTTGAAAGAGCTTGTTACATGAACAACGGAGAAGGTGAGAATAGGAGGAAGGGTCATTAGAAAGTAGAGCGGAGAGAGCTGTTAGGAAGACAATAGAGAACGATTAGTGAGAGTCATTAAGGTGAAACAACCAGAAAGTGTAAGGGGAGTCCTTAAAGTGGGGCTTTCTTGGTGGACATGTGAAGAGGTCTTGATCTTTCTTGGGACAGATGAAAGGGCAGCATGAAAAATAGAAGCCAAGTTGTGTCGAAGACCTCCACCTCTGTTGAGGGAAGGATTTTCCACCTGCACATAGAATGCTTCTTTCATCCCTCCCTTCGAACCATCTATTGAAATTGAAAATTTTTCAGATCTCTGAAACTGAACCGCATACTGTATATTATATTGCTTTTCTTATGTTTTGGGCTGGACACTAAGAAGAAGTCCAGGTCACATGACTCAACTTCCAGATATCTTCACTTCAACCTGGATGACTGAGAATCTTCACAGACATTCAAACTTTATGCACACAGACCTGAGGTCGGAATCAAACCTGAACCTGGAGGTGCAAGGTGACAGTGCTCACCACTAAGCCACCGTGCCACCTTCAGTCTGAAGCTTGGTTTGAAAATAGGAGGGTTGCAACAGGAAGGGCATCCATTGTAAAAATCTGTGCCCATTCTTGCAGATCTAATGATCTGGTGTGGTGACCCCTGCGATGTTAGTGTTCATAAGTGATATTATGTAGTGAGACTAGTTAATACCCAACCCAGTTTCTTTGATTATCCCTTGACTTTGAATAACACCTAAAACTTTATTTGTAGAACGGGTTCACAATAACTTGGGGTGGGTGATCAGGGTGTATAGGGGTTCGACATTGATCTGTCTTAAAAAGACAAACCCCTTGTTATAAGATTCCACCAAGCGAACCAGTTAAGGTTGTTTGAGTTGTCTTTAAAGCAAAATGTTTCCCATTAAGCAGGAGTTTCAAGTAGAGCCTCTTTAAAATGCTAAGAATACCTTTTCAAAGTAGCCTGGGGCACATTTAAATTTTGTAAGCGTTCTGAGCTTTATAAAGGCATTTTATTTTGGAACTCTCTTTAAACACTGAAACCATTTGTCACAGGGTTACATTAAGCACATTTAATATATTCTTTTTGACTTGTCCCATATCATTTCTATGTCTCGAATGGAATTAAATTTTTAAAAAAGGGTTGCTTGAGGCTATTTTGCAAGGTTAAGGGTTCTATTCTGAGCCAGTTTAACTGGCTTAGAACCCATAAGTATTCAATAACACTTGAAAAGATTATGAAGAATACTTAATGCAAGAAGTTTCTATCTATCTATCTATCTATTGCATCGATCACTTTTAATAGTTACTTGGTTAGAAGACTTACTTAGGGCATAAGGAGGGGTACAGCCTGGACAGGGTACCAATCCATCGCAGGGCACATAAGTCTTAATCTTAAGTTCTTTGATTGGCCCTTAAAACAGTGTATGCAGAAACCCACAAAAGGGTGTGGCCTGAGACTTTTTAAAAATGCTTAGTACTTAAAGAATCCTAAGAAAACTATAAAAGGGTTCTTTGAATAGTAAAGAATTTGTGTCATACTTGTGGCAATAAGGGGTCTGATTTGAAATATTTTCTTTTCTAACCTATCTATTTCAAACTGTTTAAATCACAGATGTTCAAGCTACTAATCAACCCAGGCACAAGCAAACCATTCTGTAAAAAAATGACATATACTGTAAATGATTTCCATGAAGATGTTTTCAACTAGTAGAATAAAAATGCTGTTGGAAAGCAGTCATGTTTAGTTGTATTGTGTGATTGGAAGCTGTATAATGATAAGACTAGCCACGGCTCTGGCAGATCCCCACTGAAAGTAATGTGAAGCAGAACGTACAGCTTCAAGGCATAACAGCAGCAACCCGATTGAATCTCTACAATCTGAAAACATACCCACTGGCGTGCAGATACTGGACCACGTCAGAGAAATTTCTCCTGCTGACCCAGTTTACTGCGCGAAGAAATTACACAAAAATAACAAATAAAAAGCACACTCTGATGGATGTTTTTCCTAACACACTAGTAGAATGAATGAGAAGGAAACATCTGGGGTGGTTTGTGTAAAAAGCTGCCACACGCCGTCCGGCAAAAGGCATCACTTTTCTTCCACCATGTTGGAGGAACATACGGTGCAAGGCTCCTGAGTAGGAAAGAAAAATGGAGCTCCGTCAGTGAGGCAGCACAGTGTCAATGCTGTGTTTTGACAGCATCGGGTCACGCAGTCAACAGGGACACAGGAACAAAAGTGGGCAGCTGCTCCATGGCGCTTGATCGCCAACTGTTTGGAACAGGTTTCTGCCCAGAACGTCACACATTCAGCCACACCACCAGGCACATGGACTCACTGCTGCAAGTATTTCAGCTCATCTGCCAGACGGGTTTCCCCATGCCGGACAGAATGCTGACCTCACCTCATGCCTCATTACTGTAAACAAAAATACATTTATACTCTCATGTGGCTAGATAGAAAGCGTTTTCCAAAATCTTTACCATGGGTCCGGGTGTTAGTTTTTGAATGGCTTTTTATGGCTTTTTCCATAAGTCTCAAATAAGGAAGGCCTACTAAAATACCTTTAGTCTTAAAGCTGTTCAGCTACAGGAAATTTTGCTTCATTCATGACTTTAGCTCCTCCAAACAGATGGTCAAAGTGGATGATGGTGGAGTAGATGAGGAGGTTGAATTTATCCTGAGGTAAAGCTGAGCATCAACAATGAAATACAATTCCATGTTGGCTGATGACACAGCCCAGAGGAAGCATATACAATATAAACAAAATGGGGCCGAGCACTAAGCCCTGAGGAACACATAAACCACTGTACACCATCTGGGATGCTCTGTGATACATATAATTACACATCAAAGTGCTGTTACTGTCTATTATCACCTCTCCGGGAATGCTTGATTTGGAACTAATTGTTGCATAATAGGTGTTATACATGCTGGGATGTGTTACTTTTGTGGGAAGGTGGAAATATTTGGCTATGAAAATTGGAAAAAACTAAATGTATGCTGCGTTTGGGACTATTATATTAATAGCTGCAGATCTGGATCACGTTTGTGGTTCATATAATTTTTGGCGGCTGTTATTATGTTGATGGGTGTAACAAGGTTCCATGCAAATAAATTTAAAATTGAATTAAATATGTTTCTTTGTTCTTGCTTAACACACCGTCATGACGTGACGAGAGTTAATGCATAGTTAGGTAAAAGAAAAAAGAAAAAAAGAAGAAGGTTTGAACACATCCAGGAGTCCAGTAAAAAAGACATGAAATAATAATTTACACAAATTATTGATTAGATACTGAAAATTACATAATCACGTTGGGCTCATCAACGTTGCTAAAATCTAAATCTAAATTTGTTTTTTGCACACCAGCTGTTTGTCCTTTTTTTTAACAATAAAATGATCTGTTATTTGTTTCGGTGATCCAGTCAGTGCTTGTGTAAAGTTTCTGAATTGATTTAAAAGATAATTTGCTAGATCGTCGTTCGCCATCCAACAAAACATTAATCGGGATCGGTGTCACAGGTGTTTCATTATTCTCAGAACTAGTGCTTGCACGAATTCGAATAGCAAAAGAATCCAAAAGACTTTTGTTCACAGAAGAGATCTAAGCATCCCGCACTGTGAATAGGAAACATATTTTCTATACCATAACTTCTATACCAAAATTTGGCTTTAAAACATCAGCCAAAATCTTCTATGTGTTTTGGAAAGCTTATGGGTTGTCTCAGCTGATGGTCGTAATTGTTATTCATATGTATTCATTTCTGCTAGATTTCATGCATAACATCTTGAAACCTGGTCCAGAATCCAGATGATTTTATTTTTTTTAGAAGTAAGCTTGAATTATCCTCCTATAATAAGTTGGGGTGGGGTGAGGTGTGGCAAGTACTGTAATTTAGTTGCTTCTGACTATCTGTGTACTATACTGTAAATATAGCTCAAAAACCAAATCATTATCTGTGGTTATATTCCAGAGTGTCGAGTCTCAGCACGCCTACAAGGCGGAAAGAACTCTCCAGTATCTGGTGATGTTAGCTAGAAAAGATGTCCATAAAATATATAGAGATATAGAACAATATGTATTGTTATAATAAATGATGGGCTATTTAAGATGCATACTGTAGTCCTCTATATTTGTCAAATCAAAAAGATACATTTTGGCAAGACAAGAAACACAATGAAGCAGACGAACACATGACGTCAGACACTTCCAGCTACGATAAGTTCTCTAACTCTAACTAAGCAATGTCACTACTGTCTAATGTTGCAAATTCCACAATGATGTTACATCAGCTAGTTACCACTAGCAACCGCTGAATTACAAAACAAATACAGTACCGTATCTGTTCAGGAAGAACAAGCTAACACTCCATCACACATGAATCCATTTTCCTCTTTTGGTATCAAATTGACATTTTCACTCACAAACGTATTACTGCTTGTCTTTGGCTTTATGCACTGTATCTTGTGCTGTTTTAATTTTTTCTTATTTTTTGTGGAAACATGTAATTTTTTTATGTATCCAGGCTGCTGACGCATGTGTACCAATTTCATACCAATTTCATCATAACACCCCTGAAACAGCACTAACTATTGATTACTTTTTTTTTTTTCTTCTTCTTCTTTCACAAGACTGCCAGGGCAACTCAAAGCTCAGAAACATTGGATTTTTTTAAATATGTGGTCTCCTGACCCCAAAAATAAATAAACAAACAATAAAATCAATCAATCAAACAAACAGACAAACAAATGAATGAATAACACACACACACACACACAAAAAAAATAAAACTACATTGACAATAGATGTTAATATTTCAGATGAACATGACCATTGGTTATGGAAAAAATTTGAATAATAAATAACTGCTAAGCAATAAAATGCGAACTAACTCACATGAACTTTAGTTTATTAGTGCTTTACAAACTCCATGCACACAGACCCGAGGAGTAAATCAAACCTGGACTCTGGAGGTGCGAGGCCACAGTGAACAAAGAAATAGGAATGAACTAAAATAACCTTAAATAGTGCTTCATGAAATTACTTAAAATAAATAAATAAATAAATAAATAAATAAATAAATATTATTGAATCGTTAATCAGCTGAAAAACTTTACAAACTTTGGTACTGTCCTATGTCATTAACTGGATTTGTTTAGGGGAAAACAATAACAACAACAACAACAACAACAACAACAACAACAACGTTGTTTTATGAGAACATTGTAAAACATAACAGACTAACAGGTGGTTCAACAGACTATCACTAGTTCTTTAAGAGGGTATTTCTTTTTTAAACGCTCATTACTTATATCACTTTTATTTATTAGATGTTTTTTTTTTTTTTACAATATACTATAATATAATAACCTTCTTTTTATGATATACTGTTATATAATATTATTTTTTTCAACAATATACTCTAATAAACTCCTGCAAGTGTGACATGGTTGTGTTGTAATGCCAGGTATATAATTTGTGTATATTTTGTACAATTTTGGGAAAAAAAAAAAAAAAAAAAAAGATTTTGTGATAATTTGTGAATCGAACCTGAGAAAGTCCCAGAGTGCAGTGCGTGTTGTGGGCGGAGGCGCTAAGCACGCAGCTCTGCGCTGTCCCACCACCTGAGTTCCTCTGCAGCTGAGCTAATTAGACCATGCACGTTTTTCATGGAGCTCAGCTTAAAATGCTCCTCTCAGCCTAAAAATAAGCATCTCCACCATCTTGGATTTGACATCCATAATAAGCATCGCTATCTCCACGTCCTAGGCCTGGGTGTGTTTTTGCCATCGCAGCGATTTGCTCGCGCCTTCAGTCCTGAAGTGTTTACCTGCACATGCAGATGCAGTCATGACGGCTTGTCGCTGCTGCATGAGCACGAGCAGCAGGAGAACCTCCTTAAAGACGGCGTCAGAGTTCCCGTGATCGACACGCGGGGCACGGCTAAAAGCCACGCAGGGATTAATAACCCGATGTCTTTTTTTTAAATCCGGCCCCGAGGAGACTCCCATCACAGGAAGGGAAGGAAAAGGGTAACGCGGAAATGGTTCCGGTTTAAATAGAAAAGCTGTGCAGCTTCATAAGAGCAATAACAGTCATACATTATTAAGAAGACAACATCTCGTCTTCTGTTTCTGTTCTCTGGCTTCAACGTGAGCGGATGGTGTTCTTTAAATAGAGCGAGGAGAGGAAGGGAGCAGATGCACAGAGGCAGCTCAGAGTTGATCATCTCTCTGTCTCTCTCTCTGTCTCGCTCTCTGTTTCTGCTTGTCTCTCTGTCTTTTTGTTTCTGCTTGTCTCTGTCTCCATCTTATTCAGTCTCTGCTCGTCTCTCTCTGTCTCTCTGTGTCCTTCTCGTTACCGTCTCCCTTTCTGTTTCTCCTCGTCTTCATACGTCTCTCTGTCTTTTTGTTTCTGCTCGTCTCTGTCTCCATCTTATTCAGTCTCTGCTCGTCTCTCTCTGTCTCTCTGTGTCCTTCTCGTTACCGTCTCCCTTTCTGTTTCTCCTCGTCTTCATACGTCTCTCTGTCTTTTTGTTTCTGCTCGTCTCTGTCTCCATCTTATTCAGTCTCTGCTCGTCTCTCTCTGTCTCTCTGTGTCCTTCTCGTTACCGTCTCCCTTTCTGTTTCTCCTCGTCTTCATACGTCTCTCTGTCTTTTTGTTTCTGCTCGTCTCTGTCTCCATCTTATTCAGTCTCTGCTCGTCTCTCTCTGTCTCTCTGTGTCCTTCTCGTTACCGTCTCCCTTTCTGTTTCTCCTCGTCTTCATACGTCTCTCTGTCTTTTTGTTTCTGCTCGTCTCTGTCTCCATCTTATTCAGTCTCTGCTCGTCTCTCTCTGTCTCTCTGTGTCCTTCTCGTTACCGTCTCCCTTTCTGTTTCTCCTCGTCTTCATACGTCTCTCTGTCTTTTTGTTTCTGCTCGTCTCTGTCTCCATCTTATTCAGTCTCTGCTCGTCTCTCTCTGTCTCTCTGTGTCCTTCTCGTTACCGTCTCCCTTTCTGTTTCTCCTCGTCTTCATACGTCTCTCTGTCTGCTTCTCATTCTGTTTCTTTTACTGTTTCTTGTCCTTCTCTTTCTCCCTGCATCTCTGTCTGTTTCTGCTTGTCTCTCTCTGTGTCACTTTGCTTCTGCATGTCTCTGTCTGTCTCTGTCTCCGTCTCATTCTGTTTCTGCTCATCTCTCTCTCTCTATTTCTCTGTATTTCCTATTCAATCTTCTGCTCGTCTCTCTCGGTCTCTTTGTCTCCTTCTTATTCTGTCTCTATCTCTCTCTGTCTCTCTCTCTCTCTCTCAGCTGGGCATTATGAGGATATAATAATGGTGAAAATAATGGACAATGCATGATGAGAAATCATTTTGTTAAGGGAAACCCGTTTAAAGCGATTGTCTCTGTATAAATGTGTTAATTAGGTTAGTCAGGATTAGACAAATGTCATATAATCGTCCAATTAATGTTATTTATATGAACTATTTTTATATTTGTAAACTATTGTAACCAGTTATTTCTGGTTCATGACATCTTTTCTCATAAATAAAAGTTTTTTTTTTTCTTTTTTTTTTTTTTCTCCATTCATCGCGCTGTGCTTTGTCACTTAGATGTTTCTAAAAGCTGGCGCTCCCGCACACCAGCACATGACATTAAACACTATGAATTTTTAAACTCCCTTTTAAATCAGCTTTTGATTCAGAATCATTTTCAAATGTAAATTGTAAGCAGAAGACATGCAATAAAAAAGCTGAAATGTACTGTATATTAATAACGCGCTCATTCTGGGTGAAGAAACCAGTTAAAGACAGTGCTGAATATTAATCTCTCTCTCTCTCTCTCTCTCTCTCTCTCTCTCACACACACTTTGTGCATTTATCAGCACCCAGGGTTTTTTTTTTTTCTTTCTTTCTTTCCCAAAGCTTAAATTCATATTAAATTTTAATTTAAAATAAGCCACAGAAATGAATCACGACAGGAGATAGCTCCAGGCTTGGTGCGAATATGTATGACCTCTATTATAACACACAAGTGCAGTAAAACAAGGCTGCTACCCGATTCCTCTCCTGACGTTTCGACAAAACCTGTAAAGAACATCGAGTAACTGGCTGTAGAACTACGCCAGAGGTCACGGCTTCGGCTCCAGTTACATCGGGTCGTGGTGTCGAGTTCGAGTCTCAGCAGGACTGCAGTGAAGAATATTAGACCCCAGTGAGAGGAAATACAGTATATAAGTAGCTTAAACGCACACGCACGTCCAGGATCCGTTCAAAACCCGTTTGCATCAGTGGAGAATCATAAATTAAGGTTAAATGAGGTTTAATGCCTACTTATTTCATAGTTTTCTTCATTTACATGTCTTTTCTAAATGTGTTTGATTGGTTTTATATGCAAAAATATTATTATAATGTTGGAAATTGGTAATATTGGTAATATTTTCGAGTGACTGGAACGGATTATCTGCATTTATCTGCATATAAATCAATTAAATGTGTATGTCGAGGTACCAGTGTACTTATATATATGTGTATATACCAGGGATTTCAATTTATGCATGTTTTCTTAGCATGTGTTAATTAATTAATTCCCTGTAATGGGCAAAAAATTAAGTATTATGTACCCAGTTGAAAAAGTCCAATAAAAAGCAAAAACATATATATTAATTATATTACTCAGAGTAAGTGTAACATAGTATTAAGAAAAGATTTGTAAACTAAATCTAAATTTTTATTTTTTTTGTTTTACATTTTTAATTTTTTATAAATTAATAATTTTTTAATTTATTATGGCATGCCGTTTAGGAAAATATTCATGAGAGAACTTAATTACATTATATTACAACATAAATTCATAGGTTTATTGTTATCAAATATGATATAACTATTATAATTAACCCTTGGCACGTGACAGGTGTCGAGACCATGAACACAAATTCTCATATAATGTTTATTTTGTGGCACATTTATTTTACAGGGATTTGTCATGTAATACAAAAATGCTTGCAATAAATAAAAATTTATGATGAAAAATTTAACGAAATGATTTCTATTATTAAATAAGCAATATCAAAAATACATCTTGTATATAAAAAATAATAATTTATATTTTTTCCCTATACTACATGTAATTTTTTTATAATGCTTATTTTATAATCAAATCCATTTGGTCTAATTTGTAATTTCTAAATCATAAACCTAGAAATTTCTGTTCTAATATAATATTCGACGGAGATTAAATAGGGGGGGGCAATCTGTGGCAGGGGGGCATTTTAGCGCATAACACCGGTCTTCCGCGGTGAAATAGCGAATAAATGTCTTCATCCGTCGTCTGATACTGAGTGCGGCTTGTGCCACCACTTTGGGCCGGACACGCCCTCATCAATGTGTTCACCATCTCTTCATTTCTCACAATTGCAGCAACCAAGTTTCTCGCCGACTCACTCATCCTTTCTAAAGATGGCGCTGTGTTTCGATGACGTCATGTTTCATTCCATATATTCAGACTTTTCATTCAATATATTCAGACTTTCATTAATTCATATATTATATATTATATTTTTTTTTTCAATCAATATATTCGGAATCCATTCAATATTCTCACGTTTCATTCAATATATTCAGAGTTTTCATTAAGTTCTCTCATGATTTTTTTCCTAAACGGCATGCCATAATATATATATATATTTTTTTTTTCTTCTTTTTTTCATTTTTTGTCATCAAAAGTATCCATTTATAGCCAAAACTAAGACCATTTTCAAAATGTTCAATGATGTAAGAGAAAAATAATGGCGAAAGAAAGAAAGAAAGGAAGGAAAGAAGAAAGAAAGAAAGAAAGAAAGAAAGAAAGAAAGAAAGAGAAAATGAATCAGATATAAACAGTTTTATATAAACATAATTATCAATTAATTCACAAAATATAAATCTGTACTCATTGTCTCAGGGTTCATGAAGTTATATTTCTTTTTTTTTTTTTTACAAAATGCACCAGAAAAAGTGTAATAAAAAAAAAAAAAAAAAAAATATATATATATATATATATATATATATATATATATATATATATATATGCAATTCCAACACATTATAATTAATATAATTAATTATATTAATTATAATTAATAATAATTAGCAAATCAATAGGCGGCGTGGTGGTGTAGTGGTCAGCACTGTCGCCTTGCACCGCCAGGATCCGGGTTCGATCCCCGTCTCTGTGTGCATGGAGTTCGCATTTTCTCCCCGTGCTTGGTGGGTTTCCTCCGGGTTCTCCGGTTTCCTCCCACAGTCCAAAGACATGTAGGTTAGGTTGATTGGCGTTCCCAAATTGCCCGTAGTGTGTGAATGAGTGAGTGTATGTGTGTGTGTCTGTGCACTGCGATTGATTGGCACCCTGTCCAGGTGCCCTAAGTCTCCTGGGATAGGCTCCGCCCCCCCGTGACCCTGAATACAGGATTAAGCGGTATAGATGATGAGTGAGTGAGTGAGCAATTCAATAATATTTCTGGAATTGATTTATTCTGCCATGTATTACTAATAAAATGTGATGTATGAATATGTGCAATAAAAGCATCAGCTTCCTATAATCTTCTTAGGAAGAGGCACTTTTTAATCGTTTTATTTATTCATTTGTGCCTTCTTTATTTTAGCTTGTCGCTGCAGGCCACGTCTTCACTCTGCCATCTTCACTTTCCTTCAAACTGTCGATTATTACAAACTTTCGCAGATAAACTGAAGAAAGCGGGGCAGTCTGTAAACATCCATTACACTCAGTGTACACTGTAAAGAGGAGAATGAAGTGTCTTTGTCATTAGCGTGACTGAGCGGAAACCCGGCGCACCAGAGCTAATGCCAGCAGATGAGCAGGGTTTATTTTATACGCTCATTCCGAAATATTTTCATTTCTTCAGCGCCTTCATCGCTATTAGCATCTAATCAAAAGTATGATTGCGTTCATTTTCTCAGATCTTCTCATTTCAGAATGCAGAATGAAGCTAATGATGTGAACAAAGCAGATGGTTCTCTCTCTCTCTCTCTCTCTCTCTCTCTCTCTCTTTCTCACTGCTTCTTCTTCTTCTTCTTCTTCTTCTTCCTCCGTCTTCCTTTCTCTCTCTCATGCACCATATGGTGGCCCAATCACACATCTTAGTTTGGACACAAAGTGCTTGAGTTTAGCTTTTTACACCATGCTGCTGCTGAGTGCTGCGTTCTGATTGGACAGAAGGTGTTGATTAGTTTTCTCCCACAGCCCCTCTTACTCCATAACATGACAAGCCATGCTGTATTTTTATTCTTGTAATGTAAGGTGCTATAACATACAGTAAGTGCGAACAGGACATCTCTCCCCCGACATTACGGCGGCAGGAACTTCCCTCCATCACATCATCCTGTTGTTGATTATTTTCCCAACCCGCCGCAGCACAGAGTGTTTTATTCATCACTTAGAGCAGTTCGTCAGTTCCTGATTGCACCTGAATTGGAAATGGGACAAACAACCTCGGGGAAGCGCAGCTTGGCTTAGTTAAGCATTCATACGGAGTGCTGCTGATTAGCTTCTCACCCTGCTCGTGCAATCGTTCACGTGTCCACCTCTGCGCTCTGTGCTTTCCATCTCACTCGCACCGACTCGCTCCTAAACGCACGCCAGGAGCTACAGTGCGATCAAACCTCTGGTGGACGTCCTTTCCCATCCTGCACCGTTTATGAAGCGCATAAGCAAGTAAGCGGTCGTTTGTACTGTAAGGTAATGTTTCTTTCCATCTCATTAAACAGATAAAACAAGGTCTTAAAAAAAAAAAAAAAAAAAAAGGTTCCTGGTACCACACGTTATTTGAGAGCAATCTTCCTCAATCTGCATTGTGAGATCTCAGCAGGTTTCAGTCCTTGAGGCTCCACTATTTAAACAACATAGGCTGATTAAAAGCGCAATACTACAAGAAGGGCACGGTATACACTAATCACGACTACATTTAGCAGGAATTAAGGTAAGAGCAGGTCTGAGAAAGATATCAGGGAAATTCTAAAGTATAGTGGAGCATTTCATGATTGGCTGACCTTTTGACCTTTACAGCACCTTTTCCTATTAGCTCCTTGCTTAGTCCATCATTTTTTATATCTTTGCACACACACACACACACACATATATATATATATATATATATATATATATATATATATATATATATATATGTATGGATCAGCATTCCACTTGTCCACTTGTTCTCACCTACAGAACGTTGTATTCAGGCAAGGTTGGAATGAAATATGAAAGATAACTGATGTACCTAATGATGGAAGTGGACCGCTGTTTAGAACGTGACATCATCAACCTCGTATGTCTGATATCGTCCTCTGAACTCTACAGCCAGACCTGGTATAGCGGGGAGGCAGGCGAGAGCTAATGTGAGCAGATGTACAAATAAAAATCAATACTATTAGATGTAGTGTGAAGTTCTTCTTGGTTTTTTTTTTTTTTTTTTTGGTCAGCCAACAATCGTCTCACTGGTTTAGTCATATTGAATTCCAACAAGTCTGAGACTTCCAACCAGGGAGGAGACTATCACGTGCTTCCTACAAGACACATGAGCGCCGCTAACATTGTTTCGAATGAATGCTGATGCAATGTTGGGGACGGCTTAGCACGTTTGGAGCAAAGCACTATCCGCTACATGAGGTCACAGGTGCCAGTGATTGGCCAGTGTCACAACGATCGATGTAAGAGTAGAACCTGTGACCTCGAGATGATGGTGCATTTGCTGCTAGAGCGACTTACAGTACTTTGTTATCTCATGATACGTCTGAGCAAGGTTAATAGACAAGGGCAAACAGTGTCGCCTTGGTGATAGTCGGGTTTGAACCTCGGACCGTCCAGGCCATAGTCGAATGCCATAACCGCAGAGATACCACTGCTAGTGACGGACAAACACAGTATCAATGAACCACTTGAGAAAGAACTTGCTTACTTTGTGATTATTGGTGGATCACAAACCTACTACTGCCACCTGCTGTAGCGGATGTACATGAGCAAGCGTACAGTATGTGTGTGTTCGGGTACAGAACAATATTACTAATGTGAAAGCTACTGTACCCAGTTGAGAAGTGGGGAGGAGCCCTGTGTTTTCACGTGCTCTCATTAGCACAAGTGGTTAAATGTTTGTACTGTATATGGCTTTTTTCTTACTTTTTTTTTATCATAACCGGCAGAATAATGGATCGGATTTTGGAATGAATCGAAATGAGGTCGAGGTTGGCCGAGAACACAAACACCATCAACATGACATCAACATGTTTGTTTTTTGTTACATTCTGTAGAGGAACAAAGTTTCACTCTGATTTTCTCTGACTTTAACGTGAATCATCTTAAAATGTCACTCATAGGGTCCTGAGCAGCTGTGTACATATCTACTGCCGCGCCTTCCTTTTCATCCCAACTCCATTTCCCAGGAACATAACCGCCTATACACTCCACCACATGACCAGTCACATGACTCGCACCTGAGCTCCCAGTTAGATGATTACTAAGACGGCACACCTGCTCCCCTTCACACACACACACACACACACACACACACTCTCTCTCTGAAAATAAAGCAGACTTTCATTGATTTCGTGCAAAGTCTCCCTCTGTTCTAGTGATGATTCCAGGCCTCATGTTTATTCATTGCTTTCCTGGTTTTTGACCACGGCTTGCTTGTTCTATTTTCCCCTCATTCAGTCTGTTTTCTTATCCCCAGCAATATCGCACTTGCCCTTTGGGGTGTTTCCTTAATTATAACCTGCATTTGCATCAACACTTTTCTGACAGCCAGCAACTCTCCTGCGTGACACCGAATCAAATGGTAGGCTCTTTTAAATCATTTTAACAAAATAAATTATCAAGGAAATGAAATAGACCTGTGAGGGAGCACGCTGCGGTGACCCTAAACCTTTACTTCTGCAATTGAATCGTGTTAGATCAAGAGATCCGCCAGACTGTGCTGGCTAAACTGGACATACGTTGAAAGCTTGTGTTTAAAAAAAAAATAAATAAATAATAATAATAATTGATATCCACTAGAGTTTAATTCAGGAAATATCTGAAAGTCTCTGCGCCTAATGGGTGTAAGCAACACAATCCTGTAAAAGCCAGAAGAACGCACTAAATCATATAAACAGCTCTCTCTCTCTCTTTGAAGCAGCAAACAGCAACAGAGTGGACGATCCAATTACAAAGGAATCTGAAAAGTGACTCTCTAAACAGTAGCACCAGGCTCACAGCCGATGAGGGATCACTTCATGACCCGACTTTGGCACATAAAGTACACCGACTCTCTAATAGGGATTAGAAAGAGAAGCTTCTGGAAGCTGACCGGTGCAAGAAAAAAAAAAAGAAAAAAAGCTCTTTCATCAGAATGTTGCAAGATTGAATCCCAGTGATTGAATGCCACAGTGTCGGCCATGCTGTTTGACGGTGTGGATGGGTGTTGAGGAGGTTTCGCTCCAACTAATCTCTAACTAATCTTCGGCTTTTGTAACATCACGAATGTGGAAGCAGATGGATAGTGCGTTCTTCTTGAACTTAGTTGTATAAAGAGTTTGGCTCTATCCAATAGATGTTCATCCATCCATCCATCTATCCACATTCTCTACCACTTATCACAGGAGGCTTTGAGCTTATTCTAGGGAATTCAGTGCATGAGGCAGGGTCCACCCTGAATGGGATGAACATTTATACACCCATTCATACACCACTACGGACAATTTGGAAACACAAAGCGGTTCACACTGCATGTCTTTAGAATGTAGGACGAAGTTGTTATTAGTCTTTTGGCAGATTCCATGGAGGGGTCGTTACAACAGACAACGACTTGGCGCAGGTTTTAGGCCTGATGCACGTGCTGATGCAACCCTCCCATTTTTCTTCGGGCTTGGGCACCAGCACCGCATCCAGTGGCTGGGGTTTCGGGCATTGGGCAGGCATCGAAGCCGGGTCTTCCACATGGGCAGGCGAGAAACCACTGAGCCAAAAATGCCCATAGGAGGAAACGGGATGCGCACAGACTGGAGGCAAAAATCAAACCCCCAACCGTGGAGGTGTGGCGTGACAAGGCTAACCGCTAACCGCTAATTCACCATGCTGTCTATATAATAATAATAATAATAATAATAATAATAATAATCAGAAAATAATTAACTTCCGAAAGGTAACATTACTTAATCATTGATTTTCTCCCTATAACAGGACGACGCCGATTTTTAATTTTTTTTTTTTACTTTTATTCTCTACATACTGCACAGAAATGCCCAAAAACTGTGAACAGGAAGCATGTGTTCGCTTTCACTCTGCCCAGCTGGTAGGTGTCATGTGATAGACGAACACAGGCTTTGGCTGGTGAGTGGAAATTGGGCATGAGGAGGAAAAAAGAAGAAAAAAAAAAAAAAACCCTTTTGTTCTTCCACCTCGGTCCTGAATCCATTACAGTCCTCAAAGGTTAAGAGGATATCATGTCAAATCCCATGCAGGTATAGCTGACTAATCTGTTTCTGCAGGACAGGATTTGGGACATGGGTTTGTGAGTGTATTTCTTCACAAAGCCAAGTGTTCCTTGTGTCTCCACTGGGAGGAAAAAGAATGGGAACAGGGATGAGTCTTCAAAACACAACATCTGTGGTCCTTTAGAGATGATTTAGGAAACAAGGGGGAATGAGTGCTGGCAGGACACGCGGTAAACTAATGTCACTTTCCTGTTTCTCCCATCTGGTCATTTGTGAATGTGTGTGTGTGTGTGTGTGTGTGTGTGTGTGTGTGTGTGTGTTTGTTCTGGCCATGAAGCTTATACTCTGAGCAAGAAAGCAAACACTGCTATTTGGGTCCTTGGCGAACGACTTCATTTCACTACAGGAGCCGCTCTGTGCTGAACAGTTCTTCCTGGCTCTAGTTTAGATAATGGTTAATTAAAAGAAGTATTTGATGCATTATGGAAGGTATACCGCATCTCTAGGAGTGTTGTTATTGGAAAATAATCAACAATGATGTGATGTGATAATGCATTGTTACTGTCCCAAACCAGGACGATGATTATTTTCTCGTAACGGCGTGTTATCAGGTGCACTATTCCGATTATTACCACATTACCGCGGATCATTAGTTGCATAATTGCATAATCGTTAAATAAAACTTATTCTTACGGATAACTTCACCACGTTCATGATCACGTTTAGCGGTTTAACCAACAGTAAAATGATTTTAACGATTTGTTATGCAGAAGATTAAGATTGCGTTAATATAAATCCTTCCTTAAGAAAACTTCTTAAAGCTGTGAGCACAATTAACACTTTCTGACCGATCAGAATCTAGAAAGTATTCGTGCTTTCAGACAGCCAGTGTTCTTTTTTTCTGCACCACAGTGAGATTGTTCTGTTTGTATTTCTGCTTCTACAGTAATCAAGAACATGTTTTTTTTTTTTTTCGTTCCAAGGTTATGAGCCTGGGATTGTATCGCGTCTCAGTTAGCACCCGTGCCAGATGGAGGTCTGTGCATGTGTGAGGTTCTCGCACGGAAAGAAACGCTGTCCTCCTCCAGGCTTATGACCTTGGGAAAGGAGCTTGAGCTTTACTTTCAATATCAGGTTATTTTACACCTGCAAGAAATCGATAGAGCGTCCAACGCCCCAGAGCCCACGGCATCAACTTCAACTCGGACTGCGAGAGAAGGCTGCGTAGGAGTTATGCTGTGTAGTTATCGAGAATAAAATATAATAAGCATTTAAACATAAAATCATGCCTACCTGGTGGAGCGCTCTATTGATTCATAGCCCGATGGTTCTTTACAGAAGGGGTTTAGATTCAGCTATAATATATATATATATATATATATATATATATATATATATACTGCATTACTTTGCCATAACTTCCATAGAGGCGCAGAACTACAACTTATTAAAAAGAAATCCATGCTAATTCTATAATGTACAACATATCAAAATGTACATTTCTAATTTTAGGGCAGAAAGACTTGAATTCATTGACCTCAGTAAAATCCCCAATGTTTCAGTTCCCATTATTCCAGATAGAACAGTACAGTGTTAATTCAAGACTATGGGTGTTACTTCAACACTGGGGATTTTTGCATGAACCACACACACAGTGGCTTGACATACTGCATTTAGAATGCAGTCAATATTCTGCAATACAATTCCATTATAATCAGTAGAATGGAATAGAATAGAATAAAATAAAATAGTACAGAATACAAAACAACGCAATAACGTAGAATGGAATAACATGCAAGAGAACGCAATACAAGCATTAGGGTTAGAATATTGTACAATACAACACAGCGGAATAGAGTTTAATACAATAATGTACAATAGAATGTTATATAGTTTAATACAATGCAATACTAATCTATCATGTCAGAACCAAATACAATATAATACTGTAGTATGGAGTTTAATAGATAGGCACGAGTGGCAGAGTGGTTAGCCATGCACCTCCAGGGCTGAGGGTTCGAGTCCTGATTTTAGGTCTGTATGTTCTGCAGGTGCTTGATCAGTGATCCGGTTTCCTCCCATAGTCCAAAGTCATGCAGAGTTGACTTACTGGCGTTTTATCTCGAATAGCGCGTAGTGTGATAATGAGTATGCGTGCGCTTGTTCCCTGTGTGGAACCGGCACCCCATCCAGGGTGTACCCCACAATGTACCCTGAGTTCCCTTTGATATGCTCCAGACCCGCCGAAACCCAATACAATACAGTATAATGCAATTTAATGGAATTTAATTCTGTACAATACAAAACAGAACAATAGTTTTAGAAAGGGATATTGAATATAATATAATATAATACAATACAATACAATGCAATACAATGCAATACAATGATGTTAGAATAGAATACAGCACTGTAACTTTGAATTGAATAGAATAGAATATTCTCATATTGTCCCTGTACGAAGTACAATGGATTTCAGGAGAGACCTCCTGATCAGTGGTTTTTGTGCAGAAAACAACCAGTAGCAGAATCATACTAAAGCATTAATATTGTAAACAACATTGAGAAAATAAAAGAGAGAAGTGTGCACACACACTTACATTATTGCAGTTATTGCACTAGTTTATTGTGTGCCACGCATTATCGTATCGCGCGTGCGCTTTTGCATGGTCAGTGTATTGCGCATGTGGTTATTCTGCACCGTGATTGGACTTGTATAATGTAAGGTACCTGTATAATGTCAGAATATCAGGAAGTCACTTGTTCAGGGCTGTAGTGGCTTGTTAAAACATGAGCAGTGTGAGGGAGGTGTGTATGTGGGGGTGGCGGTGGCGCAGAGTCTGAGGGTGCACAGGGCAGGGCTAAGATGAGTGGGAAAATGACTCTGAGGTAGAAACTAGACTAAAAGTATGTGCCGTGACGATCCACTAGTGCTTTCCAGACAGCAGCATATAAATCTTCCCCTGCAGTAGAACCGACCCTGCGGCAACACCAACGTAGTTATATAGTCGTAATTCGATTCATATATGGTTTATTTTCCTCACCTTGTGGCTCCATAATACCGGTTGGTGTCAATTACACTAATTGTCGGTCGCCAGCTCCGTCCGTGGCGGCTAATTAGCTCCACCGGGTACATGTACTGTATGGGAGGATATTTGTCTCCTGGAGCAAAATAACTGGTTAAATGAGGAAAGAAATGACTAACTGTTGATGATGAATGATATTTGTGGATATCTGTTGTATAAATGCTACATACTCGTACTAACCATCAGAAAGGCTGTGATGACCTCAGTACTTGGACCTATGGTGGCATAAGAGCTGTGCTGATATTCAGCACAAGAGCACAACCCTGAGTGTGATATTGCTTAATGAACGCTATAATTAAGTCTAAGTAGAGAGAAAATATGACAATGTTTTAAATTAACTTACGATAATAGGATATAAATTGAATATTATAATAGCGAAAAAAAAATTTAAAAAAAGAAAAGAAAAAGAGACAAAACACTTTTTTTTTATATTTGAATGCAAAACCATTGTTTAATTTGTAGCAATGTTTATTTAGCCAGGGGTTAAAGCCACATTACTTCGCTATTGTATGTAGATTAGCCCAAAGAGTACAACTTGGCTTACTTTAGTTGTTTTGTTGGTGTGTGTATGTGTGCGCGCGCATGTGTTGGTGTGTGTGTGTGTGCACGGACTAGCCATTTATTGAGCTGTGCCACCCAAGCACAACAATACCTTAAATAACTGGAGGCAGATGCTGGGAGAACAATTGCAGGGCGAGACACAATGCTGGGGAAAGAGCTCGGTTGAAAGCTTCAATAAGAAACAGGCAGTTTTGCTGTCGCTGAGACAAAAAGAGGCTAGCGGCTATTTGTTCTAGCGGAACAGAAGAACGATTGTGGAAGAACCGTAGCATGACATTGGGAGAACAAAAAAACGCAAATACTGCATGAGAGAGATAAGCCTGCACAAACACACACACACACACACACACACAAAAAAAAAAAAAAGTGTAGGAAATGTATTTCTCGTCATGAAGTCGTTGCTGAAACAGATTTCCGGGTTGAGGATTAGGAAAAAGCCCACACCTCATTGTTTTTGTTTTGTTGTTGTTTTTTTTTGTTGTTTTTTTCCTCATGAATCTTAAAGATTCAGCATTTTTTACTGGGAAATAATTAGTAGCAAGAAAGTATTTTCCCCCCCCCCCCTAGATCTTTTTTCATTTAAATTACCAAATTGTATTGAAATAAATAAATAAATAAATAAATAAATAAATATTATATATGTATATATACTGTATATGTACACTAAAAAAAGGCGTAAGATACCCGAGTACATTTACTTAAGTACATACATTTTACTTTTACTCCAGCACATCCTACAGCGAATATCTCTACTTTCTACTTCACTACATTCCCAGAATGGCGTTGTGTTACATAACCAGAGTGGTGTGTGGTATTTATAGCAGGAAAATCGCTGCCTGCTGTCTATTATGCATAAACGCATGGTTAGCATTGCTGAAGCTAAAACAAACAAACAAACAAAAAAAAAAACGTGGTGGTTTTTATTTGCCGTTTGCACAGATACACGTACATGTGTATATGTACAGTGCATGCAGTGGCATTTCTTGTATGGCTCTCACAATCACAGTTTTTAACACACAAGATATAACACAAGTTGGTGCAAACAAATATTAAAATAAAGTGCAAACATACTGTATTTAACGAAGAAAAGGGCACTGTAAGCAGGAACAAGCGTATTTTTAAATACAAAAAAAAAAAAAAAAAAAAAAGAAGACACAAAAAGGCACTAGGAAAAATATCCTGGTGAAAAAGAATACTGTTACCCCGATGTGAGGAAACAGAACCTGAGGGAAAGGAACAAAAATGCTTAATCCTCCGTGAAATGCTTAATCATGTAGCAGGTGTTTGAAATCAAAGGGGAGATGGTTGCAGATACAGCAGCAGTGAAATAGCACGTCTTCAGTCTGGAAGGAGAAAGAGAAAGCGTAACACTACGAAATATGGAAAAGTTCAAGTAAGGTGAATATTTACACCAATCAGCCATAACATTGAAAACATTAACGTTTTTGTGTTCACCTTGTAGCACCGGGCCGGCTCGGGCTCCTCGGGAACGTGGCTCTGCAGGGCCTCAAATGGGTCCTGGGGTGTGCTGTGGTCTGGCACCAGGAAGTTAGGAGTGGCTCCTTTGGCTGATGTGGGGAGAAGGTTTCATGGATAAACTTGTTTGTCTGGTGCATTCCATGAGTGCTCGATCAGATTGGGATCTGGAGAGTCTGGATGCCAGGTTGGTGGCATTGGGCTATTTACCAGCTGGGCCATGTGCACAGCAGGCTCTGGTGCCCTGGGTGTCCTGGTGCCTTTCATGCTTGGCCACCATTGACTTTTTGGCAGTTTGTGCTGCGCTGGCTTTCCTGTGTAATCGGATCTGCCAGGTCAGAGTGCAGGGTCAGCCAGGATACAGCGCCCCCTGGAGCAGGTAGGGTGAAGATCCTTGCTCAAGGGCTCAACAGTGGCAACTTGATGTGATGCTGGATGCCCCAACTTCCCGATGTGTAACCCAGAGCCCTAACCGTTTGCCCATGATATACTAATATACCCTACCAATAAACTGTTTCTATTGTTTATTGATGTATAGTTGGTGATCAACATGGTTCAGTTCACATGGCGGTGGTGTTAATGTTATGACAGATAAGAAATGTATTCGGGGGTATTTGTGGTATTCATTTTGCTTGCTGCTTGTCAAAGCAAAGTAAACCTTCCAACCTCAACCTGTCAACAACACTACCAAAACATCCAATTACAAATATAGATGATGCTCTTGTCTCTTCTGATTTGACTTATTTTCCCTTACGCTTGAATCTTTATGCTGATTGCTGATTGAAAAGCACAAACGTAAGCAGTTTTTTTTTATTATTATTTATTTATTTATTTATTTTTTCCCCCCTGCACTGGCTCAGAGAAATCTGATTCAGCTCAGGAAGGATTATCTCAGGCCCATAAGCAGGTGCCGTACATATGGGGAGAATAAAATAACAATAGCAGGACACTAAGTAAGCACGGCTACAGTACGCAGCCGAGGACGCGGGATTAGAGCGGACGTGCCGTGTTCAGCCCTGCATGAATTACTCTGCCCTACCGCTTCAGCTCATGTACTAATGCACTAATTATCAGAGCTTGCTATTAGCCTTGGAGCAGAGAAAACAATATTTACCGGAAGACACAGGGATGAATGTGTGGGCTATGCATTTGCTTCAGGAATGCAGGAAACTATAAGTGACAAATCAAGTGTTCTATAATGACCTCAATAAGCCTGGAGCCATTAGGAAGCCTGTAAATGTTTGTGTTGTTTGCATACAACACATGGCATATTGCTCGAGAGCAGGGATTCAGATACTGTAAGTTTGTCATTTCAGATGCAGTTTTGCTTGGATTGCAACTTAATCCAGTCATGATCTGAAATTACAGTAGTGCTTGACTTGAACCACTTTGAATTGGAGGGTCCATTGTTTTTTCCCCCCCAAAGTCAATTCATTATTGATTCAGTTAAAGATTTGTTCATCCTCATTAAGAGCTTCATCCCATTTAGTGGACTTGGAATCAATCGCAGGAACACCACAGGTAATGTAGGGATACCATGGTCATTAGGATTTCAGTGTTTTATAATGAGACCTTTTAGGGAAAAAAAAATAAATAAATAAACTTTTCAGTCATGTGTAGAAAGGGGCAAGTCCTTTAGTTTGAGCACCACCATGATGACACAGTTGGTCCTTGAGCAAGGTTTGTCACCCTAAACTGCTTGGATAGGATCAGGCGTTGAGCTAACAACACGACGGTTTAAGAAACGTCCACTGAAACGTTGGATACCTCTTTCTCACCAAGTATAGCAATGACACATGGATGGACATTAGCCAACTCCCCCCCCCCCATCCATGTGTAGACATTCAAATGGGTGTGACATGAAATGTTGAAAGAAAAAACAATTCCCTGTTTTTTTTTTTGTTTTTTTTTGTCATTTTATCCATTTTTGTTTATACTGCAAGCCAATTAGATTTGGCCTCACATAAGAAGAGCCTGTGAAGAAACTGTGTGTTTGGAATAGGACTGACTTGGGTTATCTGAGGGATATTTCCAGCTGGGGCATTAACAGACACACTTTAAGGGAGCTGTGATTGCTATGTTAACTTGTTAAAGAAAGGAAAACATATGGGACCTTTCATCCTGGTGGGTACAAAGCGCTAACACTGGAAAACTCATAGACATGGACATGGGGAGGACATCTGAGACTCAGAGCAGTAACCCAAGCTCACTGTGAATCCAGAATGAATCGTATCAGTTGTTTCCCAGGTCAGAGGTCAGGAAATGAGGGCTCTGAAATCACCATTCAGTCACAGGGTCCATGGGAGACCAGTAGCTTCCAGTATGGAGACTTTTGGAATCCCAGTAGAAAACCATTCAACCAGTGACAGCCACATGTCGAACCAGCAGGGCTTCCCAGATAACTCGTGTTGGGTCGGCTGGTTTAGAAAAATGGAGCTGTAGGAGAAACTCTCCTCTTTCGCTTTATTTATTAATTTGTATTCCCAATTATGACTATATTGGACTAATTGTGACGAAACATTGCGTGCACCACTATTTTCAAACGTTAGAAGGATTCACATTGAACCAAGCGTTAGGTATGTAACACAAATTAATTACAATATACATTTGTAATGCATCTTACTGAATATGTACAGAACCAAAACACTGCATAAACAGTGAACACTCCGATCCAGTCTTGTGTGCGCTGAAAAGTCAGCGTCACTCTGGAAACATTATTTACGCCGCGCATATAAAATAGCGGTTCAAATGTTGTAATGATTCCTAAATGATCAATCTGGGGCAGGAGGAAAATTTATAGGATCAAGTCAGGGTCGTTTGCTTAAATAGTTCTGGAACCGCTGCATTAAACCAGTGGGGTGTTTTATGTTGTGATATAAACCCTTATGGAAAACAAAACACTATTTCAACCCATTACAAAGCCTTTAGGGACAACCAGAAACCTCTAATAGTCCCCATAATTTTATTTTTCAGCAGGAGCGCCATTTCCTGACGGCTATCAGTGATCATAAATGTTGAGCTTCTGCACATCATGCTGGAATTTCCGTCTGTAAATCAATAAAGCATGCATGTCTTCATTGCACGGGCCATCATACTTGTAGAAATAAAAAGAAAGTAAATGACTTTTTTGCTTGCATTTTATTTTATTCATTAGATCTTGAACTGGGTGGCGACTTGCATTATTTGTGCACAAGACAGAATAAAACGTGGAGAAAAAAAAAAAAAAAAGAAAAGCTAAGAAAGTATAAATATTCTATGGTCAGTTCTCTTGTTTTAGGCAATATTTCTCCTTTTCCTGTTCATATGCAAAAACATTTTTTTTTTTGGATAAAATCTCCATCAAGATATTTAATATTTATATATTAAATCCATTAAGACGCTTCTAACAACGAGCAATACGTAAACAATCTTCTCAACACTCTGTTCTGATTGGCCAGGAGGATTTAGGATTAGTTTTAGGATTAGTTTTAGGATTAGTTGATTAGTAACAGTTTATGGAAATGGATTGGAAGGAGTCTCCAGTTTTCTGACATCTGCAGGACCAAACCTTTTCGTCTTATAAACCTGTACATGGATGCAAGGGGTGTTCAAGTGAAACTGGGATTTGGCCATCGAGGTGGCTCATTCATCCTGGGACGCCTGGTCCTTGAAAACCCATAATAACTTGTCACCCTTTGGCGGAAGAGAGGCATCTCTCAGTGGGAACCGAACACACAATCTTTCACCAGCACCACTTGCACATGCACAGGATCTCATCTAGAAGCCATTTCCACATCTTTGGTCCATCAAAGGAGCTCCTGGGAGGCCGGCGTTTCGGACCTGAAGCGGGGCGAAAAAAAGAAAAGAAAGAAAGAAAAGAATTGAGAGGTAATGTATTTCAATTTAGGATTAGCTTATAGTGGAAAAGTGCTGTGGAAGATGAGAAATAAGACACTCCAGGACACAGTGGGGCGGGTTATTTCTTACACGTGTTATGTTGTGTTGTGTGTGTGGAGGCATCGGTGTAAGCCGTGCACTCTGTCATGGCGTGCTGCGTTCTCATGATTCGGAGAGCGTTTATCCCAGCGGATGCCGAAGCATTTATCTAGCTCGAATGGATTCCAGTCATTTCGGACCCTCCGGGCCGTGTGCGGTTCTTGATATGCAGCCATGAAGCACTCTTGAAGAGAACCGGATGCGGCGGACTGAGGTTGTGTGTCTGCTCATGGTTTATTCAGGAGTGTGTGTGTGTGTGTGTGTGTGTGTGTGTGTGTGTGTGTGTGTGTGTGTAACAGCCAACAGGGAGGCTTAAGTGCACATAATGTATATCAGGGCATCTGATTTGTCTTGTGGGTCCGTGACTGGACAAGTGCGGCTGTTTTTTTGCGTGTGTGAGATTTTTGCTCATTGAGACTTTTTTTTTTTTTTTTTTTTTTTAAATGTCTGTCTTAAGCTGAAATAATTAACCTTCGCCAATCCTCTAACTGACTCTGCGTCCTTCAGTTTTAGCCACGCCTACTTGGTTACAATCTGAACATAGACGGATGCAAGGGACAGATACTAGTAGAATCCAGCACTAGTATTTAAAGCACTACAGGTGCCAGTGTAAGTGCTACAGTACAGGTACTAAAGGTACTGATACATTCACCAGACGCCGTTATTCAGAGCGACTTACGTTTGCACTCCCGAACCGTCGTCCAATGCCTTTAACCACTGCGCCTCCCCCGACCTGGATGCACGAGGTCAAGTAATCTAGTAATCCACAGGAGGTTTGTGTCATATCTGATTAATGTTAATGAGTTTAAGTTTTAAATGAGGAAGAAATGAAAACTTGAAGACGACAACATCTCGGCCATCTTTAGCTTGTTTATTTTTCCTATTTATTTGTCATTTCTCCTGATTTTGCCCAACACTCATGAACTTGTGTGTGTGTGTGTGTGTGTGTGTGTGTGTGTGTGTGTGTGTGTGTGTTTTTGCACAGAAGTCGACTCATTACCGAGCGTCTTCTCTTCTATTGAGCTGTGCCTCATTCCTAATTTCACAAAGCAATATGTGCCTAAATAAATTTAAAGCTCAGTGCATCAGGCAAAATCAATACTCACCGTGAAGAATCTTTACTGTTTACTCTTTACAGCCGGAGATAAACACTGACCGTCGCATAATGGACTGTCTGGCCATGTTCCACTTCCTGTGCGGAAACGGCGAAATCGTCTAAATCCTTCATTTGGAGTTATCTGATGTAACGCTTTACAAAAAGTGATGTATGTCTGTCTGTCTGTCTGTCTGTCAGTCATCAGGCGGTCGCATCACTCGCGCAACTCAGGCTTAAGTCACAAATTGCAATAAATGTAAAAAATCGGTTCTATGTTGTTGCTTTCTAATACGAAAGAGACGCGTCTGTCTGTGTGAACTGTACACACAATCAATCACCAGCACCACTCACACATTACAGGAACTCGTCTGGGAGTCAACCAACCCCCCCTCATAACCCCCCCCCCCCTCCCCTTCCCCGGTCAATCATGACCTCGCTCCAAGACTCCAATTTCCACATGTTTGACACGTTAAAGGAGTTCCTGGGAGGCCGGCGTTTCAGGCGTGAATCAGGCAGTTCAATTGACTGAAAACTTTCTACCCTGATGGTGTCCAAGCAGTAGTGAGACACTGGGATTAGTGCATCAGTGTAGCAGGAGATTATATCGAGAAATAAAGGGCGTGTTTACACAGACGCAGTGTTCTGGACAATCAAAAGTCTCGCTTTGACTTGAACGCCCCTTGTAGTTTGCAAAATATATCTGAGGTCATTGCTATTATTATTATTATTATTATTATTATTATTATTATTATTATTATTGTTTTTAATGGATTCTTAACGAAACCAGATATTCATTCATAATTCAAATAAGATTGCAAACCATTTGAAATAATTAGATAGTGGGGTTTTTTTTTTGTTTGTTTCTTTTGTTTGTTTATTTGTTTGTGGCTTCTAAAATGTGACCAGATCATTTCAGCTAATTTTTAATTCATTCCTTTTTATGTTTTAACCACAACCATCTGTGCAGCTATTTATTAAAAAAAAAAAAAAAAAAAGTATTATTCATCACCTAAATAAAGAAATGCTGGAACAGAAAGTTTGTTTTTCTATTTTTATTATTATTTTAATTTCTATTAAGTCAGAGCATATATAATTCATTTATTCATGTGTGCATTTCCACACACATTTATTTTATTCATGAAGCTAGTGGTGTGTGCGTGTGCGTGTGCGTGTGCGTGTGTGTGTGTGTGTTCATGCTAGAGGCTAGAGACTTGCTAAATATACATTTTATTGCTCTATTTAGAAAAACAAAGAAGTCAAGCACTTTAGCACGACGTAAATATCACATCTGAGACCTGGAAGCGTTTCAGTTTCCATATTTCCATATTCCAGCTAAGTTCACTCACCCGTGCCAAAACAGAACACTTCCTCTCTGTGTGTGTGTGTGTGTGTGTGTGTGTGTGTGTGTGTGTTTCAGTACCCCAAATTAAACTAGCATAAAAAGAAGCAAACGATGGATTAGAAACTCTCCTCCAGCTGAATTAATTATATTTTGCATTTCACAAAATGTGGAGAAGAAAAAACAGCTCGATGTGCAGTTTGTGAGGAGAATATGAATTTTAAAATGTGAGCAAAGGATCAAAGAATGTGCACCATGAAAGGTTCGAGTAGTGTAAGGTACAATATGTGTCGTACGCGTGACGGTTTAAAAAGCACTGTGTGATATCTACACCTCGATTTATCTTTGTTTGTTTATTTGTTTATTGCAACATGAAAAAGCAATTCAGCACGTTTCTTAAAACGCACCTTTTTTTATGACTACACCACCGCCAATCATCATCATCATCCTCATCATCATCAACGTGTTCATGGAGAGAGAGGGAAAAAAAAAAAAAATCTAATTCTAATCAAAATAACCGAAGAACAGAATTATAGAGTAACAGGACTCCGTCCACGTCATGATCCTCCATTACAGGAGCGCTGGAGCTTTGTGAATTCAGTGTTCGTTAAAAGTAGGAAAAGTAACCCCAGCGCCAAACTTGGAATGATTCATGAGGATTCTTCCCGCGTTCCTCCTCCTGCTGCAGTGATTTATTGCCTCTTTAAAAGCCCATACCTTGGTGATGCCACATCGAGACTCGGCCTCATCCTGGGCCTGACAGATTGCATCCGTGATGATGACGGTGCTCTCAGACACACATGATGGTGTATTGCTTTCCGCGAAGCACTAACAACACTGTTTCCTTATCGTGCCGCTGCAGCGGAATGCGAAGCGTCTACCGCTGCGTAAATTGCATAACGCTCAGCAGAGGGCCTCCTGCCATCTCCCCGACCTGTTTAAAAACTCGCTGTGAAGCGCTCGGCGTTGCTACTGAATCTGTTCCACTTATGCAAATATTCTGGTGTGATTAGCACACTGATAATGCCTGTCTTAGCAGAACGGTGGAGAGGTGTGTGTGTGTGTGTGTGTGTGTGTGTGTGTGTGTGTGTGTGTGTGTGTGTGTGTGTGTGTGTGTACTGTAGAAATGAAACCAAATCCATGCTGAAGGTCGATGCATTTGTCCCTCAGCATGAGAAGCAGAAATAGAAGCACAATGCAGCGTTCAGCAAAAAAAACCTGATTTGCAGATTTGACTTCAGAATGCAGCATGAAATAAAACCCCATAAAGCACTAATGCACGGGTGCGGGTGAGGGAGATAAACTTTAGCATCCTGGCTAAGCCGCGTCTCCACTTCTGCACTTCTCCTCTGCTTCCGGGACGTATGGAAAAGGTCTTAATCGAGTTGCTGCCTACACATCTATAACGAAAATGGCCCGGAATTAGATTGTGGTCCTCGGATGTGAGCTCATGGCAAAAGGTGAATCTGAGATTAATAGCATGAAGGAAATGAATAAAGTTTAATGAACTGATAATAAAGACGGCGACGAGTGAATAGTCATAGTGTAGAAGAGCAGTGCGATGAATCTCTTCTGGCTGGAGAGGGAAAGGTTCTAACGCGCTAAAGGTCATCCCGGGCTGTGGATTTATTAAACTGACTGCTCAGAACACGGCTATTATACAGAGTGTTACAGTTATACAGCGTCGGATGCAACCGGACGAGAGGCATTATTCCACGAGTGATGATAATACACAGTAACAGCACTGTGACGTGTAACTATATGTACTGTATGACTGGGTGTCCCAGGCGTTGGACCCACGTCCGTGTCGTCCTGTTCACGGCTAACGCTTAGCTACATGGCTAACTAGCTTCTAACGCAAGGCTGAATCCCAAATCCCTCTCTAACCCCTGATCAAGGGCACTACTCGGTGTGTGGAACAAGGGACCGTCCACCCTACATAGTGCACTAGCTTTCCATTTGACACTATTTGGGATTTGATCCCAGAACCTGGAAGTTAATGGAGCTGAAATATAAAGTAAATCTGGCGGGTTTCTCAGGACTGTCCTTCACCTCCGTGGTATAAACTACTCTCGCGTCTTGTTAATTACACTAACTGACGCTCGCGGACTCTCAGTCGCCAGCCCCGCCCAGCGCAGTTCATCAGTGACACCAGAAGGGTATAAGAAGCAAATCATAATCTGTTGATAATAAATGGTGATTTTTATACAAATGGAGGAACTGTGGTATGAACGCGATATCGCTCTTGAGGTCGTGCTGTTGTACTGAATATCAGCACGGCTGTGATGTCTTGAGAAAAAAAAAAAAAAAAGAATAAATATGCGTTTTCACAAATTCCAAGCAGAATGTTCTTGTAGCTTGTAACTAAAAACACGCATATAATCCTTACACGTTTTTTTGACCTGACGATTGCCTAAGAGGAAATACGTGTCCAAGAATCACAAATAAATAAATAAATTAATTAATTAATAAATGCATCAGAGCGGACAGATGGATGCACACGGATCCTCGAGCCACTTTGATTTGCATCAACATTATTCTCTTATTGACGTTGATCCCGTTCTCTTCATCGTCGGCAGGAATGAAGTCGAAGCTCAGCCGAATCACGTTATAGCTTTAATGCACAGTTATTTTATTACTGCAGACGTTCGACATGAAGGAATGAAGACATCGGCTGTGAGTGGGGTTTAAACCTGATTAATGCGGGCGGGGATGATATTAGTCCGTCACCGCGGAGCGTGTTGGTTTAATAACGGCACAGCTTTACCCTGCCATACATTACACGCCGCCGTCCCGTTATATAATCAGGAGCCGCCTGATTGTCACGCAACAGCGACAAATCACTCGGGTCAGCGCCGCGGACTGTGTGCAGTGCGTCCTCGCGTCTGCGCCCGGACACTTGATAAAGCGGAAATGCATTCACATCGATGTCCTTTCTTGTCAAAGGTGGCATTGAAAATAAATTGCGTTTGCTTTTCTATTAATTTGGTTGACGACGACGACGATAACGGTTATATTGTTTATTATGTTTAGTCATATGAGAGCTGCGGCAAGAAAAGAAATAAATATATATAATAAATGGACTAGTTGCGTTCAATTAAAAGTGAGACCCGTGCTGAAATCGCTCATGAATAAAAGTGTCATTTGAACACTTTTGAACGGTGCAGACGTTTTAAAGAAGCCCGTGCTGTACGTCTGTGAATGACGATCTCACGGCAGCCGTTCACGTGAACGTTCAGCAAGTCGAACGTCTGATCACTGAAAATCAACGGATAACTTGTCACCATTACAAGAAGTCGGCTGGGAGTTATCGACACACCGCCCGTACAGTCCTGACCTCGCGCCAAGACTTCCACATGTTCGAAAAAAGGCATTAAAGGGGTTCGTGGGAGGCCGTTGTTTCAGACCCCACAGCTACCGACATCATTTCGTTATATATTTAGAAACCATTTCTTTGCATTGACCTGATCTCTCTCTCTCTCTCTCTCTCTCTCTCTCTCTCTCTCTTGATAATTTCACAGCACGCAGTCTGATTTTGATTTGCTTGCTGTCATTATTTGTGCACTACGTTCAGATCGCTTTCACTTCCTTTCATCTTTTTTATTAATGCAGCACATGCACGCTAATGCTCGATATTGTACCTTCAAGAGTTTTTTTTTTTTTTTCTTTTAATGAGTGTGAGTAAATGAGCATGTATCCCTAATCATCATAATCATAATCATCATCATCATCATCATCATCATCATCATCATCATCATAGGTGTATATGGGGGGCGAAAAAGACTGAATGTTTTGTTTTTTTCTTTTAGTCAAATCAAAGAGAAGAGGATGAATTTAAGGAAACATCTCAGCCTTATGGTTTATTTAGCCATCTGCAAACGATTAGCAAATAATAAACCCAGTAAACTACGGCTATAAGTAGATTTTTTTTTTTTTAAGACCTCAATTGAAAGCATTTGGCCTGTTTTTTTTTTTTTTTTTGTAATGGGTGCGCCAATGGGGTTTACTAAACAGCTCCAGATTGTTTCCCTTTGGGAAACAGTGACATATTTTAGCTTGGCTCCGGTTCTTAACTATGGAATATAGGACAGTAAAAACCAGCCAGACGTCCCTTTAATGTGAGTTAAACAACACTCAGACTAGGTGTGGCTCAGACGCAAGATATCATTCAGAAGGTGTCGATTAATTTTCCATAACAGCAGCTGCGACATTCAGCTGCAAATCACAGGTTTATATTGATATTACTGTATATTACATCGCGCTTAAAAAAACAAAACAAAACAAAACAAAACAAACAAAAAAAAAAAAATATATATATATATATATAGTATCGTATAATATCGAAGAAATTCAGAGAAATGTGCACGGTGGGTGATTTTAGTCTTTTATGTAACGTGTAAGGAAGGAGTCTCCAGTGGCAGGAGTTTATGATTCTTTGCAGTTTCTTGGGAACATGACAAGCTGCGTTTTATGCATTTACTCTTCTTAACTTTAGGACAGTAAGGACGGTTCATAGTGGCTGTGATGGACATTTACTGGATGATCCATAATGTTAGAAATGGATAAACAGTGTACATTATGTTCTTCATAAAATAAACAAAAATTGCAATAGTTTCCCAAACACTTTGTTATAATAGGAAGTTAAAACTCGATGCTGTTATTGGAAAATATTTACCATCAGGAAAGTGTTAGCCGCACTGTCTTATCAGCGCTTTCTGTTCGCTGGCTCTAAATAACGAACAGTCACTGATGTGCAGGTGTGTGTGTGTGTGTGTGTGTGTGTGTGTGTGTGTGTGTGTGTGTGTGTGTGTGAGAACGTGTTACATCAGTTCATTTGTAACTGCAGTGTGAGCCAACCTGAACTCCTCTCTTGTGATTTGCATGAAAGAAGAGCAGCGTGCGATGATTCATGTTCTTTCTTTTGTGGTCTGAGGCTGCACCGGTGCCGAAACAACTCACGGAGGAGCATAAACAGAAGTGTGTGTATATCTGCTAACAAAACATGAGGCGATACTCTGAGGAAGGCGAACGTTTTTTGTAAAGATAACTCATGATGAGACACGGATTCATCGCTACGAGTACGGAACGGAAACATCGCAGACGGAGGGAAAAGTCCAAAAAAGTCGACCATCAGCTGGAAAGTTCGTCGACGCTTACAGTTGTCTGGGATTCTCGAGGGCCAGAAGTATTGGAACACCTTCAAGAGCACAATCAATCAGCAGTGATCGTTACGGTGAGACGTTTATTGACGAGCTGAAGACTAAACTACGGATCAAACGCAGAGGACTGATATCAGAAGGCGTCGTGGTCTCACGTGACGCTGCACGTCCGCGCACTCCTGCTCACACTGTGGAGGTGTTAAAGCTCCTCTCTATAGTCCTGATCTCACTCCATCGGACTTTCACCTGTTTGGTCGCCTGAAAGCAGAACCACGAGAATGAAGAGTCACTTCTGACGAAGGAAAATTATTATTATTATTATTTTTTTTTTTATTGTTATTATTAAAGGGAAAATGAAAGCTTGTAGACTGATGGACAAAGTGTATTGAAGAGTCTTTTCTAAAAGCCAGCGTGCAGATCATTTGATCATATTTTACACGTCTGTCTGTGACATACAGTAAAGACAGAAATGAATCCACTACAAATTGAAGTATTGCACTGGAGAATGCGATTGAACTAAAGATGGAATTCGCAAAAGAAAAACAATAAAATAAACAAAAAAATCTGTAAATTGAGCTACAAAATACAGTAGAAATAGAAACGAAATGTATTAGTTATTAGTTACAGTTACAGTGTTGTAACTCGATCATGAATTACACCATGAAGTTGTTGATAATTTTCCTGCAGCAGGACCCCACAGTGTGATTCTCCCTCGTGAGACCCGATTACGGATCTGCTTCACATTTTAAATAGTATTTATCCATTAATGCTGTATCATTACTGTAACTCTGCCGCTGATGGAAATCACCTCATTTGTTTAGAGATTTTCTCATTTTCCTAAAATCGCCCGCTTTCATTTTTTCCGTGAGCATTTTGCATGCTAATCGAGCCAGAACTCGGCGAGAAGCTTTTATGAAGTCGATCAGCACCAGATTAGCGGCGGCTCGTCTGTGCCGTCGTGTTTCTGCCCCGCGGAAGCGTCATCTCTGACACCCGCACAGACGGCGCACACAAACTCAGCTTTGATGTCAGCTGCCCGCGAGCTTCTGCTCAGTAATTTGCATGGCGCCGGATGCTAGCTCATGAGGCTAATGCCTGCGTTAGCTTACCTCTGGGACTCCGGCAGCGCTCTCCGCGCAACCAGTCTGCTGCATCTTTAATGTCGTTCATGTTCATAAATATCGCGAAGTCATTGGCGATGAGTTTTGCGGCCGGAGCGAGCGGAGGTGTGAGTCGCAGCCCGGTCTGATTGCGCATCGACGCCGTCTGATTGGCGATGGAGGAGGCGTGAAAAAGCAATCAGGAGGAAAGAAAAATAAATAAGTATATAATAAAAGCTTTAAAGAGGTGCAGAGACGGTACCTAAACCATTCCTTCCCCCAGGCCTAATTTGTGTGCAAACCTCATGATGAGTGGAAG
>QNUK01000183.1:1075000-1130000 GCA_013621035.1 Clarias magur | reverse complement strand
ATTGGTATGTCCCAATTTAAATGCATGTGCCCGTGTGTTTTTCTGGTGTTCCCGGGGACGATGGCGCTAGGTGCTTGGGCCCGCTCATTGTTCCTTTTTGCATTCGTAAGCATCTATTAATATATTTTATACTTTATAGTCTACACGTTTGATGCCAGCCAGGAAAATAAGTCTGATCCTGATGCACTCTAAAAACCTTAGATTTTAAGATTTTAAGTAACTGCAGAAAAGCAGCTTATAGACACTTGAATATAAAAACAACTCAGTGAAATTTGCTGAAAAATCTAAATTCTATTTTTTTTAAAAACACAGTTCAACTGTTAACTCAACTGATTACAGGTCAGTCTTGACTTCATCGAAATGGCAGATGCGTTGCCATATTTTTGATCATCCAGCTGCAATTTCACATGATGTGTCTGACACAAACCTGGAACGCTTTGTGTCCGTATTATACTGAATGCACAGGTTAGACAAACCACGACACAGACTTGAAACAAACATAAATATCACCACCTCGTCAGGAGTGTTCGTAACATGCCGACTATGGCTACGTCACATTACACGTCACGTTGCTCAATTCCTATTGTTTGGTTTGATCGGATTTGATGGCACGTCTTGATGGTTCTGACTTCAATGCCGACACGTCTGTCCTCTGAAACAGGATGCATGAGCACATCGCTGCGTCTTCGCTCGTGCAATCCGGGTTTAAAAGAAGTCATGGGTTCATGCGAGGACCGATGTTCAAACAATGGATGGAACAATGGATCAAACTATTTAGCTTGGGGGATTTGCTCTGGAGGACGGCAAGCAGTTAGTCGACTGTAAAGCCAGACGCCTCGCCTTAGCTGTTTTAGCAGCTGCTATGAAATCCCTTGGAGCGGACGTCAGCGAGCACCCCATGCACGCACAGGAAAGGGCAAAAAAGTGGCAAGAATTCCCATCTGCCCATTCTCATTCACGTCACATGACTGTGTATCGGACATGCATGCGATCTAGGACCACGTTCGAAAGTGATTCAGATCTAACGTAGAAAACATCAGACTGTGTCTGTGTCACAAAAAAAAAAAAAAATCAGAACGGAGTCACTCAAGGGAAACGCAAGTGATCAGAGTCTCGTCGTGTGAGCAGGTGGAGATATGGAACAGGAGTTAGAGAGACACACCAATCACAGGACAGGGGCGGAGACAAGGACAATAATTGACTTTTGAGAACGACCTTTTTTTTTTTTTTCATAAGATGGTCTGATGTACAATTCACAGATAAAAATAAAGACAAAAAGACGGGGCTGCAGTTACTGTACTAAATGTCTGTACCTATCTGTCTCTCTCTCTCTCACTTTCACTCTCTCTTTCATGCTCTCGCTCTTTTTTCTTCCTCTCTCTCTCTCTCTCTCTCTCTCTCGTACTTGCGCTCTGTCTCTCTCATTTCCTTCCTTCCTCTCTAAAGCGAAACATGGCCTCGTTTTTTATCTCCGCACACTCGTTTTGCCTGAAAGTGTCTGATGTTTGACTTTCGCTGTCAGCCTGCTTTCTGCTGTCTCACGGCTTTATTCCCGCACGGACCATAAAACAGCGACTTCGTCTCATATCTCGTCGCTGCTGTCATAACCGATGCTGTGTTTTATCTTCAGGTTTACACACCAAAGACCAAGTACAGTACATGATATCTCAGGTTTCAGGAACTATTCTCTCCGAAGCCTTATACAGTGGAGTTATTTATTTATTTATTTATTTATTTATTTTTTCTTCATTCCAGATAACAAGTTCAATCCAACAGAACACAGTGTTAACGCTACCGCTGTATCTCCACATCCCGAAGAATCTCAGCTTAAGTGCTCATTTTCATTCATCTCAAATTAGACATTTGCTTTAAAGATGATGTCTGAACGTTCTAATTAACGGAACTGACGGGATGCAATGCATTAATTATACACAATAACGGCTGTCAAAAAATAATAACAATACAAGTGTCAGGAGTGGAAGTGTAGGTGTCAGAATGAAATATTTGGTGTCGTAGCAGTTTGAAAAATGGAGCAAATGGAGCATGAAGGGAAAACTCAAACTCCAATTTGAATTCATTGTTTTCTCTCTTCCCTTGCTTGTTCTTGAACACAAGTAAAAATGTGTAATAGAATTCTAGATAAACCTAATAATATGACCGTTATCATTAGATACCAAACCAAGTTGCAGCACGTAGACAGGCAAATCCAAATAATTAGACTTATGATCTTTCTAGGGTTTCGGATCTCATTTTTTTTCATTAATTTAATTTAAATAATTCAGTGACTGTACAGAAGTTATAGTTTTTATTCTTGTCACACTACACTGGGATTTCCACTGTTACATAAACCTTTTAACTAAACAATTAACTCTTCAACCGTTTGGTAGGGCACATTTTGACTGACTCTACGTTCATTGAAAATGTGCTGAACCTAACCTGATTGAGCCATCTCTACCACTTGGTTGATGTGGTAAAGAAATTCACTAGACTGCGTTTTCAACTGCTTTGTTCTAAGCCATGATAAATAAAGTTAATCTAATGGTAAAAAAAAAAAAAAAAAATGAATTTATCATTTTATGAGAGATTTGAAATTTTGTTGGACCATTAAATAACAGCTCAACCATTCGGAAGATGCCGATATTGGGGTAAAGTTATCATTGTCTCAAGAAAATGTAAAAAAGAAATATGTTTCTGATTTTTTTTTTTTTTTCTTCTTGTGGTGATGTTAAATTGTTGTATCTGGCTTAAAAATCTTAGCTCCCCCTGGTGGTCTAGAATTTTTAAGCAATCGCTTTCTTTGTTTGTACAAAATTCACACCAGACCACACTCTTCTTTTGGGATTATATTTTAAATTGACCTCAAGTGTGTTATTTTTAGACTAATGATGAAAATATGTCTCATGATGTAGAATCTTGCCTAAATATGCTTTTTTAAAAAAAAAATTACTACTCCAGAGTTGGCTCCACCCCCTGATGCTGTTTTTGGGTTACCTCGTTGCACTGTGTTGCTTCGAATAAGGAAAAGACATACTGGAAAGTCAACTGAAATCCTCATGAAATAATATGATACAATGGAAGGTCTCGTAATAAGGTGAAATAATAATAATAATGCCACAGGCCATGACGACGTTAAGGGAGCAGGTAGTCATTATGCTGATCTCCGTCTCATTTACTTTGCGAAGCTGAAGTAAATCTGAGCTCGGATACCATAACAGTTGGAAATGTAAATCGGTGTGCTGTACTGCGGCATGGAGATAAAACTATTGAACGTAAACTGTGAAGCTGATTTGGTTCTGCCCCCCAAAAACCTGTTCAGCATTCACTTCTGAAACACGTTTAACATCTCTGTTCATTTCTGTCCCTGTAAACTGGCAAAATGTAACCAAAGAACACAGGGGCGCGCCCCGCGAGACCGTCTGCTGGTCTCCGACCTGAAAACCGGCGCCGCCGCTGCTATTTCGACCTATTTCAGTGTCTCTTTAATTAACATACGTACGCTGGAAAGACCTGTGGGTGTTAAACATCAAGAGGAAATATCGCGCATGAGTGAGCGCACGAAAGTAATAACAGAGAACCATTTTTTTTTTCCTTCTTTATTATTCTAGTATCGTGTTTCTGAGAAACCCGCACCGCTCTCCCGCTGCCTTTCAGCAAAAACAAACTTTTTTTTTTTTCTTTTTTTTTTTTTTTTCTGACTTTAAAAAAGTTTTGTTTCTTTCTGTATCTCTTGCAGGGAACAGAAGTGAACTCTTGTCCTCACACTACAGCGACTGTGACAGCACATTTTGTTCTTATCTGGTAAGGCACTTTCCATCTTATCTCAGAGAGTCGATACAGGAGCGTAATGGAATGACAAGAACGAGAGAGAAAGAACAATAAAAGAAAGTGTAAAATGTGTGATGAAATCAAAGTGAAAGTTAAAGCTGAAAATAACGGATAAATGAAATGAATGCATTTGAAGTATTTGAAAGTTTTTTTTGTTTAGTTTTTTCCCCATTAATGTAGCTTGACGAAATCACTAAGCGAGTTATTAAATTAATATACAGTAATGCTGTAAAGTATCATGTGCACCTTATTACTCATCCATGTACAGTAGTTGCAATATTTATGGGTCCAGTCATGCGAGTTCTGTGACGTTGCTGGTGTTACGGAAATGGCTGAGCTCCAGTCTCGGAACCGCATGCTAACGCTACAAACTCACCCTGAATGCACAGCTGCTCATCGAGTTTCGGAACGAAGGCCACGCCCCTTTACCCGAATACGACGCTATGGCAGGCTGACTTTTTTTTTTTAATTGACGCCCATAAATTAAAATACAGTAAATGTTAGCTACATTAGCCTAATATCTCTGTGTGATGTAATGGGAGATTTTTGGATCGAGTATCCCTTTAAGAGTGATATAAATATATATTTTTAAAAGAAATAGACGTCCTTCATGTGTGTCATTTATGTGGAGCTCATTGTATAGGCAACTAGGACACGCAGCACTGACTCTAAGCAATGCAGTGTGTCCTTGACACCACCTACACACTCTCACTCTGTGTGTGTGTGTGTCTCTCTCTCTCTCTCTCTCTCTCTCACACACACACACACACACACACACACACACACACACATATTAATAAGAGAGCAGATGAAAGCAGATGAATATTGGCTTAAAGGCAAAAACAAGAATGAGTTTCACTTCAGCCATCAAGCAGCGCCTTATTTACGTCAGGAAATGAAGACGTATCGTGCTCGCGGACCGAAGGCTATTTATTCGCACGCAGCCATGCATTATGCTCATCATGGTGACTTACAATCGCATTTGCCAACCTGAGCTTCCTCACGGCTGTTTTCCTGTCCTGACCCGTACAAGGTCATAATGTAATGCGCTCGACACAGAGATTACGGATCCGCCCAAGCACATGGACGTCGTTATCACCGACACGAAATGGGTTTCATGAAGCGGGAGCGGGAGGCGGCCTGTTAGCCGCGGTGACACTACCTGTATCCGTCTCTATTAGGGATTTAAACCCAAAGTGGGCGGGGCCTAAACTGGATCCGTCGTCTACAGAGGTCTTACGTGTGTATATACAGTACACATATATTTACTTCTGTTCTCCAGAAGTAATGCTGTAACTCTTCAACCGTTTGGTAGGGCAGATTTTGACTGACTGTACGTTCATTGAAAATGTGCCGAACCTAACCTGATTGAGCCATCTCTACCACTTGGTTGACGTACTGTATGACGTGGTAAAGAAATTCACTAGACTGCGTTTTCAACTGCTTTGTTCTAAGCCATGATAAATAAAGTTAATCTAATGGTAAAAAAAAAAAAAAAAAAAAAATGAATTTATCATTTTATGAGAGATTTGAAATTTCGTTGGACCATTAAATGACACCTCAACCATTCGGAAGATGCCGATATTGGGGTAAAGTTATCATTGTCTCAAAAAAATGTAAAAAAGAAACATGTTTCTGATTTTTTTTTTTCTTGAGGTGATGTTAAATTGTTGTATCTTGCTTAAAAATCTTAGCTCCCCCTGGTGGTCCAAGATTGTTAAGAAACAGCTAGTCTAATTCAAAGCAGGCAGTTATGAAGGACGATGCTCTACTTTCATGTTAATGAGCGCGGCCTTCATCATCTTGACATCTTTGCAAACTTCGTACCTGAGCGTTTGACCATGTACCTCTTATTTATAACTGTTTATAACACACTTGATTTAGGCCATTATGTAGAAGAGAAGGTCAGCCATCTTTAAATCCTTTCTCGCTCTTCCTTTGAGTATAAATTTGAAGTTGTGTTTCTTGTGCCTTTCTCAAAGAAAAAAAATAAAGAAAGAAAATTAAGGAGAAAAAAAAAAGACAAAATTCCAAAATACAAACCTTATACGGTAAATAATGTAAAAATGATGGAGGATACTTTGCTGTCTGTAGTCTTTTCTTTATAAAGCTGATTATTATTATTATTATTATTATTATTATTATTATTATATTCGCATAATATTCACAAACCTTTTCCTTTAAACTGACTTTAGATTTTGCCAGAAATGCACAGTGAGCGGTCAACGTTTTATTGTTAATCCTTAAGCAGTTTATCTTTACCCGAGAAACTTGTACCTGTTTTTATATTAAATGACTGACTTTTTACTAATTATGTAAAATATCTGTAAGCATATCTTATGTAACTACACAAAAGAAAATAACTCCACAGGTGTCGAAGCACTTTACTTTAAGATGATAGTGCTGCACAATTAATCGTGTGCGCATCTTAATATGGACATGTGTGATTATTTCATCGGAAAAGCCTGCAATTTATTACAGGAATGGATACATACTGTATGGATAGTCGGGAATTTCTCAGTAGTTTAAGTATTTATAATTTTTTTTTTTTATACTGTACATAATTTTGAGTTGATAAATAAATATTGGCAAACCTCTTCTTATTGAGATTATTAGCTGGTAGATTAGATAAATCTGTTTGATTTTACTAGGTAGTAACTTTTAAACAGCACCACCTACAGGACTGGAGGATTTGCGCTACAAAACTGCAGACATTAGTCAAGCTTGTAACACTTTAAAGATGTTAAAGACACTTATTATATACAATGAGATTAAAACTTTCTTTTTTTTTACTTTAGCAATAGCTTTATTATTATTATTACTATTATTATTATTATTATTATTACTATTAGTAGTATTATTATTATTTAGTTTTTTTAACATATTACACTATCTACATTGCTGCACTCCATCCTCAGCTGATTTTTTTTTTGTGAACATCTTGGCAACTCTGCAGTGTGTTACAACATCTCATGATACACAAAGCACGTCAGATTGATAGGGCAAAGCCGTGGGTGACTGTTAATGGATACGGGGCGAAGTCGGTATTGTGACTAATCCCGGTCATTGTACTTGGGCAGATAAGGGAACAGCGCGAAAGCGAGCCAGAGCTTTTGTCTCGCGGTGTCAGGATCCCGCTGAATGGCTGGCCAATTTCTGCAAATTATTTCTGGATCTCACGTTCTGTATTGGAAAAGAAAAAAGCGTCTGATTCTACAATAGAGTGGGTGATCTGGGCAAAGCCTGGGTGGGCTGCGGGATAGATGATAGACGGGGATATAAATCCAACAGCCGCACGGAGACGTTGTTTTTAATAGGTTTTAATATCGGCATTAAGAGAGACATAAAGTCATAGAATAAAACTAATGGAATGAAAGCAGGTAATAAAGTCTATTATTTGTTACAGATAAGCAGCAGTGAGATGAGGTTTCTGAGAGAAATGAATGGTGTTTTAATAATAATAATAATAATAATAATAATAATATTAACAATAATAATAATTAATAAGTAATGGATGGAAGCGAGCAGTCGGATACACTTACAAGCAGCGGTCTACTTTGTGTTCAGTGAAGACATGTTTGCATGTGGAATCCTCTCTGTAGGCGATATGGAGCTACTAATGGATGGACGTTATTAATAATGCAAGAATTCAACCCAAGATTGGTGCAATTTACCAAGAGCGGCGCTCTCTGATGGCCAACTTCAAAATGTAAGGAGTAAGATGAAATTGTCTTTGGTGTTGCATGTTCGAAGATGCTGCGCATCAGCAGATGAAAATCGAAGAGCTCATTCATTTCTTTTTTTGGTTTTTCAGTGGTAGAGTTTAGCGCCGTCTTCACAAATCATACATGGGTGCAACTGCAGTAAAGCTAAACGACGCAGAGAATAAAACCCTGTATGCCATACTCTTATAGGAATTTAATAAATACCAAGTGACATTTACGACTTTAAAGTTAATCATTTTCCCTTACAGTTTAATTTCTCTTGTACAAAAAATCCAATCCAAACAAGTTTACTAATAGAAGATCATGTAGTAGAAGGGTGCCAATACTTTAATAATTGTGGACCTACACAATCAATCGATGGTACCTGGTCATCAAAACAAACGAATGCATGACTGCTGAAGCAGATAGGAGTGCATTTCTCATGGTTTGTCATTTTATTTGCAGCGGGTTCCTCAGTGGTTCTTTGGATCTTCAGTGGTTCTTGGCTTCCTAAAGGAGATCTGTTTGGGATTCCAAGTAATAAAGGATCCATTTAGCATGGAAGGGTTCTAAGTGGACATGGTTTGCCTAAAGACGGAACCAGAACCAAAAATACTGTCGGGGCGCGTGAGGCTTTTTTATAACTCATAAACAATCAATTTTACGGTTGAACATTTAATAAAATAAACTTCATCCTCTCCTGCAAGTTCAACTCGCTGGCAATCCTCCAAAAACAAAACCATTTTCATTTCATGTGAAGTGGAAATAATTAAAATGATCAATTTGTCTATTTAAATCGTTCCACCATCGTCTATTCCCCGTCCTCCGGGAGGAAAGCATCTGAAGCTCTCTCTCCAAAATCCACTTCTTTCTCACTTTCGAACCCTTCGACAACTACAGACGATCGCTCTGGCACCGGCTCAACGCAGAAGCTCCTCCAGACTCCCCGTGTAGTAAAAATACATCCCCGTGACACCCTGATCACCTTTTCCTCAGGCGAATGTTATTTTTAGATCACGCTGCCCCGCTCCAGGCGCCCCGTTCTAGACTTCTGGTTCTAAAAAGCGTCTGTATCACAAAGTACGCGGCACTTCTGTCAAACGACGTGGTCTAGGAGGTCAGTCTCAAAGGAGTCGTGATCACTCGGTGGGGATGGTGGGGAGGGTGGTGGTGGAGGTCGTCAGAGGGGAGATGTGCTGTAATTCCTGCTCGAGACAAAGGGAGAGAAAAAAGAGACAGAACAAGAGAGACTGGAGCAAACCTCTGAGCTCTCATCGGTGCTGCGCAAACCCTGACGGATTGTGTGTCTTTCTGCCAACGAAGCCTTCTGACACTTATTTATTATCACGTCCTGCTGCCTGTCAGCTCCTAAGGTCATATCCTTTGGCGTCTTCATACAAGCTACAGAGACGGAAAAAGTCAAAGCCAGCACTCGTCTGATCTTAGAAAAAGCCGGATTTATTATTTTCTTTCCCCCATAGACAAATGTCCGAGCTCAGGAGCAGAAGGACCGGGATAAGCTGCAGGGATTATGGGACGGCATTTTTTTTTTTTTTACCGCTTTAACTATTCACTCTCGATGTCCTTTGTAATAAAGTGTATGAGCCAAAGTGGCCACAGAGTCCAAGGAGAATTGAGTGCAAGTAAGCAAGCCTGGTCCATCAGTCACTGTAGACACACTTTGCCCAGGGACAACAAAAAAAGAGGAAAGAAAAGAAAGAAAGAAAGTGAATGGCCTCGGGTGAACGAGCTAAGCTGCAGAAGTTTATCTTGCTCGTTAGCATGCTAAACTCTCAGAGTGAATATGTGGATCAAAACGTACTGTAAACGCCCAACAGATTTATAGTTCTATAGAATTATTCCATCATTGGCATGCAAATCATGTGTTGCATTACGTATGTGCGTTATCACCTTACTATATTATACTGTGCAGTGCAACAATTAAGCTATTTAGGGCCCAGGCACTATTGCATCAGCCTTTCTAATGTGGGCTTTTTGTGGGTCGTTACATTCTCCAAAACGCCTGAAAGTCGACAGAGGGGTTGGAATCTGCTGCCATTGTGATGCTTGAGAGATTTTGCCGCATAGCTCATACACACTTGCGCACTTGCGCATTTGCACGCGTGCACATTTAGAGCTCATAGAGCTGAACAACTTTTTCGCATGCCATGGGCTCTACTCAACAGGAAGTCAGATATTTTGGGTCGTTTGTAAAAAGGAAACCAAAGGAATTTGAGTCTTTTAAGTTTTAAGTCAACTTAAAAAAAAATAAATAAATAAATAAATAAATAAATAAATAAATAAATAAATCTGCTATATCTGAGCTAGATCTGTTAGCTAGCTGGTTCCGGTAGAGTTGTGCTGTTAATTTATGTTGTTGCATGTACTGTATGTAGCAGCTTGGTTTTCCTGGAGGAACGTTGTTTCGTTTCGCTGTGTACCGAACTGTGTAGCGTGGGAAAGACAAAAAAAGCCTACTACTATAGAATTTATACGATCGTCACCAAACCGGGCTTATGCCATCTGAAGACACTGAGGATGCAAAAGTATAGTGGCATTTTTGATATCATAAGCGGGACAGTCATGACGATGTCTGAGGCTTGTACAGCTTGTACACAATGCATGATGGGTGTTTCACATCGCAATTTCACCAAGCGTTTAAGTGATCTCCCATCACATGATCTCACTCTTCTACCTGTGAACTGATGAGACCAATCAGAATTGCTAACTGATGAGTGATTTTGTATGTGTTTGTATCTGCACCCCACCACGAAACAAAAAACAAACAAACAACAACAACAACAAAAAAAAAAAACGATTGAGACGCTAAGCTAAAATGGCGTCATGATTGTTCAGTTAGCCGCGTATCAGCTTGCCTTGAGACAATGTGTTTTAGACAACGCCACAATAAGCAAACGAGTCTCGTCGTTAATGCCCACTTAAGCGAGGCCGTCTGCATCGCCAAATGTCATCTTCATCCCATCAGGCCTCGGTGCCGCAGGAAAGCCGTTCTAAACTTGGTGTGTGTGGTGACATTTATGAGGATATTAGAGATCTTGCTCTTGGCGAGGCTGCAGATCACAGCGGACATGTTGTGAACCAATAAACTGCATCGTGCATGTGAAGGGCGGGGGGAAAATGGAGCAGAAGCGACGGTAGCCATCGCTATTCAGGGCTCATAGCACGGACCCGGAAATGTGTTTATCGCTGGATCAGAGCTACAGTAACTCCAGAATTATTGGCATCCTTCAAGAGAATGTGCAGAAGTGGCTCTATATACCCAAATAATTATTGTGTAAATCTCACGTGAAAAATATATACAGTATAGTGTATATATATATATATATATATATATATATATATATATATATATATATATATATATAACTATATAACAGAAATTATGTGGAAATACATTGTGAATGAAGTGAATGATCAGATCAATAGAGCACATAGAAGTGATTATTCATGTGAAAGAAGCAAACAAATCATCTAGAAGAATCATCAGTGGAATCAAAGTGAATCAAGTGAACGTAAATGATTCATATGGAGAAAAAAAAAATCACACATGGAAATAAGATTAAATCAGTCAACCAATTGAATATAGTCAGTTATTAATCACAATAAAAAATAATATAGATTTGCTCACTTGTAGTGGTTGTATATGTACAGCAGGGTTGGACTAAAAAAAATAAATTACAAACAGGTTAGAGGAAACAAATAGTTCAATTTTATGATCTCAAACATTAACATTATTAATGCTAACGTTATTAATGTTAAAAACGCTCGAATCATGGCGAGTCTCTCAACTCTCGAGTCTCACGACTCGGCAGGGCTCGAACACAAACGCTCTGAAAGTCAACACCCCAGAGCCTCAGCCGGCCGAGCCAGCGCTCCCACATCGTACATTCAATGTATTCTTGTAAAAAGGCTTCTTCTTGAAGGTTGCTCGAGCACACGGATTTTGGTTTTATCCAAACTTCCATCTTGAAGATTTTTTTATAATGAAATCACAATAGCAGGGTAACCACTCTGCCATTATGGGAAGCCATTAGGGTCAGATGATTAATTTGTGTAAAAAAAAAAAAATAGTAATGCGTTACAATTTCTAAATAAATCACATCTGTTAAATAAAGGAATCATGTAGAAGAATCTTATAAAAAAAGGGAAAAATGAAGGAATCAAAAATATGTGAAAAAGTTATGAAATTAAGTGCATCTTGGAAAAAAAATGCATGTGGAAAAATTGAATCATCTAAAAAGATTTGATTCGTTGATGAATCACCAAAAAAAAAAAAAATAAATAAATAAATGAATCATGTGGTACAGTCCCACTAAATGAATTATCTGGAGGAATCATATAAGAAAACATTTGAATTAAGTTGGAGAATCACATGTGAAAGGAAATGAATATTAAAGACATTGTGTTTTAATAAATATGTTCATTTTTATATATTTATATAAAACAATATGAATCATTTCTGAGTTACTTTTGTTTGTTATATTTTATACTTGTTTATATATATTTTATAATCATTTTGTATTTTTACTAAGATGAAAAAAAGATGAAAAGAAAATGTGATGGCTCATCAGAAACAGGATTAAGGACCGGCAGGATGTAATGTTGTAAGAGAAACAGAAAAAAAGTCCAGTGTGTCACGGCGAGCTGCCGAAAATGCTGCTTTCATAAAGCAGCTCAGGCGTGGAGAACTAGCTAAGTAGCGGCCTATGAGAGTATATATATATATATATATATATATATATATATAGAGAGAGAGAGAGAGAGAGAGAGAGAGAGAGACGATGTGAGACCGTCGACGTCTCAGAGCAGAAGGATTAAACGTTTCTTCTACAGAGGGACTGCGAGACATGAGACGTCTTCACGCCACGTTAGAGAATGTGAAAGTGAGGAGCAAACAAACTTCTAAACAAGCAATCTGCTGAACACACACACACACACACACACACACACACACACACACACACACATCGTCTGTCTGTCCTGAGGGAAGCCAGTGGTGTGTGGAGAAAAGCTTCGTCAGTTTTGACTCGTTTGAACCGCCTGAGTCTCAAAACACACACCGCGCATTCATCAGGGAATAAACGTCAGCCGCGTCTAAACGAAGACTGGATAATAAATCTAATCTGATCATCCGATCGCTGCTATCGTTCACATCTCCTCACGTCTCTACCTGCCGTTAAGGGTCGAAGGAAGGACGGAGGGAAGGAAAACAAGAAAAAGAAAAAGAAAGGGAAGAAGGAAGACAAGAAAGTACGTGAGAAAGAGAGAAAAAGTTGGAAGGAAGGGAAACGGAAAGAAGGAAGGAAGAAAGGGTGGAACGAAGGAAAACAAGGAAAAGAATGAAAAGAGGAAAGGAGGAAAAAAATGAAAAAAAGAAAAAGAAATAGAGAAAGAATTTTCGAGTAAGGAATGGAAAGAACCAGGAAAGAAGGAAAAAAAGAAGCAAAGAAAGAAAGAAATGATGTGATATTTTTACTTCCATTTAGAATCACATTAAAATGATTGACGTGTTTTAGAGTATAAATGACATCACTGGTCTCCGTCTAGCATTAACAAACCTAATCAACTCGAAAAATAACCGCTTTACTACCATCCCCACCTTCTGCATTAGGATTGACTACAATAATTTAGTCTGATCTCTGGTCGGTCGGATCTTCAGACGTAAACCAATCCTAGAGCAGGAAGGGCGGGACTTAAACACAGCATGCGTCTTCCAGCACAGTTCGGCTCCCTGTCATGTTACGGTGTATCTGCTCTTTCAGATGCTCTTTTGTAAAGCTCTGGGATTGAAGCTGCTTTCAGCTACAAATAATATCACACTGCGAGTGAGGAGGAGTTATTTATGTAACCATGATATTTAAGACCAGGATCTTAATCATGAAAGCTGGAAATAAAAGCGATGAAACGAGAGCTGAAAAAGGGCTGTGGGCTAAGAAGGATCCTTTTCTCACTCACTCACGTCTCCACCGCACTCACAGGGTGACGGGAGACCAGGGCCCGTAGTCACAAGCCTAAAAGTTGGTCCTAGTGACGAAATTTTAAGAATAATCTTAGATTAGAAATTCTAAGAAAAATCTTAGAATTAGGGCATTTTCTTAGAATTTCTCCTTAGATTTAGGATTAAATCTTAGTAAAGATAAAAATGACTCACAAAACATCTCGGACCTAAAAACAGCTCCTAAGGTAAAATTAGTTAAGAGTCGAGAGGAGGACTTTTAAGAGGCTTAAGAGTTTCTATAGCAGAGGACAAAATGGCGGAAGGAGGGAATATTCTCCAAACACTGAACGTGAAGCTAACAGTGAAGCTACACTCTCTGTTACACGCTCTTCTGTCCAGTCTGGTTTTCTTGATGTTTTACTTCCTTCCATCTCTCTTGGATTGAAATTAAACAGACTGTCCCGCAATCATGTGAACGGTAAAGGTTGAGACATTACAAGTGATAAAATCAGTAACTTAGATATAGTGCCTACTGCGCGGAAATTGGTAGCTTCAAAAGTCGACACGCTGTCAACATTTAGCTGTTTAATTATCTTTAAGACATTTAGCCTAGAAACCTTGCATGAATTGGACTTCGATTTCTTCATATACAAAGATTATGATTTCACTCTCGGTTCTATTATCATATAGGGCACATTTCAAAACCTTTGCAGAGGTCAGAGGTTATTTTTTTTTATTAACTAATCACAGTGCTTGAACTGCTGCATCATCCCTAGCAACGGGGTCGACCACGCCCCCTCACTAAGATAAAAGTCTTTCTACTTTGCTTACTCAGAGTTGCTCTAAAACGTTTCCTAAATCACTTTCAGTCTAGGACTCGCAGCTAGGACTTTTCAAGCTAAGATAGGAGCTCCCTGAGAGAATTCTTAGAAGCTTTGTGAATACGGGCCCTGGAGCGTATCTCAGGGGACTCGGGGCAGGAGGCAGGGTTCACAATCTGTCGGTTGCCAATCTGTCACAGGGCACACACATCGTGGGCACTTTGGGAATGTCAATTAGTCTAAACTGCATGTCTTCATCATGTATCGTTGGCGGAAGTCGGAGTACCGAGAGGAAACCCACCGATCACAGGGAGAGAGAAGACAACTTCGACCCTGGAGGTGCGAGGCCACGGTGCTGACCACTACGCCACTACGTACTGCTTTTCGCCTCACCTGTACCTCCTGTTCTATTGCCAGCGGTTTGCATCCTCTGATCCTTCTGATTTTGATTGGCCATGGCTCCACCGTCCAATATGGCGGCGCAGCTCGAGCACCGGCTCTGACGGAGACACCCATGTTCACTCCGCTCCCTTTAATCAGGTTAGCGCTCGAATCAGTGGATCAGTTTGGGTAATGACCCAGATTTGCTCCTCTCTCATTCAGCAGATTAGTTGAGTCAGTGAGTTCAGGGAATCCTGTTCAAGCTCATTTGGTCCGAGCCGAGGATTTCGAGTCTTCCTTTCGCCGCACGCGACGGCGATTCTTACGCAAGCGATTTCTCCTCAACAACCGAACACGTTCGAATGACCCGACTCAGTCTTAAGATTTATTGGAAATGACTGCAGTTGGAATTTTTCCTGCTTGAAACACACCCCTCTGATAGCGTTTTTATATTCTCCGGCTCGCGTTTTTAAACTTCATTGCCATGCAAATATTTCTAAAGAAATCACACTGGAAAATAAAGTCACGTACTTCATCTCTCTGCTCTCTCTCGAAACGTTTTCTTTCTCCATTAACTTTTTTTTTTTCTTTCTTTCTTTTTTTCCCCCCCTGCCTCATATTTGAGAAAGTCAGCAGTGCAGCTGATTGAAGCAGCGATGCTTTCCGGGATATGAAATTGATTGTTATATAGCACTTACACAGCTGTTGGAAATAAGTTATTTCAGAATTATATTCTGTAAGTTTACTCAGGAAATGAGGGGAGGTTAGCGCCGCGGGTTTTACAGCAGGGCGTGCGTATTTCATCGCCGCGGACATCGACCCAACCGCGCATCATGTCGGGCTAGTGAAAGAGAAAATTGAAATTTCAGCATGAACATGTACATGAATACATTAACATACATATTGCCTGATTGTGTTTCCCCTCAGTTTAATCAGGAGACATTTATAAAGGCGCAAGGTTCGACATGTGCAGTGTGTATCGATAGGGGGAAGGCTTCTGTAAAGAGATGTTTATGTGCAGCGTTTATTGCGGCAGCGCACGAAGGTGTAAATCTCCAGGACAGAAAGTTTGCTGTGTTTTTTTTTTTTTTGTTGTTTTTTTTTTTCCCAACTGCAAGAAAGAATCAAAAGAAATCTGGTCAGGAAATATAAGCAGGATGTTTATAGCTGATATACCATTAAATGTAATGACAAACAAATAAATCATTATTTTAATGAATACATCTTGTAAATACTAACAGATTTCTGTGTGTTATAAAGAATAAAGGGAGCCGTAAATCCTGCTTCGTGATGTCGATTAGTTTTCCATAACAACATGACACAGGATGTTTCTTATACTGTATGACCGGACACAGAACCCTGTTTGTTGTTACAGCGGACAGACCTTGCCAAATTTGCTCTTCATTGTTGATTAGTTTTACCTAACAGCACGCCACGGAGGTTTATATTTTTCCTTATTAAGAGGAACGCTCTATCAAGCCTTCCAAAGCTCCAGACCTTCTTGTAGCTTTAATGTCACCTTGAGGAATAGTTCTCCAGCCTTGCTGAAGTTCTCCAACATTCTTATGTCTTGTTATTTTAAGTCCAGTCCCTGTCCTGTACCTGAGCAGTTTCAGAAGAATGGATTTTGTTCGTTGAGCCACACAGTGACCAATGAATCATCCAAGCATAAAACAAACATCTAACTGAAGTCCTGAGCCAGTGAGAAACCGGTGCAGATGATGAGAGAGGATCAGGAGGCGATTAGTTCACTGCCGATGCTGAATGCTGAGGGGTCGGAACAGACGAGAGGGGAAACGACGTCGCTCAAATGGTGTCTTTAGGCACTTTGTAGCCTGTCGCAGTACAACATTTGTTTCTTTAATGTAATATTTATCATCTAATTTAAATTCGGACACGCCTTCTAATTCAGCGTGGTTAGTTTTGTGATGTATTTTTAATACTCTTGAGCAAATACTGAAGGTGTCAAAACTATGGAATGAGATAATCAGGTCATAGCCACAAACAGTCAGGTGTTACTGTAAGACGTGAAGGTCGGCTGTTCTCGATCAGTTCCTGTAAGAACAGTATTGTGTGTCGAGTGCGTTTGTAAACCCCATCGAGCTCCGTGATGAAACCGTCTCTCATGAAGACCTTCCCAGGAAAGCGAGACCAAAACGTAGCTCCGCTGCAGAGGAGACGTTCATTTAGAGTCACCAGCCTCAGAAATCACCAATTAACCAACAACCAGCACCTCCGATTAGAGCCGTTATGAAGCCTTACAGAGCAGAAGGAGCAGATATACGTCTCGATATCAACTGTTCAGAGGAGATTATTGTGTGTTTTGGACGCATTCAGTGTTGTTTTACAGTGAAGAAAGAAAGATCATGGAGCTAGAAGGGGCGTCCAAACTTTTGATTGGTAGAGCACAGGGACAGAGAGAGAGATTGTTTCACTTCCTGTTCTCTGTGATGTATTTGTGAAGGTTCTGTTCAGTGTTCTCAGCATCGTGTGAATCCAGCAGGATCTCTCTCTCACACACACACACACACACACACACACACACACACACAATCACACAGTTTCTCCTGTGCAGCTGAGGTTTCGCTCGGCGACTGTAATTGAACAGTAAATCTTTGCTGACGCTAACATTTCCACTACCACTCATGACATAAAGGATAAAGTGTTAGTGCCTGTCATCAGCCAGCCTCAGAATATTAACCGGTAAAACAAAATCGATGAATTTACCTGTATATTTCATTTATTGTGTTCGATCCGGTGCTCAGGATCATCTTCACTCACATGGTCTTCGCATGAGAAAACGAGCTCGTTATGATAAAGTAGCTAAGCATACAGTACCACGACTGCGATAGGCATTGCAATAACGCACAACAAGGACGCAGAGAGAAAATATACAGTGTATATATGTTTGTTTAAAAACCCACGTAAAAAAACAAACAAACAAATAAAAAAAAACAGAAAAACATCCAGTGATACTATATGTAATGTCTGGCAATATAATTTTGTAATTTATTTAAAACATATGATAAATAAACATTGTAAACACGTTTCATTATAATAAAAGTACAAAATGTAAAAGTTTAATAATTAATAATTAATTATCCTATCATGAATTAATAGAATTTCCGTTTCCAGTGTTGAGTAAAGAACAAAGTTCTGGCATCATATTTCACTAAATCCATTGCTTTTACAGTTTTATTTATTTATTTTTTTTACTTTAAAAATACAAAAACACATCATTTTGTATCAAAATTGCATAATACTAATTAATTTAACTTAAAAGTAACTATAAGTATAACTATAATAGTAATAGTAGTAACTTTTATAGTAACTGGTAACTGCAAGATCACTTTTTTTAAAGTTCATTGTTATAATAATAATAATAATATAATAATAATAATAATAATAACATATGTTTGTAGTAAAAGTGGTGTGTGTATTAATCATACAATGGGCTTTAATTCATAAATATTGGCCTCTTCTGTCTAATCACAGCTGGACAGGCCGCCAAACACGCACGCACACACGCACACACACACGCATACACACACACACACACGCACACACACACACACACACTCACACACACACAGAATGACAACAGTTGTGGTCACCACATGAAACATGTGACCATGTGACTTTGATTTCAGGTCAGAGGTTAATCACCATGGCAACCAAGTAAAGACTTCCTTTAACATCAATTCGGCTTGTTTACAATCGATTCTGTTTTGTCCCATCGATTGATGAACTAGACGGGGCAGTTTGCATCGAACACGCGCACGAACACGCCTCGAGCGTCCGTCTCTCAGTCGTTAGGCAGTGACGGTTAATTAAGCAAAGCGCAAGCTGTGCCGTTTGGCCAGTGGCGCTCTCTGGATGTGAGGCCGTGTGCGCCTGTGCTCTTTGGCTCCAGCTGTTTGGGCCGTAGAAATGGATTTGTTCTTGGTACTCCATATGGTGTTCCTTCTTGTCCTGGCTGGATTTTGTGTGGAATCGCACACACAGGCGAGACACGCGCTGCGCTATACACCGGCTAGCATTAGGTGGCTCCTGATTACACCTCTCGACTGGCAGGCGGGATGATGAGGTGGTGGGGTTGCCGAGGGTAGTTGGTAGTCATGGCAGCGCCATCTCCAAAATGATGCAAGGAGCGAGAAAATGGGAGGATGAGTAATACCGATGCTCTATCCATTCCTGAAATGTCATTTATTGTCAGAAGGCAGCTGCTTCACTTATATAAAGCCCGAGACCCCCCTCCTTAGTCAGAAACCAAAGACAGCTAATCATTGTTGAAGAGGCGTTACAAGACGCGAGCGCTGAGTGGGCCGCTGCGCTCTAAAGTGATCAAATTGCTCCTGTTCCAGCTGAGCTGTGCTGTTTGAAGATGCTCTTTGATGGTGCATTGAACGCAACACTCCAGAAACCTCCCCCCAAATACACACACACACACACACACACACACACACACACGAGGAATAGCATTCCATTTCCCTCTTCTTCTTCTTCTTCGTCTGAGTGCTCGGATAGTACCCACACACTCTCAAACCCTTCACCTATTTCACTATTTTTTTCACCGCCAGGGATGAGGTTTGCTCCGGAAAAAGAGCGAGGACCTCCATTTAAAACTCAGCGACAGGTTTAGTACCGCCCCAAGGTTCTGTGAAAGGCCTGTAATAAGATTTAGACAGGACAGACTCTGTTTGTAATCTGAGGCTGGAAAATCAGCTTATTTTTTTTCCCCCCCACAACCAAATAAATTTCCTGAACGAACTACCTGGAGGAAGAGCTTTAAGAAACCATGAGGCTAAAATGGAGCAACTTGGGGAGCTTTCATACTAGGGACATGGGCCTGGACTAGAGCAGATTTTACCTTGAATTTTTGAACATTTGCACAATGTGAACACTCCGTATCGCGCCCAAGTCTGGATCACTGAGTCCATTTTAAAAAGTTAGTCCTGAGTATGGCGTACTCGAGCACGGCTCGAATCAAATAACTGATCAAGGCAACGGTTTTCTTTGTGCTTATTGGTGGCTAGGTCCATACTGCCACCTGCTGTATTGGAGAGTGTAAATACACAAGTAGGGCATGAAGGAGGGCGTCGAGGAGGGAGCGATCGTTCCTGGGGATTGTACGAATCAATAGTGGCTCGTGTGAAAGCAGCCTTGGAACGCTAGTCAAAGTTTGAGCATGTTGGTGGTTTGGAGCACACTTTGGGATACAGTCTTTCCGATTGTTTCAAAGACGAATGAGCCTTGCTACTATCTCAGTTTGGGAGTTTATACAAAACACCTACAACAGTTTATTTATCTGGATGGTCTCTTTGGAACACCAACAACAAAATCCCCCGTAGCAAAGAGATTCAAATAAAATTCCCACCCAGGTAGAAGTTGTTGCTCACTTATAAAAGGCAAGATAATGATCTAATTTCTGTTTAATTTTCAAGCATCAGTGATTATTTCATAGTAGGGGAACATAAACGTCAGAGTGCGCTGGATGTGTCTTAATTACTGTAATAGCAGCGTAGTATTATATGAAGAAAAAACATTTCTCAGTCTATCCAACTTCAAACACTTTGTTCTATAATTTAAACCACCTAATGCAATCAACTTAATAGTCACACCGTTAAAAAAAAAAAAAAAATCTACAACTAAAGTTTCTTCAACGAGCTACCATCCAAAACATTTAGCAAAATTTTCTTTGTGTCTTAGAAAGCACACATTGCAAAATCTTGTGTCAAAATTAGTTTGCAAAACGCTATACCTCCTCCTCCAACAGTTTTGTCATAATGTCTAAATCAGTCTGCGATTGTGTTTATAAAAAAAAAATATAAGCACGCAATTTAGCTTAAAAAGCTATAGCGAGTTCCTCTGATTGATTTTGAATTGTGTTTTTGTAGCGACTCACTTTCAGATTAGATCAAGAGAAGGAAAGTTTATTTTTTATTTTTATTTTGCTTCTTATACACTTTTTAATTACAAGGACTGTTAAACATGAGAAATAGCATAAACGACATAAAAACAGAACCAATGCAACAGCTTCGTGCACACGTCTGCATTTCATTCCTATTGTGCACAAAGTGCATCGTTTAAGTGTCTCGTCATGTTAAAGCTCTTTGTGTAATTTTGTTTCAGTAACATTGCTGTAAGTGCATCATGGTTCGCAAATGATCGGGAGGAAAGAGGAGAGAATCGAGAAATACTTGGTGGGTGGGGCATACTGGTTCTCGCCTGTCAATCACAGCGAACCCATCCAATCACATGCACTCGTGAACTTCGAGGGCAGAAAGCACATTGCTCCTTGTGACGTAGCATGAACAGCAGCTTGACTGGATGTGCGTCTCCTGTTGGTCTTCATCTTCCCCGGATGGAAGCTGAAGTGATGGATGGGTGCGGATTATCAGGTAAACCAACAAAAACAAAAAAAATCGCATCGTCTTACTGTAGACAGCACCACGGCTGCCACCTCACATCTCCGGGACTCCTGGGTCGAGTCTGAGCTCGGGTCAACGTCGGTGTGGAGCTGTTTTTGCACGTTCTCCACGTGTCCACCTGGAGCCAGAAAGTCGTGTCCTTGGTTTGGTTCAGAAACTCTAAACGTTTAGGGTCCCTGGAGACGGGGTGCGACAGGTTAGACAGGTGAGATGAGTGAGACGCGCGTAAAACACTCATTTCACAGCCATTATCATGTTTAACTCGCTGCTGAATTAATGCTCGCTCAAAGACATTACCCAGCCTAGACTGTGCCACTCACACACACACACACACACACACACACACACACAGTGCTGGTGCTATTGTGAAGGTGTGCTTTAGCAGCTCTCCCTCTGACAGTTCATCCTGGGCTCGAAGCCATTTCAAGCATAATGACAAAAATGGAGGCTGTGGTGATAAAACATGCAGAACAATGAGGCAGCTATGGAGTAGTGACTGTGTGTGTGTGTGTGTGTTTTCTCATCCTCTCAGCCCGACTCTTTCATTAGTATAACCCGAGTTTATTAGATAATAAATCTCTGTATTTGTTAAATCTTGTGGAGGATTGTTCATTTTCATCCTCTCTAAGGCATAACAGATTTCCAGTGCTTTTTTTTTTTTTTTTTTTTTCCTCCAATGCTTTTCGGGGTGAAACGCAAGCTTTCAGACACACATTCAAATTCAAATTTACAATATAGCAGCGCAAAATATCTAGTTGGTTTATTTATGCCTTCTTTTACCCACTAAACGAATACATCAGAGTCAAATGAACGGTCAATGAAGGTGTAAAAGAGACTGACATTTACAGAATGCTTCAAGGGCAGGATGGTGCTGAGAACGTTTTTAAGAAGGCCGCGCGTCCGTGAATGACGATCCCGGCCGGTGTGGCTCTGAGCCCACTGCAGTCGCTCACGTGAACGCGTGCTCCTTCGCACAAATCGACGCACAATCATTCACCAGCACCACTCGCACTTTACAGGAACTCGGCCGGGAGTTATCGCCACACCGTACGGTCCTGACCTCGCTCCAGGACATTTCCACATGTTTGAGGCATTGAAGGAGTTCCTGGGAGGCCGGCGTTTCAGACGTGAATTAGACAGATCAAGACTCAGGCAGGGGTACTGAGAAAACGTTCTACCTTGACGGTGTCCAAGCACCGATGAAACACTGGGCTGAGTGCATTAGCGTAGCAGGAGATTATATACTGTAGAGAAATAAAGGGAGTTTTTACTCTGTTAATCTGCACAATCAAAAGTCCTGCTTTGACTTGAACGCCCATCATGTAAAGTATTTATGTATATAACACTCATGTAAAGTAACAGAGACAAAAAAAAAAAAACACAACCTGCACCTTTAATGTAACTACAGTATAAATCGCTTCGCTTTGGCCTTAAGCTTTTTCATTTTTAAATATTAATTTACTGTAACTAGTTAAAAAAAAAAAAAAAAAAAAACAGACAATTGATAAGTAATCAATAAGAATCTGAACTGGCGATCAGGAACATGTCTCAGTTTAAAATGTAAAACGAGTGAAAGATAAATCTGCACAGTGGGTTAAAGATAACAGAATGATCACATTTCCGCCTTTAGTTTCCGGTCACAGTGTTTTTACTCTGAATTGCTCTATAAGCCGGAAGAAAAAAAATAAATACTGATATACTTTTTTTTATTATTCTGAGCAAACTCCACTGAGTTTCTGTTCATTGTGACGATTTCCCGTAATATCTACAGATCCGGACTCTAATAGGTCCAAATGAAAGTGAAGAGGAGCGAAGCAGCGTTCTGTCACCAATGCACTCAAGTTCTCGAGATAGGAGCTTAAAATCAATAAATAAATAACACACTCCATGCTTCCATGCCATTAAAGCAAAGAGAGAGAGAGAGAGAGAGAGAGAGAGAGAGAGAGAGAGCGGGAGAAGATAAGGACTGAGTGAGGGTGTGTGGGGGGGGGTGTATGTGCTAGAGAGATAGAGAAAGTCTGAGAGAGAGAGAGAGAGAGAGAGAGAGAGAGAGAGAGAGAGAGAGATGTTTAGAGAATCATTTGTGTGATTGAAACAGAAAGAAAAAGACGTAGACAGATAAAGAAAGAAAAACATGTGTGAGATGGATAGATAGACAGGTACACAGACAGGCAGACAGATAGATAGATAGATAGATAGATAGATAGATAGATAGATAGATAGATAGATAGATAGATAGATAGATACAGATAGACAGATAGACAGATAGATGAATAGATAGATAGATAGATAGATAGATAGATAGATAGATAGATAGATAGATAGAGAAAATGTAGAGGGGAGAGAACTATGGAGAAATAAATGTATGCTTGTGAGAAATGAATAGAGACAGACAGAAAGAGTTGCACAGAAATAAATAGGGAGCGAGAGAGAGAGAGAGAGAGAGAGAGAGTCTCAGTAGGATGGAGGACTGACAGTGAGGTGATGGTATTGGGGACCTTTCGCTTGTTCATTTTTAAAGTCTGCTCTCAGCTCTGTCTCTGAGCGCGTTGTCATGGAGTGTGTTATTAAAGTGGAGCGCTGAGGACGCGGGAAAAAAAAAAAAGTTTGAGTTTGCACACATGAATAAACCTTAAATATAACTAAAAATAAAGTATTAGGACCCTTGACTTCATTCGTGTCACTTGTTACGATTTAAAAAACAAGAAACAACGACAGAAAAAAAAATGCTTGTGAATCGTAGATCTCTCTTCTGGAGAAAATATACAATTATTATTATTATTATTATTGTTGTTGTTGTTGTTGTTGTGTAACTCAGTTGTTAGTATGTAGTTCAGTGTGTGTGTGAAGTGAAATAGCTCAGTGGTTAAGGCATTGGACCATGGTCAGACCGGTCACGGCCACCATGTTTCCACTGTTGGGCCCTTGAGCGAGGCCCCTAACCGTCAGCTGCTCAGGTGTATAATGAGATAAAAATGCAAGTCGCTCTGGATAAGGGCGTCTGCTAAATGTGGTAGGTGGGGGTGGGTGGAGATGCTATTATTTTATTATTTGTCTGATTTAGTACGGAATGAGAGCTCTAACCTTTAGCTATAGGGCGACGTCTGTCTGAGTTAGCGCAACACCAGACACATTCATTAGCATGCTAATAGACAGAGGCCTGACCGCCATATGCAATCTAACAGATTAGCATCAGTTCTTTATTGATGTAAATCCCTCCTTTATTTTTGTACCTTCTGCTCTTTTCCCCTCACTGTTATTAATTTTCCAAACTTAGATCTCCATTTTAGATTAGCCTGTTTCCCATGAAGCTAGTTCGTGGAGATGCTAGTTTCACGAATAGCCCATTTACTATAAATCGAATTCGTGTAGATGCCTAGTCTAGTTTGTAGATTAGCCTCTTTAACAAAAAGCTTGTAAGGATAAATGCTAGTTTCCAGATTGCTCCGTTTACTTAAAAGCTAGTTTCTGTACAAGCTAATTTCAAGATTAGCCTGTTAACTAGAAAATATAGTTTGTGTAGATGTTAGCATGTCTTGTTTAAAGTAAGTTTGTATAGATGATAGTTTGTGGATTCGCCTGTTTACCATAAAGCTATTTAGTGTAAATGCTTGTTTCAAGGTTGGTCTGTTTACTTAAACGCTAGTTCGTGCGCCATGCTAGTTTCAAGATTAGCCTGTTAACTAGAAACTAGATGCTAGTTTGTGGATTAGCCTGTTTAACATAAAGCTAGTCTTGTAGATTCTAGTTTTAAAATTAGCCAGGCTGGTTTGAAGCAATTTTCGTGTACTGTAGATGCTAGTGTGTGGATTATCCTGTTTACATAAAATTTGTAAGTTTCAAGGTTCTTGTGTTCTCTATTTTGCCTCTATTTTGATTTGAGTAAAATTTGTGTCCGTGGTCATTTGTGGATTCGATGAGTAATGTATTGAATAAATTCATTAATTGTTTCCTGTAAAGTGATAAACAGGCTACGCTACAAGATAGCATCTACTCTAGCTAGCCTTTACAAAAGTAGCATTGTTGCCAGACTGTAAACTATTGTTTATACGAGCTGATATTATTATTATTATTATTATTATTATTATTATTATTATTATTATAAATAATGGACTTTATTACTCACACACACACACACACACACACACACACACACACACACACACACACACACACTATACCTCACCCTTGACTATACAGTTGTGTCCACAGGAAAAAAAAAAAAAAAATGGTGCTATGAGTGTGAGATTAATTAGCGCCTGTCACTTGATAAGCTGATTTATGTTCGAGTGCAATGGCTTTTGGCCGTATTTTCTCATTTTCTCTCAGGATAAATATTACACAACACATTAGGTTTGCACGGCAGAAATTGAAGAACGTGGAAGTAAACACCGGCGAGGACATTTGACAGCTCATTTCACACGTACCTCGGGCAAGATGCAAAACTTTGTATCTATCTGTCTAAAGACAGACAAACTTTTGTGGTTAGACACCAAATAACCTCATTTGCAAACAACACGCCTGCTCTGGAATGACAACGCAGACTGATTAATCAGAAAAAAGATGACAAGATGCTCATGTAGATGCTCTTTACAGCTGAAGAGATGGACAAAAATTAAAATAATCTTCCAGCCTCAGGAAAAAAGCAGCTATTTATGCCAAGCTAGAGTAAATCTAGATCATCTACAAACTAGCATTGAGCTCAAACTAGCTTGTAAACAGCCTAATTTACTCATTACTATTTACACAAATTACCTCTGCAGCAAACATACTTATCAACAAGCTAGTATTTACAGAAACATGCCTAATATTAAACAGACTTAGATAATAACTAATAGTTTCTAATCTATTAAATAGCATTTACACTTTATAGTGAACAGGCTAGTTCGTTAACTAGCATTTACATGAACTAGGTTTGTAATAAATATTTGTATCTAGAAACAGGATGCTGTATAACTAGTCTTTCTGGAAGCTAGCTTAGTAGTAAACAAACAGGTCTACTGACTAGTACAGTATTTATGCAAACTAGCTTCATAAAAACAGAGGCTTGTCTACTAACTACTATCCGGTTCAATTATCCTTATAGCAAACTGCCAAGTCTAACAATTAGTATTCATGCAGTAGTAAAGATACTTATGCCAAAATGAGCATTTGCACAAAATAACTTTATAGGTATAGGTTTATTACAAACTAATTTTTTTTTAAATATAATTTAGCTTTGTAGTAAACTTACTGTACTAATATACAAACTAGCATTCAAATCAAAAATAGCTCTGCAGTAAACAGGCTAGTCTAATAAATAGTATTTCCAGAAACTAGTTCAGTAACAGACTGGTCTATTAACTAGTCTTAATAATAATAATAATAATAATAATAATAATAATAATAATAGTATTAGTAGTAGTAGTATAATAATAATAATAATAATAATAATAATAATAATAGTATTAGTAGTAGTAGTAATAATAATAATAATAATAATAATATAATAATAATAATAATAATATGTATTTATTCTGACTAGCTTATTAGTTGAGATACTATTCTACAAACTAGCATTTACACAAACTAGTTCCATAGTTTATGGGCTAGTCTAATAAATAATATTTTTTAAATACATTTTATGGTAAAATGAATACAAATTAGCATTTTCATCAATTGCAAGTTTAGTAAGGAGTATTTCTAGAAACTTGCTTGGTCTACTCGTCTACTACAATATATTTAAGCGAACTATCTTTGTAGTGAACAGATTAGTCTAATAACTAGTATTTATTCAAACTAGCTATTTACTAGCTAATTATTAACTGCCATTTACATAACTTAGCTTTTTAGTTAACCAATAACCAGCATGTATGTGAGCATTATACTTTATGTACAGATAAATAGAACAAATAATTATAGATGTTATAGATATAATTAACAAACAATATGAGGCATAAAACCCTTGAGAAAATAAACAGTTATAATACCTCACGGATACTTCTTTTGTTTTGTTTTTTTTCTGGTGTATACCGTATATCTACTTTACCATCACACACTTGCTAAGTTTTTGTTTTGACCTGCAGTCCGACCCAGATGTTCTATCCTCTTCTTGGCCGGGCCCGTGCTCGGTGATATCTCTGACCTTGTGAGCGGTCGGGCTCCTCCTGATGCACAGATCTGAAGTCGGGCTCTGATTCAAGACGCCTCAGGAGGTGTAAGAACTCAGCGATGTCATGACCTCTTCGAATCAGGATCAGTGCAATAAACCGTTGCCAAGACGTACCCAGGCCAACTTGTGCAGTCAGAAACGGTTAAGGCGATAAGCAGGGTTTGAGGTCAGAGCCATATTTTTTTTTCCTTTCTAGCAGTTATGCTGTGTGTCCGGTTTTTAGAGCACTGTGGTATTTATTGGCCTAGGAAACTTGACTTGACCTATTGCTAGTAAACTTATTAGCATTTCTACTTGGCCTTGGCTGACTAATGGAAAGACTGGTTCGATGTAACAGGAAAGTTATAATAACTTAAATAACCACTCTTTACATCTGCGGTAAGCTGAAAAGCAACTCAACCTGTCAACACCTTGAGGCAAATGGGCTAAAAGCAGAACACCACATCAAGTTCCATGACCGTAGACTTGAACAGGAATCTAAGGTGTCTACAATGCTGACTTGTCCAGTTTCAGCTAATGTGAAGCCTAGGTTTACTGTTTAATTACAATCAATCAATCAATCAATCAATCAATCAATCAGCTTGATAGTAATGAGATTACACAATTAAGTAGCATCTACACGAACTAGCTTGGCAGTTAAGTGAATATTCTACTAACTAACATTTACCCAAACTAGCATGGTAGTTAGCCTACTAATCTAAAAAGTACATAATCCAGTCTGGTAGTAAACTGGCTAATGTAGAGTAAAGTAATGCAAAGTAGTATTTGTGCAAACAAGCTTGACAGTAAACAGAAAAGTCCATTAATTAATTGGTATCTGTGCAAATCAGCTTGGCAGAAAAAAAGACAAGCATGGCATGGTGATTAATCTATGAATTACACCCAACTAGCTTTATGGTAAACATAAATAGTTTTCCAACTAGTATTCACGCAAACTGGCTTTATAGTAAACAGACTTGAGTACTAATTAGTATTTACAAAAAAAAAAAAAAAAATCCCTACATAATAACTGGGCTAGGCTACTAACTAGTATTTATACAAACGTACAGTAGGTTGTACACAGGCGTATACACACTAATTAGTATTTACAAAAACTAGCTTTGTAGGAAACGTGCTAGTGTACTAGCTAGTATGTATGCAACCGCGTATAATTAGCGTGTAATTAGTAAGTATACAACTTACTTTGGCACTCTGTTAACTAGAATTTATATAAACTAGCTTAGTACTATACACGTTGCTATACTAACCAGTATTTTAAAATAAAGAAATAGCAAAAATAGTAAATTGATCAAATAAGACTGGTGTGTTTATTCAATTTGTTAATAAATAACTAATTTATACTGAAAAAAATGAATTGCAATCATTTAATTAAATAGTTCATAAAAAAGTCTAAGTCTAATGTGTATATATATATATATATATATATATATATATATATATATATATATATATATTTATTTATTTATTTATTTTTTTTTTCAGATGTTGATTTATATAAAAAATATGATTCTGATTTTGAATCCAGAGAACTTCCAAGGTGTTAATGAACTCCCCGGGGTTCAGCAGGAGGTGACGCCTTAACGATGTGTCGAGATCTAAATCACACTGAGGTTTGTGCAGAAAAGTTAACAGCAAGAGATTCATAGAGACGCAATTAATGTGATGGAAGGCAAGAAAAGTGAAACAGCACACATCGCCAGGCACGTCTATGGGGAACATCAGCACTAATCATTTTTAAAAGATAAATAATTAAGGATAAAGATGTGCAGCCTGGTCTAGCCGTGTCCACCGAGGAAAGATCCTGGGAGGTGCTCGAGCCAGACAGGTAATTGCTGATGATAATCGCAGGAAAGTGACCACCTAGAGCATTTGGGCTTTCTCACTGATACACACACACACACACACACACACACACACACACACACACACACACACACAGAGACAAAGCTTTTCTATCACAAAGTAGTCCACATCTGACATCCACCTGTCAGACAGAAAGGTCCTGAATGGACGTCCAGGACATCAGCTATTCATCATGGTGAACGTGTAGCGCAGTGACGGTCAGGCGGCCGAGCTGATAAACACTTTCTCCTGGGACGTATCTGAGGAGAGGAAAGGCCAGGGTTCGGGACATCAATCAAGCCCGATTCACCCTCCACCCTTCGCTTGGTTGCGCCGAACAAATTCGGAGCTCCAGATTCCGCTTTCGACTTTCTTGAGTGTTCCTCATGCTCTTCATCTTTCTATTCGCTGATTACTGATTTCCTTTTATCCCTCCATCCTGCTGTCACACCACACACTCATCCATAAGCCTGGACAAGTCCCCTGCTCTTCTGTTCTCATATTTTCATCCCGAGGAGGAAACTTACAGGAACTCATCTTGCGAAGCGCTTTTTATGTTCTTTGCCGTCCTCCTTTTCTCCTTGCTCTGGTCTTCATTTGCACTTTCTTGTCACGTCTCGACCACTTTCTGTTAGATGGAAACAGTGTTGATGGCTCTTGACATTTTACTTGAATCCATAAAACTGAAGTGTCAGGGGTGAAAAGTTAATCCCACTGTAACTGAGAATTTGTATTCTCATTTTATTTGTGACTGTTTTTCCCCCTGAAATGACATAATTGATTATTATTATTATTATTATTATTATTATTATTATTATTATTATTATTATTATGTTTAGTCTAGTATTGCTTATCTAAATAATGCAAGTATCAAACATGGTAATTATTTATTATTATTTTTTTTATTATAGGAAATTTTTTTTGTTGTTGTTGGAAAAATACCATTAATATTTTCTATACAACAGTAAAAAAAAGCTAATTTGAGTTTAATCAATAATGAAAATGGTAATAGACTAAACATAAAATAAAAATACTCAACAAATAAGGTCTGGCATGGCAATGTCTAAAGGAAAAAAAAAAAAAACTACAATTTATTTTGTATATATTACATATTTTATATTTTATTGAAAATACTTTAAAAATAACAAACTATTAATTAAATCTATTTTAACCGAGGGAAAAAAAAAGTCTACTGCCCCCTTCCTGCACGTTACAGATTTTATTTTAACATCGAACAATTTCCTTTTTTACATAATTCCAAAGACTTTTGCGGGTTTGCCATAACTATAAAATGATGTCAACAAACCTTAAGTAGCCTGGTGTTGGATCTGAAATGATGATGTTGTGTGAGCAGCGGGATTCGATCCAGATAAGCAACTCTTTCAGGAATCAGCAGCATGCTTGTGCGTGTGTGTGTGTGTGTGTGTGTGTGTGTGTGTGTGTGTGTGTGTGCGCAGACTCGGCCCTGGAGCTCGGCGCTGAAAGTGAGACTGACGTATCAGGCCCGGTTTCAGTGCGTGTGTGGAAAATAGCTATACGCATCGAGTGACAGCTGACCTTCCTCTGAGCGCAGACACAAACAAGCTGACCTTCTTCTTTATTGATAGATTCATGCTTTATCCAAAAATACTTTCCTGCTCCATCATTTGTCAAAGCGCAAGGGATTAAACTGTATTGCGTTCGCGCTCCGCTGTACGTCATTACGTCTGATGAATGGCTGTGGTTTTGTGTTAAATAAATGAATTAATTAATTAATCCTGTTTTAGGAAAATAAATTAATCCTGTTTTAGTTCGACACTTCAGAATAGTTTTTTTTTTTTTTTTTTTTCTTCTCTTCCAAGAGGCTTGTATTGTAACATAGTCATGTTAGCACTTTTTGGGCGTGTAAAAAACATGGTCTCAGAGGCAGAAATTATTGGCCCCCATTAGGCGAAGTAGATCAAACTCTGGAAGGATAAAAAATTCCAGTGGAAATCAGAGCTATGTTTAATAGTGAAAGTAAGAGCATTTCCATACACACACACACACACACATAGAGAGAGTGTGATGAGAACTCACAGGATTGAGAATAAACAGCTGTGTGTCCATAAGAAAACCACTTCTTAGTGAAACTCATAAGAAAAAAAAAAAGGCTTCAGTTTGCTAAGGAGCATAAAGACTGGACTTTGGAGTGATGCAAAAAGGTCATGTGACGTGATGAGTCCAGACTGAGCCTATTCCAGAGTGATGGGCGTGTCAGGGTAAGTAAGGAAGCGCATGATGTGAAGAAAATAAAATCAGAAAGAAGCAGTAAGAAATGATGACGAATCCTGACTAAATAGGCCTTGAGAAATTGTGATTATTGTGAACATTATCTTGAACGTTTTGAGCTTTACTTCAATGAAGGTGTATAAAATGTTCGATATCACATTAACGGGGTAATATTTTAAATATTAGTGAACTTGAATTTCTGGACACATGCTGTCTTAGTGGAGCTTTATAATCATCAGGTGTAAAGTGTGTGTGTGTGTGTGTGTGTGTGTGTGTGTGTGTGTGTGTGTGTGTGTGTGAGTGTTGAGTGTAGATCAGGTTTATTTTTGAGCACTGTCTGTGAATTTTCTCAGCCGTCGTGTTTGCAGATTTCATAACCGTGTCAATGTGAATAATTGTCTACAGGTCTTTATACCACAAAGCAGAAGGTGTTGATTAATTCTTTATTGCAGCAGCATTGACATTAGTGCAGGTTTCTGTTAATGTGCTTCATCTAATGTGTCAGTGTTTCTATAGTAACAGCTCGTTCACAGGGACGTTCGTGTAAACGTATTAAAGATGTCCTGAGGAGATTTCCATTGTGATATTTGTGGAAGGAGTCTCCAGTGCCAGTCACTTTGTAAGAGTCAGAGATAAATCTGTGGGTTGTTCTGAATGAAGGTTCTTTATGGTGTTCTTGATAACACGAGAAGCAGAAGAGAGACTGGCGAGAGGACGAGTGTGGCATCAGTAGGCGCTCAGTGAGAACAATGTGTATGTATGTATGTCACGTCAAGTCAAGTAGGCTTTATTTATCACGTCAGCCACATACAGTACAGTTAGTACACAGTGAAACCAAACGACGTAAATTTACAACATAAATTAACAGGAAACTGACTTGCTAACTAAGAAGCCTAATTAGCTGGCTAGCTGAGACACGCCAGATTGACATAACATGAATTAACAAAAAGCTAATTAGCTAACTTAGAGACCTAATTAGGTGACCATACATGAATAAAAAAGTGTGCTTTGTTAAGATAGATCAATCAGGACACTTGGAAGAGTCCCTGTGGTGTGAAAGGAATAAAACACCGCCGTGCTGCTCAGTTCCTGTTCAGGTTCATCCATTATTAATTTAACTCTCTCTATAATTACCTATGATCACCGACACGCCCTTGTGTGTAACATTGAAGCAGGTGTGCCTGCCTGCGTGCGTGTGTATGTGTGTGTGTGTTGCATCCATATGCCGTTATGTATTTTCCGCTCGGTGCTGTGTGTCAGTATGGAGAAGGATGAGACTTAGATGGATGGGTGTGATCACAGGGAGTCGCTCAGTAACCGCTCCTGCCATATGTCTTATACAACGCTGTGTGTTCAAACGAGTCACGACTGGATCAGACACACTGCGTCCGCCGAGCTGTACACATATATATATATATATATATATATATATATATATATATTATATGGCATACCAGGAAAATGTCTTGAGAGAACTTAATGAAAACTCTGAATATATTGAATGAAACGTGAGAATATTGAATGAATTCTGAATATATGGATTGAAACTCTATATATATTGAATGAAGATTCTGAATATATTGAATGAACTGTGAGAATATTGAATGGATTCCGAATATATTGATTGAAAACTGATATATTGAATGAAAAGTCTGAATATATTGAATGAAAAGTCTGAATATAGTGAATGAAACATGACGTCATCGAAACACAGCGCCACACCGCGGAAGACCGGTGTTATGCGCTAAAATGCCCCCCTGCCACAGATTGCACCCCCTATTTAATCTCCGTCGAATATTATATTAGACCAGAAATTTCTAGGTTTATGATTTAGAAATTACAAATTAGACCAAATGGATTTGATTATAAAATAAACATTATAAAAAATTGCATGTAGTATAGGGAAAAATATAAATTATTATTTTTTATATACAAGATGTATTTTTTGATATTGCTTATTTAATAAAAAAATCATTTCGTTAAATTTTCATCATAAAGATTTATTTAGTGCAAGCATTTTGTATTACATGACAAATCCCTGTAAAATAAATGTGCCACAAAATAAACATTATATGATTTGTATTCATGGTCTCGACACCTGTCACGTGCCAAGGGTTAATTATAATAGTTATATCATATTTGATAACAATAAACCTATGAATTTATGTTGTAATATAATATTTGATAGAGATTATGTAGGGGTAATCTGTGGCAGGGGGCATTTTAGCGCATAACACCGGTCTTCCTGTGAAATATAATATATTTCTTCATCCGTTTCTGATACTGAGTGCTTGTGCCACCGCTTTGGGGGACACGCCTCATCAATGTGTTCACCATCTCTTCATTTTCACAATTGCAGCAACCAAGTTTCTCGCCGACTCACTCATCCTTTCTAAAGATGCTGTGTTTCATGACGTCATGTTTCATTCCATATATTCAGACTTTTCATTCCATATATTCAGACTTTTCATTCATTCAGATTCATTCAATATATCAGTTTTCAATCCATATATTCAGAATTCATTCAATATATATATTTTTCAATCAATATATTCAGAATCCATTCAATATTCTCACAGTTCATTCAATATATTCAGAATCTCATTCAATATATATAGAGTTTCAATCAATATATTCGAATCCATTCAATATTCTCACGTTTCATTCAATATATTCAGTTTTCATTAAGTTCTCTCAAGAATATTTTCCTAAACGGCATGCCATATATATATATATATATATATATATAAAATGGTATAATAAAATATATTATTATTATTATTATTATTATTATTATTATTATAAATATAAAATGTGTGCGTGTGTGGTGGGTGGAATAAATAAAACAGAACTGAAAAGGCCCCAAAAAGTTCAATACATACATAAAGATCAAATTTTCAAAAAGAAATAAAAGTAAAAAGAAAGTAAAAAAAAAAAGCCTTATGTCAAAAAAAATATATATTATTATTATTATTATTATATTATTATTATTATTGTTATTATTATTATTATTATTATTATTATTATTATTATTATTATTCATACACTTAAAAACATCTTGATTTGATATGTTTTATATAAGCACGTGTCATTGAAATTTGATAAAGTGTCTCAGAAATGTGTATTTTATTACATTTGGGATATTTGACAAAATCGCTCAGCCCCCTTTTAAATTCCGAGAAATTTCATAGACTCTAAAGACCAAACATTCGGTTTGTATAGCTGAAGAACCTTCGGAGCTCTGAAGATCCGGCTCTAGCCTGAATAAACGTTGTGCGTTTTCCTCCCAATTAATCACATCCCAAAGCTTGTGTGTGTTTTATTTTTCCTGGGATGATGAGCAGAGTTTATGCGTTAATAATTCCCAGTCTGTTACCTTGAGTTTATTAAGCATCATCAGGGTGTCGATTATGCGCACGTCAGATGAAGAATGGCTGTAATATAGCAGTCTGAGCGTCAGGAGGAGTCACGTGATCAGGCGTCTAAAGTGCATTAGGCAGAAACAGGGCAGCGCTGTGAAATCTCACTGTTAGAGTATTATCCACTTTGCTCGCAATTAACTCCAACTCCAACACAATTAGCTTCTAGCATTCTTTGCTTTTTTTTCTCCATATGCTAATGGTGTCATCGCATAGCAGTGAGGGGAGGAATTAGCAATAACCACACTGAAATCAAACAAAATCACTTTTTACTTCATTTCTGGTTCTCTCTCTCTCTCTCTCTCTCTCTCCCCGTCTCTCATACACACACACACACACACACACACACACCAAGTAACCAACAAACATACAGAGAGAGATAGAGTGAGTGATGCTAGCATTTACACAAACTAGCCTAATAGTAAAACTAATTAATTTACAAATGTTACAAAGCACTTTTTTGGGCATGTTACAAAGCAATGTACCAATTACTGTAGCATTTGCAACAGTAGCTTCATATTTAAGAATTAGCATTTACACAAATTAGCTTCATACTTAACATGCTAATCTACAAACTAGCATTTACACAAACTATCTTCATACTTAACATGCTAATCTACCAACTAGCATTTACACAAATTAGCTTCATACTTAACATGCTAATCTACAAACTAGCATTTACACAAACTATCTTCATACTTAACATGCTAATCTACAAACTAGCATTTACACAAACTAGCTTCATACTCAACATGCTAACATACAAACTAGCATTTACACAAACTAACTTTACACATAACATGCTAATCTACAAACTAACATGCTAATCTACCAACTAGCATTTACACAAACTAGCTTCATACTTAACATGCTAACCTATCAACTAGCAATTACACAAACTAGCTTCATACTTAACGTGCTAATCTACAAACTAGCATTTACACAAACTAGCTTCATACCTAACATGCTAATCTACCAACTAGCATTTACACCAATTAGCTTCATACTTAACATGCTAACCTATCAACTAGCATTTACACAAACTAGCTTCATACTTAACGTGCTAATCTACAAACTAGCATTATACTCAACATGCTAACATACAAACTAGCATTTACACAAACTAGCTTCATACATAACATGCTAATCTACAAACTAACATGCTAATCTACAAACTAGCATTTAGCTTTATACTTAACATGCTAATCTACAAACTAGCATTTACACAAACTAGCTTCATACTTAACACGCTAATCTACAAAAGAGCATTTACACAAACTAGCTTCATACTTACCGTGCTAATCTACAAACTAGCATTTACGCAAACTAGCTTTATACTCAACATGCTAACATACAAACTAGCATTTACACAAACTAACTTTATACATAACATGCTAATCTACAAACTAACATGCTAATCTACAAACTAGCATTTAGCTTTATACTTAACATGCTAATCTACAAACTAGCATTTACACAAACTAGCTTTGTACTTAACATGCTAATCTACAAACTAGCATTTACACAAACTAGCTTCATACTTAACGTGCTAATCTACAAACTAGCATTTACACAAAGTAGCTTTATACTCAACATGCTAACATACAAACTAGCATTTACTCAAACTAGCTTTATACATAACATGCTAATCTACAAACTAACATGCTAAACTACAAACTAGCATTTAGCTTTATACTTAACATGCTAATCTACAAACTAGCATTTACACAAACTAGCTTCATACTTAACATGCTAACCTATCAACTAGCATTTACACAAACTAGCTTTATACCTATTATGCTAATCTACAAACTAGCATTTACACAAACTAGCTTTATACCTATTATGCTAATCTACAAACTAGCATTTACACAAACTAGCTTTATACCTATTATGCTAATCTACAAACTAGCATTTACACAAACTAGCTTTATACCTATTATGCTAATCTACAAACTAGCATTTACACAAACTAGCTTTATACCTATTATGCTAATCTACAAACTAGCATTTACACAAACTAGCTTTATACCTATTATGCTAATCTACAAACTAGCATTTACACAAACTAGCTTTATAATTAACACACTGTAAAGTTTTAAAGTTGCCTAGTAGAGTAAGCGAGTGCTTCGATCAGAACGGTCAGAAAGGTCTCTGTTTATTAACAGTAAATTTTAAAAGTTTGACCAAACGCGCGTGCCATCGACATATGTTGCTACAAAGAACATAAACTATTGTAAAATGCCCTGGTGAGATCCTGAAGAACAAAGGAGAATAACTTTGACAGATGTTTGTCCAGAGATGAACAAGGAGGTTTGGGCTAGAGTTAAGGGGTGAGGGGGAAAAAGAGCGAGAAAGATAGAAGGTGAGCGTGGGAGCATTAGGAACAGATGCAAGAGGAGATAGGAAAGTAGCAGCATGGAAGATTTAACATGTTAATACCAGATCTACAGTATGAGGAAGAGAGGAGAATTAACATCTTTTATATAAGTAGTGGTTAGCACTGCCGCCTTGCACCTCCAGGGTCCGGGTTCGATTCCCGTCTCTGTGTGCATGGAGTTTGCGTGTTCTCCCCGTGCTTGGTGGGTTTCCTCCGGATACTCCGGTTTCCTCCCGCAGTCTAAAGACATGTAGGTTAGTATAAGTATGGTAGGTATGATTAGGATATTCTCAGAGCTTGTGTTTTCTAAAGGTTACTTTATAAATTTGCCTTTTCCTTTTTTTCTCTGTGTATAATAATTTTCTTCCTGTTTCATTTTTAACAATAATTACTAAATAGTTTGTTTTCTGTAATGCTAACATGTTTAAATTCTATCCATTTTTAGATGAATTCTGTTTTGTCGATTATCCTTTTTACTTTAAAACTGGTTTGTACTTGATTAAACAATAGGTGCATGACAGCAAATGTGTGCGTGGAGAAAGACAGAGAGAGAGAGAGAGAGAGAGAGAGAGAGAGAGAGAGATGAAATTTGATGTGTTTAAAAGCTTTCCCGAAAATCCCCGGAGTTTTCCTCGAAGCATTTAGCAGTGTGCCATCAAATCAGTCTCCACAGTCCATCCTCGCATTAGGCATCACTCCATTCACTCCATCTATCCATCCATCACTCCTTCTAAAGCAGGAACATGGCTTAATTATATTTTAGAGTAAATGTTTTGGGGGATTTCACAATGAAAATGTCAGCAAGCTTTATAAAGATCAGCTGCGTGAGGAAATCGAGGCTGTCAGTCAGGAAAATCATATCATGGATCACCATCGGTATTTTTATTATTTATTTGTTTGTTGTGAATATCTATTATGCTTCGTATGAGCTATGAGGTTTTATAATGACGCATTATCTATATGCAGCCAGATCAGAGCTGCTTCATATGACGTTATTGTTTACGGCTATCAGCATCTCCGAGTGCACCGTTCTGTCCCGAGACGTGAAATTATCCTGATGGAACAAAAAAAGATGCATAATAGCGTGAGGAAAAGTAAATCTTCTGCAGAGAGGAATGAAAATTGTCTCTGGCTCTGCACATAAATTGCCCAGAAACCATTATTTCAGAAGACAATGGGAGAAAGAAGCCATAACGCTCTCAGAAAAGTGCAGCATGAGCCATTGCATTTGCAAATAAAGGAAAATTACATTTAACATATGCTAACAGTTCAGGCAGCAGTTCAAATTTGTCTTTCTCGAGCTTTCCTTCGTTCTTTCTGTGTTTCTGCTCTGCGGGATAGCGGCTCTCTCGAGTGGAGACGTGGGGCCTGTTCTTTTAAAAAAGACCTTTAAATAGATATTACACAACATACAGCTCTCGAAATACAGTGTTCTGGATTTCACACACCTGCACCGAGTGGATGTAAAAGGACAAACAGGACAAGTGTCTCGCCTTACAGTCGGAAAATCGCGTTTGTGTAAAGTGCTAGTTTTTCGATCCACCTGTTAACTACAATGCTAATTGATAGAAATGCTAGACTTTGCATTAGCCTGTTTACTACAAAGCTAATTGGTGTAAATGTTAGTTTGTGTGAATGAGTTATTTTGGGTTGATTTGTTTTCTGGAAAGAGACAGTCGTGGCTCAGATTTTTGAGGTGCTGGGTTTCGGATTGAAGGGTCGTAGTTTGAGTCCCACCACTGCCAGGTTGCCTCTTTTGGGACTCCTAAACCTCCCAACTGCTTAAACGTTGTAGACATAAATGTAAACATAAATGGTGATTTTTAAGATTAACCTGTTCTTTTTTTGTTTGTTTGTTCATTTTTCTTTTTTGTTAGGTTTTTTTTTTTTTTGCTATTTTTTTAACACTAACAAAAGTAATTTAATATAGGATACAGAATTCAGTAATAATCAATAATCAATAAATTATTAATTGTTGTACTTGTAGCTCATTGGTGCACATTATGCTATTGCTGGGTACATTAAAAACAAATGCTCTTTTGTTTTCCTTGAGTTGGAATGTCGTAACAAATAATATATAATAATTAATAATAATTTAAAATAATATATTTTTAATTAACATCAATTAATATGTGTAATAATAATAATAATATAAATAATAATAATAATAATAATATTATTACTTATATAACTATATGTCCCAGTTGTTTTGGGTGACGATGCATTGAGGACCCTTTAGTCTCAGGTACAATATATGTTTCATAAGGCAAGTTTTACTCAGCATCCTGCAGCCAAATAATAATATATAATTATTATATAAAATAATATAATATAATAATATATATATAAATATATATATAATAATTAATAATAATTAAAAATAATATATTTTTAATTAAATAATATATATATATATATTTTTTTTTATTAACATCAATTAATATGTGTAATAATAATAATAATAATAATAATAATAATTACTTATATAACTATATGTCCCAGAAAACAGAAATTAATAAATAAATAACCCCCCCCCCCCCCCCGTAGCTTCTAATTATATGGTGTAATACTGTTAGATTAGAAATTAGAAATGTTTTGCATTAATTTAAAATTAAATTCATAAAAAAATACAAATAAAAAATAAGATCTGTAATAAAGGTTGTGCTAAGAAAACACAGGGAGCTTAAGACTTTGGCAAAGTAGTTATATATAAAAATAAATATATTGCGAATGAATGTACTAGTGATTCCACTTTAATCATGCCTTCCACTGCAGCTCCATCTTCACCATCACATTTCTCATCTTCACTTGCAATTTCTCTCTGTAGATTTGCTGCCATTGCAATCCCTCCATCCTTATCCTCGCTCTCTCTTCCTCTATTCAGAGTTGCTATCTCATCGTCCTCATCACTAAATGACACCTCCTCCTCACTAGCTTCTCCTGGCAGGTGCTACCTGTGCTTTAGATTTTCTCGAAGTGCTACAGAACATAGACAGATTCGTCTCCTACATAAAGTAACAAGGTGCGCAATTCTGAAATACTGACTGTAGTTCAAAGTTGATTCAAAATCGAACACATCACTAACTAATATGTGCTTTAAAGCTTTGCCTGATTCCATTATGTAATAATCTTGCCTCACATTTAATATTCTAGCATGCATGTATTCAAATCTCATAAAAGAATGGATTGAAATTCTTCATGTCTCAACAATAAAAGTGGGTCAAGTCTTTCCTTGAAGAAAAAAAAAAATCAAAGGGAAACTGATTAAACTCATACAGACCGCAACAGGCAATATGGTGGTGCAGCAGCGCATGTGGCAGAAGCAAAGAAGAAATGGCTGCCAGTGGGTCATGTGACTGCTTTGGACATTTTTATTGGTTAGTCTGTGGACCTCGATCCTTTTTTAGAAGAGTGGATACCTCTCATACAGAGCAAATTCCCCAGTGTCAAATTAACACTTAGAGTGTTCAATTAGCACCCAGCAGTGTTTCCAGTTGAGTCCAGTTGAATGTGTTAAATCAACACTGGGGATTTTACTGTGTAGGTGTCAGATTTTGTTAACGCAACCAAAATTTGGTTAGGGGTTGAGTCAACCTTCCATTGGATAATTACTGCAGTGATTAGAAGACATATCCTGTGGATACGGTAAAGATGTTACTCTGTCTCAGAAAGGTCAAATTATTGCCATGCATCAAGCAACTGAGAAGACTGCTGAAACTGGATGACTAAAACTGGGTTAAGAAAGTAAAAATGCATGATTACAACCTGGAAGGACAGTGATAACTAACATCTTTGAGGAAGAAATGTGGTTGAAAAACCACTTAACCACGTGATGAGATCAATTAAAGCTTAGTGAAATCAAAGCATTGAGAAAAAACACTAGAACTTACGGCTATGTTTAACAATGAAAGTATTTCTACACACACAATGTGAAGATTTAATGGATTGGGACTAAACAGCTGTGTAGCCTTAAGGAAACCACTTATCAGTGAGGCTCATTGGAAAAAGGTGGCTGGCTTCAGTTTGCTAGGGAGCATAAAGGCTGGACTTTGGAGCGTTGGAAACAGTTCATGTAGTCTGAAGAGTCCGGATTTGCCCTCTTCCTTAGTGATGGGTGCATCAAGGTAAGAGGTGCATCACTTCATCTGCCTAGAGTGTACGGTACAAGCCTCTGGAGACAGTGTTATGTTCTGGGGTTGCTTCAGTTGCTCAAGTCTCAACCAACCAACGTTATGGGGCAATAAAATGAAGTCAGCTGACCACCTGAATGTACTGAAATTCCAAGTTTTTTTCCTCCAATGGATATTTTCTTCCCTGATGGCACGGCTATATTCTCAGATTCTGGAAACGTGAGACCCATCATTCTCACACATGGATCGGCCACCGGAGAGTCCAGGCCTTAACCTCATCGAGAAGCTTTGGGATGTGCTGGAGAAGGATTTACGTAGTGGTCCGACTCTCCCATCATCAATACAAGATCTTTGAGAGAAATGAATGATAAAAAATGGACTGAAATTAAAAGTAGTGACATTGCAACATTGCTCATGTTTTTTTGAAATAATGAAATATTCGAGTGTTCGGCTATTTTTTTTTTTTTGTCCCACAGTGTAGAATACAAAGTTTTTTTTTTTTTTTCTTTTCTTTTTGTCATCATTCATTTTCTGCAAAGCAACACATACCAAATGCTAATATTTTCCCTTCAAAAGCCTCGCTCTGTAAAGTTCAGGCACGCCATCACTGAGGCTTGTGTTTAACGAACCTTAATTGACGTGCTACATGCAGCCGGGGATGCAAATCAAAAGGGTTAAATCCAGGCTATTAGAATGCCAAATCCCACTCCGTGGAAGCTTGTCACATTAGAATGAGGACAACGTGGCGTGCCCTTTTGAGTTTCAATTAAATACATTTTGCATCGAAATCAATGAGAAGGAAAACGCCCGGTGAGCGGAGCCGATCGATGCATTCCTTCACTTCGGTTACGAAGAGCGAGTCAAAAGGCCACTGGGTTTCACTCACTAACCCTATTGATTGCCAGGCACTATAATTTGCTTTTGTCCCAAAGTAAGCTTTTCACCCCATTAAGCTCGGCAGTGGGTGGTGTGGTCGGAGTAGAGTGTGGCCTAAATCATCATTACCACCTGCCAGCCTGGTTCTGCGCACCCTCAGATAAAACCGCTCCCATTAGAGACTCTGGCATTCCTCCATCCCTCCGGTGTTATCAGATCGTAGGAATGGAAAAGAGCAGAGGAATTACGATTCTTCACCTACGGCGCTATTAGTGCTCGTTCTGTTTGTTCCCAGTTTGTTGCTGAGGCGAAGTGGAACAAAACAATAAACTCTCCGCATTACTAGTGCTAGTTCATTTCAATATCAGATTAGTTTAATGTTCGGACTGTCCAAAAAGCTGTATCATGGGTATGGAATTAAAACTGTCGTGGCTTGCTAGTAGAGGAATATAATAAACTGTGGAGTTACCAGAGGTACCACCCTGAAGTTACTGATGCTTTACTTTAATAGCGGATTTATTCGTTTTATTCTATTACAACTTCTGATTGGAGGGTGAGGGGTTCGAGCCCCACCTCCGCCGTGCCACCCCAGTTGGACCCTTAACCCCAACTGCTCAAATGTAGCCTGTCGCAGACCCAGAGAAATTGGGTGGTTTGTAACAACAATGCTATCCGGCATAAAGTCTGTGCCCGGTCAAATGATCTGATGTGACGACCTCTAGCATAAAGGGACAAAGCCAAAGGGGGAAAAAAAATCCATTATTTTAGAGAGCAGCAGTTGCGTCACTCAGGTCTCACCCGCTCGCCTCAGCATCATCCCGGCTCTGTTTAAAACCACAGCGCTATTGGAAAGCACTTGTTCTCTCGCCTGTTGTCGAGATGGACGTCTTCAGGTCTTAACTAAAAGCTGTGAATCACTCTGTTATTGTGGAACTGCAGACATCGATCTAACACCCCTCACTCCGAGAGGTGAGGAGAGAGGATTCAGGAGAGACGTTTCAGGTTCAGCCCACTATCGATCCTCAGAGTGCTCTTGTGTCAAAGTGCGAAAATGCAAATGCGATCTCACCTAGAGGAAAGAGAGCATTCTTCCTCCGTTTCTCCTCATCCAGAGCGCGAAGAAGCTCTTAACACGTCCATCATCGGGGCAGCTGAACTCGGACACGAGGACGTCTCAGGAGCAGCAGCTGGAGCACAGTTTCACCAACTTTTAAATCGATTCAGTGGTTAGATTAGTCTTCTCAATCAGGAGGCCTGGTCAGGATAAACAACCCACTCTCACGGCCAAGTTTGAATGATCGAAATCATCGGTATTACTGCTGTTTACAATAGTAAATACATCATATTAATTAAAAGAATAAATTTTAATTAATTTTAATAAAAAAATTTTAAGGAAAATAATAAAGGATTTTATTAATTAGATAATACATGACAGTATTCTATTCTATTCTATTTTATTCTATTCTATTTTATTCTATTCTATTCTATTTTATTTTATTCTATTCTATTTTATTCTATTTTATTTCTTTAAAATTGACAGAAATTATCAGTGAGGAATAAAATGTGTTTTTATTCAATTTTATGTATTTGTTTGTTTATTTATTTATTGATTTAGTGCAAGTTTTGCGATTGCTAATTAGCTAATTGGCATTGCTATTTCATTAAAAATTATTTTCACTTATTTTGGAGAAATTGTCAAGGAATAAAAAAGCGACAAATAACTGCATTCATTTTATAATGCGTAACATAAAAAATTTACAGAAATTTAGAAACATGGCAAAAATTATGAAACAACAAAACAAACAACAAAAACAAAACAAACAAAAAAGTTTGTTTATATTATTATTATTATTATTATTATTATTATTTTAACTTTTATTTGTTCTAATTTGTCTCTATGGATTTATTTTGTTGTTTCTAATCATTTTCTTTGTGTTTGTTTGTCTATTTGTTTGCATGTTTTTGGGCCAGTTTGGACTGATCGACCGCTATCTGGTTTCTCTTTTTCAAAATAATTCAAGGTTCTTTCCTCCTAATCATAATAAATCAAGATACAATCAAAGTTATAATAATAATAATAATAATAATAATAATAATAATAATAATAAACTCTTTTAAAATGTGTTTTTTTCCCGCGCATTATTTATGAAAAAAAAAAAAGTTTTAATTAAGTTCTTTTGTTTGCTCTTTTTTCATTTATTTTTCATATTTATATGTGTTGATGCCCGGACTAATCTAAGGTTATTTGGTATTTTATTCACAAGCACAATAAATAATTTCCTCTTATTCAGGACAAATTAAGAAACAAACTAAAACGTCTTGTTTTCTTGGTTTGTAATCCGTGACCTAAACTTGTTTGAAGAAAATGACTAGAAACGGCTAAATTGTTTATTTTGTCATTACAGCTTTTGAGATCTGAGAGATTTATTCCCGAGCTCAATAACATTAAAATCCACACATAAACACATTCCAGTGTATACAGTGCACTTCACTGGCTTCGTACAGTACTGTACATATATATACACGTTTCACAATGACAATAAAGTCGAATCTAGTCTAATCTAAAACATGACACGGATGATGAAATGATTATAAATGGCAGGTGTTTTAGTCAACAGCGTGTTTCTGTCGTGTTCAAGTCGCTGCCTGCAGCTGAAATAACGAAGCAGCTGTTAAACAGAGAAAAGTCCAGAGAGACAATCAGACGAGACTTCCATCTTCAATTGACTGATTTTACTTAGAGATTACAGCACATGCTCCAGCGGTTTGCTCATGGCCAGTTGTTGTCTGCCAGGAGTTACTGGACTGGAGACTCCAATTAAAAGTGGACTTAGTAAAAAGAGCTGTATAAGACATGCAACATATCGGTATTTCCATCTGACTTTAACCTCAACCTCAGTGCAGAACCTCAGGCTTTCAGAAATAATGGAGTACAAGGAGTAGAATTACGCTCAGACATCCATTTCAAGTACTAGGATTGTTAGCGAGCCTTCACTGGGCCTATGAGCTAAAATGAATTTGTATTTTCTTTTGTGTTTTTTTTATTTATTTATTTTCTTGTTTCACGCACGGAACATCTGAGCTAATCAGCTACAGTTGGTGTGTGAGGATGATCGTGTGTATTCTGTGGATTGGATTCTGCATCACTTGGGAGTTACGCTGGATAAAAAATGAACGTCAAGCAAATAAACGAAAATGTAAATGTGTACACGCATGTACACGGAGGAATAAATAAAGTAGCTAATGAAGTGCGCGGACAAAGTCTACTTCGCCTCTGAGATTCTTTATTACATCTCAATGTATAACAGCGTTGTTCCGTGTACTAACACAGTGTGTGAACGTCCACCTACTGGCTAATCATACCGTCCCTGATACGTAGCTATTAATTACTGTAAAACATGGAGAGATTATAGTATTAGTTTAGTATAGTATTTAAGATGGTTGTTTGTTTTTTTTTATATTTTTTTTTTATTTTGCTAGAATATGGAAAACATCGGTTAGGATTGTGGCTACTGCGATAATAAACTAAAGTCGTGTATTGTAGCAGAGGAGCTTTACAGAAGTGCAGATGTGGGTTTCGATCCTGAGTGAGCAAGCCAGAGGCGACAGTGGCATGGAAAGTCTCTCCGAAATGACACGAGGAAGGAACCTTGAACAGGAACCAGACTCAAAAGGGAATCCGAGTGACACCGAATAATGAATTATAAATGTGATTATAAATCATAACAGTTTACAGGCATAGAGGAGCGCCGACACTATCTGACAAGGATTTGGGAATTGTAACTGGTTAGGGTATCCGTGTGGGGCCGTCCATGGCAGCAGAAGGTGAGTCATGAGTGCAGAAAAAAAAAAAAAAAAAGTTCTAAAAGCAAACTAAAGCGTCAGGATGAATCAGGGAGGGCCGGAGGGCAAGAGGAGCCACAGCAGCAGAAGAGTCGCACTGCTGCACAAAAGATACCTGAAAGGCCATTAGAAGTTACTATCCAATCAAAAAGTTTACTTCTAGCTGCCTGTGGTCCAAGTAGAATTACTTCTCTCTTCCCAGAATTATGTAGAAGGAAGCTGGTAAGCATCCAGAATCTAATGTCCTTTAAAGATCTGCTGAAACATGCAGCTGTGTGTCTTCAACCAACCTGTAAGAAGTCACTGTTAATACTCACCATAGGGATGCGCCCCATCGTGACTTCAGCAATTTCTACATCTAGGCATTTGGCAGACGCGACTTACATTTCTATCTCATTATACATCTGAGCAGTTGGGGTTAAGGGCCTCGCTTAAGGGCCCAACAGGGACAACTTGGTGGTAGTGGGACTTGAACCTGGGACCTTCCGAACCGTAGTCCAATGCCTTAACCGCTGCGCGACCCCTGACCCCGATATGTTCTAGTTTGTCTACGAGAACATTTGTGATGTGTGGTGTACAAATACAATGAGGCCCGGCAACACAAGCATGTAGGCAAAATGTGGTCATTTACCACTTTAACCAGCGCTGTCCTTGTACTGCCCCAATCCTGAAGATCTGAAAAGTTCCCTGGGAGTCTGAGCTTAACTACAGATCTACAAGGCTTTCTAGGATCTTTGAGTTAAACAGGGATGTTTTGATCTTGGCCTTTATACCTTGGTGCGGATGATTATGATTAATGCTAATTTAATGATGAGCTTTGTGAAGTCTCTAGTTCATTTCCATAAAAGACATACATACATATAAAAGTCCCTTTAGTGTTTTTCGGATATTGTCCCTAGACTGTGTTATATCTAGATATCTATACAAACTTCCCCCTTTTTGTTTCCCAGGACTTCTATAGAACATGCAACTGGACTCAGGACTTTGATCTGTGAATAAACGAGATTACAGCGTTACATTTTGTGAGTGATTGTGTCTCTTCATGATGATGGACAGCAGACAAATCTAGGGGTTCTTTCATCAACTTCTAAACTAAAGTACCCAGCCTTGTCATTTCTTGATTTCTTGAGTTGAGACAAAATGAATTCAGTTATTATGATTTGTGTGTGTGTGTGTGTGTGTGTGTGTGTGTGTGTGTGTGTGTGTGTGTGTGTGTGTGTGTGTGTGGCAATTTACGTATCGCCACACTGACAAAATCTTTTACATTTTTTTTTTTAATTATTATTATTATTATTATTATTATTATTATTATTATTATTATATTTGAATATGTTTGCATTTGCATGCGGGTTGCAATTCCTCTTTAATCCTCCAGGTGGTGTGCTCCAAACACATTGGCAAGCAGTTTGTTTAGAATTCTGATAAAATCTAAAAATATTCATATTAAATCCACATAGCTATAAAACTGTGATACTAACAGAATCATGGTACGAACAGATTCCTTGTCATGATTTCGTACCACATCGTCCCTGATGATTCCCACCCCCGAGTTATCTCATCGATCTGTTTTGGTTTATTTAAGTCTATTTCTAAAATGTCCATGGATATGATGAAATGCATCCCTGAATCAGGGTGACTGAAAACGTCCTGGTCCCAGTCCGGCTGCATTCCGAACAGACTCATCATAGAGAACATTACACTTTGTGTACAATCCTCGACAAAACAACTCTCAGTGATGCTCTGAATCATCCGGTCCCGCCAGCCGCCGCCGCCGCGCCTCACTCCTCCTCTCACCGCTGGAGTTTTATGGCCGTGTCGGCCTCGCAGGTATATTGGATTCCACCTTTTCAAATCCCTCAAGTTGCTACGCTCAGGAGGTTTGTTATTTTTTCTGTCACAACCTATACACAGTATATCCGCCGTTATTTATTTATTTATTTATTTATTTATTTATTTATTTACAAGCATGCCCTCCTCATCAAACTCACAGTGCTCGCGTTTAAACAGTGGATTGTAAGCTTGGGGTTAGAGATGAGGTTACAACACATCCTTATGAAATCGACCAAAATCGAGCCACGTTGTCCTGATGGACTCGTTTTAAAAGAAAGTTCTTAGCTGTTTGCTAAGAACTTCTTCACCAAATACCAGCGAATACGCAATATGAAGCCTTACTGCGTTCTGCATGCTGTATTAATATCACAATGCCTTGAAAAAGTATTCGCTTTCCCTATTTCCCTATTCCTTGCGCTTTTCCCCATATTTTGTCCTGTTACAACCACAAACGTGAATGTATTTTATTGATAGACCAACACTAGGTGGCAGTGAAGCGGAAGGGAAACTAACCCTTGCGCATGGTGGTGGCCGCATCATGTCATGGAGATGATTTTCTTCGGCAGAGACAGTGAAGCTGGTCATCAGAGTTGATGGGAAGATGGAGGGAGCTGAGCACGGGTCAGAAGAAACTCAGAAGAAACCCTCTTAGAGTCAGCAAAAGACTCGAGACTGGGGCGGAGCTTCACCTTCCTGAGCTACAATGGAATGGTTTAGATCAAAGCACATTCAGGTGCTAGAACGGCCCAGTCAAAGTCCAGACCTGAATCAAATTGAAATCTACGGCAGGATATGAAAACCGCAGTTCACAGACTGTCTCCGTCCAATCTGACTGTTTTGCAAAGAAGAACGTGCAAAACTTTCACTCTGTAAATTAAATGGGCAGAGCTGGTAGAGACACAGCCCAAGAGACTTGCAGCTGTAATTGCAGCGAGAGGGGGATCTACAAAGTATTGACTTCGGGGGGGGTGAATACAAATGCACGCCAGACTTTTATTTGTAGAAAAAATTGAAAAACATTTATCATTTTCCTTCCACTCCGCAATTATGTGCTACTTTGTGTCGGTCTGTCACATAAAATCCCAATAAAATACATCTGCGTTTGTGGTTGTGATGAGCCGAAATGTGGGGAAAAGTTCGATACATCTGCGAGGCACCGTACATGTAATCATCATCCAAGTGTCGCCGGTTTAAGAATTGTAATGGTTTTTTATTTTTTTATTCCTACTTTCAAGCAAAGACTTTATTAAAAACCCGACAAGACAGGCTTTGCACTCTGATTCATTAGCTCATGTTCTTGAACAGACTTTAAATCATGTTGTGGATGATAATTTAGTCCATCAATCTCGACTCCACACTGGATTTTACACGTTTAGGTAGAAACGCATATTCATCAACGTCCATATTCATTCATGCAAACACACAAAATAGACAAGAGATCTTATTCTGCTCGGTTAAAACGACCCAATCCTCAGCTGTCCCATTTGTGTAGGTGTTGTCTCGCTCGCGCAAAGTTTACACTGAATAAACCAGCGGAAAAAAGTCTCAGCGCTCGTGCGTGTTCCTTCATTATTGCGCGTAATGAAACGCCAAGTGGTAAAAGTTGCGAACATCAGCGACGTCAGTCAGTGAACTAGACAGACTTTTGCACTCAAATTTACAGTAAGAACGTATTACATGAAATGGATGATATAAAAATAATGCTGGTGTCTGAAAATCCTTACAAAATAAAAAGTGTGCGTTTGTGTGTATGCTAGCATTAACATCGCTAATTAACAGTACACAAATCCGGCGTGTTTGCAGTTCACTCTCTTGGTTCATTTCCCACCTGGCAGTGTGTGTGTGTGTGTGTGTGTGTGTGTGTGTGTGTGTGTGTGTGTGTGTGTGTGTGTGTGTGTGTGTGCTGCCGAACTCTCAGAGCCCCTGAGGTGTTATATTGGAACGCAAAACTGGAAATGATAGCTGCTAACACTCTTAATGTTTCTGCTTTTTTCCTAATCAGGTGCAGCCATCTCGTGCATATCTAGGGATGTTTTTAAGCTTTTTAGCATCCCAGGTGCTTTAGTACCCGAGACGTTCAAGTCAAGGCAGGACTTTTGATTGCACAGAATAACAGAAGACAGTTCTGAGAATAAAAACTCCCTTTATTTCTCTATATAATCTCCTGTTACACTAATGCACTCACGCCAGGCTTTCACTAGTGCTTGGAGACCATCAAGGTAGAAAGCTTTCTCAGTACACCAAAACCATCATCAGACTGCCTGCCTTAAACGCCGGCCTCCCAGGAACTCCTTTAACGGCCCGAAACGTGTTGAAATGTCTTGGAGCGAGGTCAGGGACTGTATGAGGGACGAGGCAATCACTCACAGTCGAGTTCCTGTTGCGTTGCGAGTGGTGTTGGTGAACGATTGCGTGTACAGCTCACACACAGATGCGCCTCTTGCCTGACAAGTCATGCATCGATTTTCAGTGATCAGGCGTTCCACTTGCTGAGTGTTCGCGGGAACGAGTGCAGTGAGTCCCGAGCCACCTCGGCCGCGATCGTCATTCACAGACGTACAGAATTCTTTAAAACATTTGCATTGTTCAGATGTTTTACTGCGGCTAAGAGTCTCTTCACCATACTGTGCTTGGACATTAAGCTGGAGATGATTGTGAAGTTTGGGATGAACGTTTTTTCGTAGCCCGCTGGAGATGTAGAACTGTCCAAGTTCTTTTGTCTCTCTAAATTTCTAGAAGTGTACTGGAGTGTTAAACATAATTTGACCGAAAGATAATCCCTCTGCACTGTTGCCGTGCACCTTCAGAGTCCAGGTTTGATTCCCGTCTCTGTGTGCATGGAGTTCGCATGTTCTCCCTGTGTGCTGGGTGGGTTTTCTCCGGTTTCCTCCCACAGTCCAAAGACATGCAGATTAGGCTGATTGGTGTTCCCAAATTGGCCGTGGTGTGTGAATGAGTGTGTGTCTGTCCAGGGTGTACCCCGCCTCATGCCCTAAGTCTCCTAGGATAGTCTCCAGGCACCCCGCGACCCTGAATACAGGTTAAAGCGGCATGGACGATACGTGAGAGAGAGTAATAATCCCTCAGTTGGTGTTTTGGAGATAATCATGGACACTGTTGTCATTCCACAAGTGTTCATTTGGATGGTGTAAAGATCATTATACCTTTTGGGTGTTAAATGGGTTCTGAGATTTTCCTTCTAAACCATACTGGTCTGGAAATGTGTGTGTGTGTGTGTGTGTGTGTGTGTGTGTGTGTGTTATACCCAGTGTTCATTGAATAGACTGACCATGTTGAAGCTCTTCCTGGAGATAACAGAACGCTTTATGCTTTTGTGTCTTTTGAATTTTTGCTCGCTCCCTCGCTCCTGCTGTAAGATATAACTAAGTGATAAATAATAGCTCACTATGACAATTCATAGATATAATCTTTATCCATATTCAGTCTGTCTGTTTGTGTATATTTCTTGGTGTGGGTTTGGCTTATGAAATGGTTTTTATCAGGTTTCTGTCCTCCGAGAGCTTTTTTCTTTTTTAGATAATGGTTTCAGTCAAAGGGCACTGCTGTTTCTCTATTGAACCGCTCCAGTATTTAATGTTCACCGGGAGCTATTGTTCTCCAAATGCTTTCGCCCTGCTGTGGGACACACATGTGGTGTGGTAGAGCTATTTTGAGTTGTGAGTGGACGCCAGGCGCTGGGGGCGATGGCCTCTCTGATTGGGTGTCCAATCCTGTCGGGATCGCCATTAAGGGTTGTGCTCTAATTAACCTGTGTTCCAGACTGTGGTTGGAATAAACCGTGTGCAGATAAGGAGAAAAGGACAATAAGGTGCATTAGAACCTGGCGGATGTGAAATGGACAGCATTTTTCTCACAAAATAATGAAATAATACTTTGAAACCTGAGACCACGCTTGAACGAATGCACAAAATCATCGAAATGCACAGCGTTAGCTAATGGCTGACCAATATACAGTTCTGTCTCCAACACCCAAAGACCATGACATCGTCCTCTTTCTGGTCTCTTTCTTTCTCTTTCACTTTTGGTACTGGATGAAGGTTCTTTCTGGGTTCTCAGTTCAATTTAGATTTTAATATACAGTACTCGAGGGGTGAAAGTAGTTTTAAATTCTACCCGGTACTACATTATATGGTTGACTATGTAGGGTGTGCAATCCCTCATTCCACACTCCAAGTAGTCCCCACGATCAGCGGTTAGAGAGGGATTTGGGTTCAGCCTTGTGTTACAAGCTAGTTAGCTCTGTACAGTATCTTGCGCTAGGTGAGATGAAATGAGACTTGGGTGTACTCAACTGTTCCAAATTCCCATTGAGTGGAGCTCTCTGTGTCTACATGCCTTTCTTCATTTCCTCTAACCATGACCTCTTTACTTCCTATACCGCATCTCTTAAACACTCATCTCTCGTCTATAATGTCACAGACAATAAACCCGACTCTGGACTTCACTTTCCGCCCGTCTGAAAGACGCCAGAGTCCGCAGATCTCTCAGCGCCATACATTTCTTTCATGTAATAGCCACGGCATCTGAAATCCGCGTATTTATTTAATAGAAACGGCGCAGAGAAGACGGTGGATATTTCAAAGATGAGAGATTGTTAAGAACTACGAAAACCTTGACTTGCCATCTTCATCCTTTATCTTTACCCTTGTTCTGAGTCTAGTGAAGTCCATCTCTCTCTCTCTCTCTCTCTCTCTCTCTTTCTCTCCAGCTTGATATGTAAATGTCTGCACCACGGGGAGCTATCAGTCCACCTTCTTGAGTATGGTTACATAATCGAACACCTTCCTTATTGTCATGAGCTGAAAGTTTTCCATGAGTTGTGCAGATCGCCGGCTCGACCATGCATGGTCGCGTCAATGCATTTTTATTTGTGTCGATTCGCTGATTGAAACTGATCTTGATGATGGGAATCCTTCTCCTTCTTCTTTTTCTCCTCCATTATGTATCCTTACCTTAAATGGTTCCTTGGTTTTTGACGCAAAAGAAAGAGAAAAAAAAAAAAAGAGTACAAGCTGCCCACCTGGGCTCTTCACCGAAAGATTTATGAGCAGGAGAGAAAATGAGGCAGTTTCCACCAGGGGGGTAAGAAGGAGAAAAGTAACCCACAGAGAAACAGGATGCTTATATACACTTCTCAGCCGGAATGTGTCTTTTGCAATGCATCGTGCTTTGCCCGTTCGGAGCCAATTATATTGAAAGTGACGCCGCCACCCACTCCACTCCGATCTATACGCACTGGAGTTCGGTTACAGTGCTGTGAGATATAAGGGCTTAATGAAGCAGTGGCAGAGAGCAGACCCAAAACAAAGCCATTAGGCAGACTCTGCATATGGTCCGTGTTCTCAAGTCCGCCGTGCATTTGTTCATCCATTTTCTTTTTCACTGTTTCAGCAATTCAACAAGCATCTGTGTTCATTATGTCCAGGGGCAGCTGGTAGAAATGGGCTTGCACGGCTAAAATAAAGAGAGAGAAAAAAAAAAAAAACACAAAACATCAATATAAGGATTGGTTTTTGGCAGCCGCATCAGATTCTTCGCCGCTTATACCACAGAGCTGTTAAATTCTCTAACAGGAAGGTGTTGATTCATTTTCCATAGCAACTCTAATATACATCACAGGATGTTAATGCACTTGTTCTAATGCACTATGGTTTCTATAGTAAAAGCTTGGGCACAGTGACTTGTGTGTGTTTTTTTTTTTTTTGTGTTTATATGTGGAATAAAAGTGTGTAATCGGTGATCTGGTGAAGGTTTTCTGTAAAGATCTGCAGAATGTTCATGGAAGGAGTCTCCAGAGTCAGCGATCGTCCAAGTGCAGTACGAATGATGCAAAAGGACAGATGACAACTTTAGTGTTGTTGTTGTTGTTGTTGTTGTTGTTGCTCCTGCTGTTTTTACAGCTTTTATCTCTAGTAACTGTAGTGTTCAGAGGAAATACAGGACGAACCCAGATCACCACTGCTGAACGAAAAACACACCCTTCTGATGTCATTACTATTTGCACCGAGCTCGTGGAATGTGTATAAAACTTGTGACTTCAATGCTTTATTTATATGCTTCTTATATATCTTCTAGTTTTTTTGTTTGTTTTGTTTTGTTTTGTTCTTAGCATTGCACTGGTAACGTTTGGTCGGTTCTCACATTAACCTGCACTGTAAACCTGAATAAGCTGGCAAAACTCAAAGAAATTGCATCAAAATTTTTCAAGTAATGATGTTTCCAATTGTAAGTAAACAGAACTATCAGATCTTGAGTTTGTTGTACTCGTTCATATTAATCGCTCTTTACTTGCACTATTGAGTAGCCGAACGAATGCTATTTAATAGCAATTTATTTTGTTGCAAATCAAATAAATTGCCGTCGGTCTACCGGTTGCTTTCGGCGACGGGTCGCCACAGCAGACGATCCGGTCCGCACGCAAGCTCGGCACAGGTTTTACACCAGACGCCCTTCCTGAGGCAACCCTCCTATTCCATCTGGGCTTGGGCCAGGAACTTCATCCAGTTGTTGGGAATCGAACCCGGGCCTTTCACATGGCAGGCGAAACACCCACCACTGAGCCACCGGTGTGCTACTGCCCCGATGACCTCAGACACAAAATCACTAGTCTGAGAAAATGTAACTTGGTGGAACTTTAAGGTGACAGTTACTGTTACTGAAGTGCTTACAGTTACTTAAACTATCGAATTTGTTCAGCTAACTTGAAAAGTGTCGTTTCTACGAGCTCATAAATACCAAAAAGTTCTAAATACTCATCAAGCTCTATTATAATTTGAACTAATTGTCATTATTTAAGTTAACCGTACTCAAGATGTTTAATTACGTTGAGCGTCAGGGTTTACAGTGTGTGTATACTGACTACATGTACGATATACTGTACAGTCTGCGATCACCACTCTGACTGTGCTGCTGAGTTTTTACTCACAGTGAAGTCTTTAATGATGATCAGATTATTTCCTTTTATCCTCCCGCCTAGTACCAGCCATAACATACTGTATTTCTTTTTATTTATTTTATTTTCAGACGCGTTATCAGCTGGAGTGCTTCTGAACCGACGTCGCGAGGATCTTACAGTAGGAGGAACTTGCAGTAGGAAATTACACCAGGAGGTAAGGAACGCAGAATAATTAACACGTT
>QNUK01000183.1:925000-1070000 GCA_013621035.1 Clarias magur | reverse complement strand
GTAGCCAGTCAAAGCATAGATATTTCTCCTGTTTGCGTCAGTGAAAAGGCCAAGCGAAGTCAGTTTATATATTTTGTGTGTGTGTGTGTGTGTGTGTTTTGGGATTTTGTGCAAGATTTAATGGAGACATGACACCATTGGTCTCAATAATGTTAGCAGGAACGGTATGTAACATTAAAATAAAACGGAGCTAGAGCTTAGAGTTTGGTTTTTAAAGCAGCTGGTGACAAATAAATATATTTAATAATAAATTAAGGTTAAATTTAGGTTGATTGTTTTTATATGCAGAAATGTGATTATTCTGCTGGAAATTGGTAATATTGTAATATTTTTGGGTGGCTGGAACGGATTATCTGCGTTATTTTCTATGGGAAAATGCATTTCACAATAAGAAATTTCGCCTTAAGAACTCGCCTCGGATTATACTTGTTGGCCGAGGTACCGCTATGTGTAAAAAACATTATTTAAAAAGTAGCTTGTAGGACTAGCTTATATAGCAAAGACACTTGAGCGGTGTGTGTTTACACAGACCTTCCATCAGACATGTTATAGTTATCTAGTGGAAAGGTGATCCAGAAGACAGGGGTGAAGATCACAGTATTACAACTGGCAAGAATCTGGAGTGGGATGCTCAGCATGGACATATGGATCCCCTGATCCAGGGTGCACATACTTTGGCTGCATAGCGTACAGTGCATTTTACTGCAGGGCAAAAACGAGAGTTTGTTTTGTCGCTTGCTAGTGCGAATAAGTGTTTCGTGAGCATTTCCATTTTTCTTCTTTTGTAATTGTATATAAATGTAAATGCAATGGATGCGAAACGTCCATTTCGTGCGAGTTGATTTATTTGGATCGGTGTACGTGACCACAAAGCTCTTTGGGTTACAGTGTAATCACAGTGTATGGTCCATAGAGGCGTTTCTTTTTGGTCCAGTCTAATTTGTCTGGTCTCTCTTCTTCTACATTGTCTACAAGATGTAAAAGGCCACGTGCGAGCTTTCATCCTTGGCGTCCATATTTCCCAGTTGCTTAGCAACAGTGTTCTCATGAGTATAATCACACGGACAATGCGAACATACCGAACGCAGAAATTCATCCGAACGATGAACACTTCATGTTGTGCTGTTAAAGTGAAATAATCAACAACAGAGACGTGTGTTAATGTTGTAGAACATTTCTGGAGCATAAGTTTATTTCATCCCTTTAGGTTGAGATGAGAAAAGCACTGACACTGGAGACTCCTTCCATGAATGTCTTTTAAATCGGTTGTTACTATAGAAACCATAATGAACTCATTAGTCATAGTAATATATTTCCGTCAGCACCTCCGATCAATCAGAAGAGCTCCGTCATATAATGGCATTCTTAAACCGTCACGTGTTTGTTGTGAGGATGCCCCCTGGTGGACAGGAGGGCATAGTAGCGATCTGAGAAGTTCAGAAGTACAGTCATGCTCCTGGTACTCCTCAGACCTAACAGCTTAAGCAGCGACCGTCCGCTGTGCTGATTTAAAAGAAACAGATAACACAGCAGTGTGTAGTCGTGTTCGTGTGGTGGGGAAAAAAGAAAGAAAGGAAAAAAAAAAAGGGTAACGTGTGAGATTCTGTCTCTGCCTGTTGACCGTCTCCAGCTGTTGCTTCTTTAAACCAGCATGGAACACACTGGTGATGGCGTGAGTGAAGAATTTTGTCCTTCAAATCCAAAAAAGGATATTTTCTGGATGGCAATACAAAGGCACCGCGAAGTAAATTGAAGAGCCTGAGGGCTTTAGTCAGCCTGCTGAGAAGCTCTTTTTAAAAGAATTTCTTTTTCGAGCTCAAAATGAAGAGAGAGAGAGAGGGAAAAAAAGAAAAAAAAGAAAAGCATTTCCATCACAAAGCGGAGCTCAGCCTCATTGGCACACATGCCCTCGCCATCAGCGGCCTGATGTGAAGGTTATATGAGAAACAGAATTAAAAGAAATTTCACAATAGCTCACCTGATTCGACGTTTCGTTCCTTTACATCGCCGAGGTCGTTTCTAACCAGCGCTCGGCATCTTCTCTAATCTTTTCGCTTTTTTTGCCGCATGGTACGCTGTGATTTCACACAAGCCCCGGGACACACTTTATTTTTTGACGTACCCGTGCACGTTTTTGATCTTTAGACAAAAATGGCTCGAAGGAAGTTAAAGGGGTGGGGTAATGCCCTCAATCATGATCAATCAAGGGTTGTGAATCCATCAGGAATGTCTGAGTGATTCCGTCAACCGCGGGTGTACAGTAAGAACGCAGCACCTGTGCCTCTTCACCCAACATCTGAGTGCCATATTACTCATTTCTCCCGTCCACCCTGCGTCATCAAAATACCCTTGAAGCATAGATCACTCGTACAGCTTGGCCATTCTGCATTATTCTCAATCTACATCTCAGACTAGAACAGCTGCGGAGTCCGATATTAAAGCAAAATCCGTACCTCCACTGTAAGTAGCAAGGCTAGTCTTATTGGATGTGGGCTAACAGAATTTGCATCTACTGTAAGTTGAATTTGAGTGATCTTTAATCTCAGTTGAGAGGCACCAAGGCATCAGATCAAAGCATCTACAACCTGAGATATTTATTACATTTCTTAGTTCTAAGTTTTTTTTTTTTTTTTTTTTGAGGAATAGTAAGTAATATTCATATCTTCTGCCAAAAATACATCTTGTTTATTATTTTTTTTACATTAAAAGTACAAAAAAAAAAAAATTGCACTGTATATACAACTGTCTAGAATCTTTAGATAGCAATATTACCACATGCATAAATCATGCCTTATAATACAGTGTATAGTATATGAACGGCTGATATCATGATTTCAAAATAAAAATACATGAATGTACAGTACAATATTTGGTCAAACCTTCTAATTCACTCATCTTTTTTTTTTGCTTATTTAGTTAGTTAGTTGTTTATACATAGTTGTAGTATGTAAAAAAAAAATGTACAGTATGAAGACAAAGCAACACTCCATCATCACTTCAGGATGTGAAGGTCAAACCATTTGGAAAATTGCAAGCACTTTGAATGTACAGTATTGTCTGTCAGGGATAACCCCTAGAGGGCGCCATAGCGCCCTAAGGCATTTTTTGTGTAGTTCTTTTAAGTTTCAGTTATTTACTTCATGTCCCAGTTCGCAACTCGGTCAGGTCACGTGGGCGCGCACCTGATCCGAGTTGATAATTAATTTCATTATAAAAGGTGGGTTTAAGTTCTAGTTTTTGTCTTGCATTTGTTACAATAAGTTTAAGGAGTATGTCTAATGTCTTTATTCGTGGTTTGGTTTCGTTTTCATTTAAAAGTATATCTGTTTTGTTTGTAGTGTTTTCCCTGAGTTTATGTTTAAACGAAATAAATCATCGTTTCCCTGAACCACCTGGATCCTCTTGCGTTTATGCCTCGCACCAGAAACGTGACATTGTCTACCTCAATTTTTTGTTAAAAGTGCATTATTTTGTATTTTTATATGGAACTAAGCACAGTAGCCATTTGTGAAATTCAATTCTATTTGTCTAACACTTTTAAACAATGGGTATTGTTGGAAAGCAGGTTTACAGTAACTGAAAATAAATAAATTAATTAATTAATTAATTAATAATAATAATAATAATAATAATAATAATAATAATAATAAGATTGATAGCCCAATCTTTTTTTTTTTCTGTTGAATAATAAGTTTCTTTCTTTCTTTTTTACCTCGTTTCCACCACGGTGGTTACAGAGCTGCTGCCCAATTTCAAACCAGTTCTTTATTTCAGACAGCTGAAGCTGCAGCCTTCAGACAGAGAAAAACTCTTCCATGGCGACAGAAAAAAAAAAAGAAAAAAAAAAAAAAACACTTTGCTGTGCTAGAACAAAGAATGACTTTCATCAGAGGCTGGCGGTGGGTGGGTGGGTGGGTGGGTGGGGGTGATTATAATGACCAACCAAAAGTTGATGACCGCCATCTTTACAAAATGGACTCGATGCTCAATGAAATGGGCGGCTCAAAAACTGTCAAATACTTTCCCATTCTACAACTGTAAGATCAGTCATTCTGTCACTGCCGGACATCAGATGGAATATTTTCATACTTTACTTTCACTAGATAATATACAGTAGCAGTGTCCCTTCTAGAATTAATAAATGACCTTAGTGGAAGAATTGGCAAGTTCTGAGTCGCATCGCTAACACCCCCATCAGACTGAGCCACGTTTCCATTACATCCGAAAAAAAAAAAAAAAAATGTAAAAAAAAAATCATGGGTGACTGCAGTAGGAACTTGTGCAACTTGGCAGGATTGCAATATTAACCAGTATGTATGGTTGCCATTGATGTGGAGCTGCCACAGTGTAACATCGCTCTCTTAGGGACTTCATCGACATTGGGAAAGACCGGATGGCGCTTTGACTCAGTGAGTTGTCATTGGTGTCACTGCGCAGTTGCTGCATCAATGTTGTTCTCACAACTACATCTTCAGACAACTTTGCTGTCATTGTGGAAAGGGCCAATGAAATACAGTATATACAGAATGAATACGAGTGGAATATACAGTAGTGCAATAATAAGTTTTCATGAGATATTATAAGATGTAAAGATGATCGTGCACGTGATGAGAAATTAGTGACATCGTGATAGACACACATTTTTCAATCAACGCACATTTTCCCATTTCCCTGCTGCGTTCCTCAATATTTTTAGGACACCATGGGAACTTCATGGTCTTCATCAGAATGTGACAGGGGCCTCAGTGTCCCTGGATTAACTTCAGAATAATCTTCTAAGCAGACGAACCCCGAGTGGAAAACCTCATCCCAGGATCTGCTTAGTAACTCCATCACTCCGGGTGACGTTTCAGCCGTCCGGACAGCTCGGCTTTCACAAACAAGCTTGACTGCTCACTGTATGTCTTGATCCGGAAAAGCCATTCGACTTTACTCATTCATCATCAGCGTGTTTATGATCCGGTCTTTTAAACGTCTATTAAGGCAATGAATTCTGTTAAGCTCCTAAATACATGGATTAGGACACCATACTTTAGATCAGATCTACTGCAGGTTTGTATTGCATAACTGACTCCATTATATAACGTCTAATGTACTGTATTTCACTTTCTGTAGGGCAAAAAGATCCTGAGCAGAGGGTTGTGTTAGACCCGTGCTAGGACGCAAGACATAAAATGCTCTGTTATAAAAAAAATAAATAAATAAAAACATTAGTAAAGTAAAACGTGAATTACTTTATAGATTACTGTGCTATAAAAGCTTCAGGGAATGCAATTATAGGAAAAATAATCCACGTCTCAGCCCTTTCCTATAACAGCCACCAACATCTTTAATTCCATACTTAATTTACACAGATTATTAATGACTATGCTGGATGACTATCATTTACAATGCACAGATTTTATCCCAGCATAGATTTGTTTATTTGATGTAAAGTTTTTTTTTTTTTTTTTTACAAGCCAAAAGTTTTTAGCTCCACTGTTCTATCTCAGATATAATAATTTCTAATACATAACCCAACAGGACACCCAAAAGGGACAAACAATAAAAATTGTGAAAACAATAAAACACCATCTGTTTTACACATCGTCCCTGCAGAGCGCTTTGGCCCAAACAGATGCAGTATTGTTTAAAAAAAAAAAGAAACGAAAGGTATTAAAAAAAAAACACACAAAAAAAAACAGGTATTAATTAGTGTTTTAGCCTTCTGTTTGTGGGTAGTCATTACTGAGAATGGATCAGCTGAGTTTGCTGAGTGTTTATTTGCACTGTTTAACTTGGCTTATTAGTCTTAGGCAATGGTGTTGGTGGCTCAGTGATCGGCTTCTCACCTCCTGTGTGGACGTTCTGGGCTCAAGTCCCAGACACTAGGGGTCCCAAGCTGGAATACAAATGGGAAGGTTATGTTCAGGAAGTCATCCGGTGCAAAACCTGTGCTAAAAATATTGTGAAGATCTGGCGATCTGCTTAGGGGGTCAGCTGAAAAAAAAATAAAAATAAAAAATTCTAGTTATAATATACAGGATATTTGTGTTTGTTTCATCAATAGCGATACAGAGCAATCAGTATTATTATTATTATTATTATTATTATTATTATTATTATTATTATTATTATTATGGATGATTTGCTTAGCTTGGTTTATGTCGTGTAAACCTGCTAGCGATGAACAACTCATCCTGAGTTTCAACTTGTATTAGCATGTTTATTACATAGAGGTGGACAAAATATACAAAGCTTGTACTTGAGTAAAGTGAGAGATACCGTAGGTAAAATATCATTCAAGTAAATAGTAGAAGTCCCAAGTTTACATTACTACTTAAGGAACCTTACAAAAGTACTCACTTTCAAACTTAAGTATAAAACATACTGAGCGTACCTTAGCTGGCCGTAGCCTTAGTCGTCGTACGAGTCATCTGATACGCGTCAGATTACAAACAGCCACATCGTGCAATTATGCTGAAAAGCCAGAAGCCAAATCCTCTGCACCACACTCATTATGCATCACTACGCCAGGCAGAAATGTAGCGGAGAAGGAAGTTCAAGTATTTGTTTTAGCGTGTAACGGAGTAAAAGTAGTCCACTAATAAAAAACACGAGCTTAAATATGTGAAATTTGTACTTAAGTACAGTTACAAAGTAAATTGCTTCGTTCCCGTCTACCTCGGCGGTTACATCCATCCATCCATCCATTTTCTGTACCATGTGTCCTGTGTGTTTGGGCTGGAGGTTATCCCAGGGCACATGGCAGGGTACGTCCTGCGAGAGGTGCCAGCTCATCACAGGGCGCAGACCCACACACGTACACACACACACACACACACACACACACACACACACACACACACACAACCCATCATGCAGTACGGGCAATTTGGAAAGACCAATCAGCACACACACACACACACACACACACACACACAGTGCTAAATAAATTTTGATGTATTACAGCATGATTAATAGACAGCTCAAGGACGCCTGATTCGTCAATCCCAAAGTGTGATGATTTTACTGATGAGCAAAGTGCATCCCGTGCTCCGTGCTCGCTGGAGTGAGTTCGAATAGAGCGTTTGTGTGTTTGCAGTCACGTGAATGAACGTTGACATTTCTGTCACACTGATGATTTTGAAACCCTGCCAGGATTCAGTGTCGAAACTATCGCAGGATTGAAGTTCTTTATATATATATATATATATATATATATATATATATATATATTATTTGATTTTTTTTTGCATATCCCATTTAGGAAGCTGTGGGCTGAGCGCATGATCAGCCAGGATACAGCGCCCCCTGGAGCAGATAGTGTTAAGTGCCTCACTCAAGGGCTGAACAGTGAAAACTTGGTGGTGCTGGGGCTCGTCCCCCCAAACAGCAACTCATTTAAAGCACCTAGCAGATATTGCAGTGTCACACACAGAACCTGAGATGAGACATACGGACCAGAACTGTCTAATAACTTCCACCTGGATCTGAAGTCTGCATCAGACTCAGCAGGGATCTCTTCAAATCAACTTTTTGTCTCTCTTCTTCTTCTTTTCTTTGTCCCTTTGCTGGGAACATTGGTTTCACTCAAGGTTTCTCCAGCAATTACAGTTTTATAGGCAGTACGCTAGCGATAAGATTGACTGAATAAAACCGCTCCGGTCCATTAAAAAAAGCCGAGCGCCGGGGAAGCGGACCAAGGCCAGGCTGTGACATCAACTGGACGCACTCTGTACATGTGTATGTTTCATAAAGCTTATTAATAGTAATGAAAAGGAAAAGAAAAAAAAAACCATATAATTGCTCCAATTTTGTGTGTGAAAACATCCACTAGGCTCACGTCATGCTGTATTATTCATGTTTTTCGTGTGACGTGGGATGCATGCCTGATGATGCTACTCTCAGTCCATGGTGTTGAGTGAATATACTTTCTCTCATGCTGATGGGATTCTATTGACTTTAGGAGCAATAATGTATCACAAGATAACAACACAGATGTTTCCTGTCAGAAGGAAATCCTGGATCATATATGACCTACTGCAGCATTATGAATCCACAATCATGTTACGGTTCAATATCTTTATATTTATGGACAGTGTTTTCCCTTGTTTTATTGTTCCCATCTCTCACCTTCAAGCAACTACCTCATCCTTATTCCTCCGGCAGGGAAATTAGACTTTCTTTTTCGAAAAAAAAACCCAGCCTTTTTGTTCTCCCTCTATTTCTTTTGACAGGTGTGAATTGAACAGGTAATTGCATATCAATATATTTTGTGGCCAGTGCTTTTAGTCAACCTTCATCTCTTGGCCACAGTGTTTCCTTTGTTTCCATTAACCAGAACACGGTGCATTATCGCAGCCTCCATTATCACACGGGGCAAGGCATGAAGAAAATGTATCGTACCTGCGATCTACGGTGGCTCCGCTCTAGAAATAGCACCCGAGGTGACATTTTAATATAATAATTGTGTAGGTTGTGCTTGTGTTCCTGCACACAGGCAGGTGACAGAATGAGTTTCGACTCGCTGAACTTCTCGTTCTAACAATAGCGTCAGGTCTGTGGGAGGTTCTGGGTTTTTTTTATAGATCGCAGCATGATCTGTTTTTAATACAAATAAAGACGTAATTAGTCGCTACGTTATGTGCCGCTCGTTACACTTACACTTTCCCAGCCTTATAATTGCTGTTCTATGTTCGGGTTACACGCATACTGTACATTTTGGAATATATTTCTACTGCTACATAAATAACAAAAATAAATACTGCAAGTAGCAAAGTAAAGCATCAAATAAAATTAAATAGATAAATAAATGTAAAAAAAAAAAAAAAAAGATTATTTTAGACAATTATTTTATAAACCTTTTTTTTTTTTTTTATACTCAAACAAATTTCATTTACAGGGATATTTCTATATTTATCATTTTACGTTTAAAAAATGTTTACTGGCAGATCTATCTATCTATCTATCTATTTGATCCTTCTGTGTGGGTGGGGGGAAAGGGGTCTTTCATAAAAGTTCTTTATAAGTTCTTCTGATAAATAACCATTACGTTCAACAACTGCGGCTCCGTCCTGATTTTCACTGCAGTTAGGTAACGAGGTTGCAGTTGCACAAGCTCTGAATCTCCAAATGTCCAATAAACAAGGTCATGGGTTTTCTTTTTGTCTGCGTTTTTGTATTATTCACCAAGGTCTAATTATTTCTTTCATTTGATGAATCCAGGTAATAGTGTTCAATCCTAAGCTTGGTGAACTGTCTGGTGAGAGAGTGCGCATGGTCTCCCTGTGTTCATGTAGGTTTCCTGTTGGTTCTCCAGAATGCATTTTAGTTTCAGTCAAGAGTAAAAAAAAATGTTTTTTTTTTTTTTTTTTTTTTTTAAGTTGTGCATGGTATGTTAAGAAGAGCTGGTGTACCCCGAGAGGTGATTTCTCCCACTTTGAGCTCAGTGTTCCTGGCATATGCTCTGGATTCACCAAAACCCAGCAGTAAAGATGAATGCACTAATTAATGGATGAATAAGGGTTAAATACTGAGTGTGGATCTGTTTTTTTGGAATCAGGATTTCCATGAGGAACAACTGAAGAACCTTTAAATGTTCTAAACATCCACGAGTATCTCACAATCAATATCACCAAATTTCACCCAAATCATTTAACTAAGTGTGTCGGTTATCATCCAATGATTTCCTCCGCCATCATCAAAACCACAGCTGAGCAAATATCCTTTGGAGGAACCATTCTCCTCAGTCTAATACACTTTTAGAGACTTCTCCTGGAGGATGACCAGTGGTGGGGAAGTGCTGGCTCACTTGGTTAAGGCTCAGGGTTACTGATCAGAAGGATGGCGGTTCAAGCCCCAGTCTTGCCAAGCTGCCACTGTTGAGCCTTTGAGCAAGGCCCTTAAGCCTTGTGCTCCAGGGGGCGCTGTATCCTGGCTTGTCCTGCGCTCTGACCTCAGCTTTTTAGCTTGGATACGTGAAAAAATATTTACCTGGGCTAAAGGTACATGCGCCAAATAATTGAATCTTAATCTGACTGCTTGTCATGGCTGAAAACATTACATTTGCTTTCCTTTCATTTATCATAGTCAGACAAGAGTATGTCAGAAATTCAGGATGTTAATAAAATAAGATTCACTTTCTTCTTAAATTCCTGCTCCTCCATTCTTTCTATTCATTCAGCGCGGTGTTTATATGTGAAAACTGCTTTGCTCGATAACTCAATCTGCAGCCGTTATCTCACAGCAGGTGCTGTTGTTATTTAGCGCCGGAACATGACCGCGTTTTTCTCCTTGTGACTGAGACACTATCCCTCAGGCTTCGCAAAAAAAGAATATGGAGGACAGCCATCACTGGTATAAAAGCCAGACTAGAATAGAAACAGACGGTAATGATAAGCTCTGGCATCTGCCATTAAAATAGCTTTTATTGATGGAGTGTAACTGGTGAAGTCAGACATGTAGCGCAAATAAAAGCTGCATAAAAAAAAAAAAAAAGACACTCGCTTGGCTCTTATTGACTCCACAATTGCGGCCCTGCGCCAATTTTCACTGCAATTAGGTAGTGAGGTGGCGATTACACAAGCTCTGAATCTCCAAACGCCCAATAAACAAGGTCATGGGTTTTCTTTTTGAAGTCTGCTTTCGGAATTTTAGATTTGGTATTCACCAAGGTTTAATTTATTCCCATTTCATGCTGATTAGCCTGTTTACAGCTTGTGCTAAACAGAAGGTTGGCCAAAAAAAAAAAAACAACAAAAAAACAAAAACAGCATCCCTGTGCTGATAAGTGCGCTCGCTGTATCCGAGTGTGAGCTACTGCCTGTTAAGTAAGATTGAGTGCAGGTGCTTCAAGGGGAGATTGCTTTCAGGAAAAGGGTGTTTTGTCTACTAAATAGATCTTTAACGTGAGCCGACTGGATTTATTTCTTACAACTTCATGCATTTTTCATGCACGTCCGTTCTGGGAGCATTTGGCCCAGCCCATAAACCTGTCCGGCGTGATGCATGCGGGTTGTGGTAAAATTAGGTTGATACATGCCCAAATCACATCGGTGCGGATCTGCGTCAGCGTTTCTGTCTCTCAGCTCCCAGAGTGCGGTTCACTTTTTACCACAGTCCCTCAGAGAATAGCAATCAGTCGCTTAGTTTTACACTGGTGCATTCATGAATTGCACCAACTCATTGCGGTGTGCAGAACTGGGAGTTTATTCATGGGATCAATCATGGGACATTTTATCAGGTACACATACTGTGTACACCTTTGCCACGGACACCTTGACCATGGACACCCTGACAACAGACACCTTGACAACAGACACCTTGACGACGGACACCTTGACCACAGACATCTTGGCCCCTGCATATTTGCCACGGATGCTTACCCCCCGTACACCTACCCCACAGACCCCTTGACCACGGACACCTTGACCACAGACATCTTGGCCCCTGCATAATTGCCACAGACACTTACCCCACAGACACCTTGATGACGGACACCTTGACCACAGACATCTTGGCCCCTGCCTATTTGCCACGGATGCTTACCCCATGTAAACCTACCCCACAGACAACTTGACCACAGACCCCTTGACCACGGACCCCTTGACCACAGACAACTTGACCACAGACACCTTGGCCCCTGCATATTTGCCACGGACACCTACCCCACAGACAACTTGACCACGGTTACCTTGACCACAAATCTATACCATGGACACCTTGACCACGTATACCTTGACCATGCACACCTTGACCACGTACACCTTGAGCACAAACACCTTGACCACAGACAACTTAACCACAGACACCTTGTCCACAGACATCTTTGCCACGGACACCTACCCCACAGACAACTTGACCACGTACACCTTGACCACGAACACCTTGGCCGTGGACACCTTGACCACAAACACCTTGACTGTGGACACCTACTGTACACCACAAACACCTTTTGCTGTTCACTCCTATATTCTGCCACTCTATTACTCCTCATCACCTGCTTTTCCCAATTTTCTCCTTTATTCTTTCCATCAATTCTTCCACATCATCTTCATCATTCTACTATTTTGATCTTCTCTTTTTTAATCATCTAAAGACTCCTCTCATACACAGGTGACCACATCAAGTATTCCTCCTTAATTCCTATATTCCTTTATCCACTTCAGTACAATCATACCTTTTTTCCTGCCACACTTTCACTTCATAACACCTCCAATGTCCTCCAATCCATTTTCCTCTGCTTTTTACTCCTTTATTTACTCGATTCTTTCACGCTTTATTTTCTTCACTATTATTCTTATGCATTATTCCTCGTCTCACCTTTTCCTTCATCACTCCTGCATATCTCACCTCCTGTCTTCCAAATCTCCACTGATCATTCACTCTGCTCAGTATGTTCCTCCGGTCCTCCTGTTTATGATGGCTCAACCACCTCTTTACTCCACCATCCTTTCATCTCCTCATCCCTTTGTCCTGATATTATTTCACTTTTTACAACAGTCAACTGATTTCTTCTTCATTTCCTCTTTCCTCAATTCATTCATCCAACTCTCCATGGCTCTACTCTTCCCTAAGATATGTTAATCGCTCATTCCTCCATTCCTCCAGCCCTTCTTGTCTTGATGCTTGAACCGGTTTTTAGTCATCCTTTACTTTGTTCATCCATACCTCCATTTCTCTTCACTTCAACACATTTCTTCTTAACCTTATGCCTTAAATCCACTTCACTTCTCTTCCATTCCCTCCTACACACATCCATCGCACCATGCTTCCACTTTGCACTTTCCTTCAGGTCTTTACACCTTCAACTCACCTTATATCCAGTCTTCTGTCCCTCACCTCCAACTCCTCTCCATTTTAAAATCCTCGTCCTCCCTTCTTTCCTGCCACCTGTCCTCCTCTCTTTCTCTCCTCCACTCCACCTATGCTCCTCGCCTTCACTGATATGCTGGATGAGTCATCTAAACAGGAAGTGGCATTGTGTTGTATTAGGATGCTTTGAGCTTCACAACAACAGTAATCATCAATAATCTCACACATAATGCTCGAACAGAACAGAACGGAGAGCAGAGTGGCAGAAAGGCTTCTGCTTGCTATGGAAACAAGACGAGCTCTATTCTCCTCACAAACATAAATGACCTGGATTCTTTTATTCTACCAATTTGAATAGATTCAAAACACTGACAGTGTCAATCGAATCGCTTCCTTTATTTCCTTTCCAAAGTCCACATAATGTATGCTCTAATTTCTCCACATGTATAATCAGCTCATTATCTCCCTTACATTAACTGTACATTATCTTCTCAGTACACATTATAATAAAGAAGTCCTTAGATTACCTCATCAGACGGTCTAAATAACAGGAACTGACTTATATTTAGTTAGATTTATATAGACTTTCAAATGACTTTTAATATCATTTCATTTGCCTGACTGGCAGGACTTCCTGTTTCAAACTTCGCTCTTCATCTTTCTTTTCATTATTCAGCTTGAGGTTCTGCTTAGCATTAAGAGCATAATGCATAACCCTAACCCTAACCCTAACCCTAAGCCATTCAGAAAGTAAGCTAAAACGGCCAGCAATCTAAATTACCATTAGTGCTTGGCTAGCGTCATAATCCATTGGTTAGCATAGCTATAAGTCCAGTAGTGAAATTTTCTCGCTACTAAATATTCCACAGTTAACAGTAAGTGGTATTACAACAAAGTTGAAGCAACTGTGAACGACAACAACTCAGCCATCGTCGGTCAGCGGATGCTGAGACATAAGCACAGAGGTCGCCAACTTTCTGCATCGTTGATAGCTACAGACCTCCAAACTTCACGTAGCCTTCAGATTAGCTCAAGAACAGTGGGAAGAGAGCTTTCGGGAATGGGTTTCCATGGCCGAGCAGCTGCTTTCTAGCCTTATATTACCAAGTGCACTGAAAAGCATCCGATGTAGTCGTGTAAACCGTAAGCCATAAAGACATGGATGAGTGTGGAAGAACATAACTGGCCTGCACAAAGTCCTGACCTCAACCTGTTAGAACACCTTTGGGATGAATTAGAGCGCAGACTGCGAGCCAGAACTTCTCGTCCAACCTCAGTGTCTGACCTCACAAATGTGCATCCGGAAGAGTGTTCAAAAATTCACATAAACACACTCCTAAACCCTGTGGAAAGCCTTCACAGAAGATTTGAAGCCATTATAGGTGCGAAGGGCCAACATCACATTAAACCCTATGGATTAAGAATCGGATGTTACTCAAGTTCATATGCCGTGAAGGCAGACGAGCGAATACTTTTAGCAATATAGTGTATACTTCAATACGGAATGGGTCCCGCTTTTGCAGCGATAAAAGCTTCCCTTCTTCTTGGAAGAAGATTTGTAACACTGAATGTTTCTGTGGGAATTCGTGCCCATTCGTTCTGTAGAGCATTTATGAGGTCAGACATTGATGTTGGACAAGACGCTCTGACTCTAACAATCTCCCGAAGCTGCTGGATGGGGTTGAAGTTTGGCTGAATACTTTTGTCCATATAGCACATGCTGTGGTTTTCATTTCCTCAGATGATTCGCATGAGAAACAGCTTCGTCAGAGCATTTGACGGATTTAACAACTGCTTTTGAGAATTCTGTAAATTTTTAATGAAAAAAAACAAAAAAAAACCACTGAATTAGAAGGTGTGTCCAAACCTTTGACAGGTATTGTATAGTAGGAGCTCATTGCCATTATTTGCATCTCATTATTTCAATGTATTATCTTATTTTACATCAACTTAGCTAGACAACTTTATACAGATCAGCCATTACTTTATCACATAGGATCACGGCCACCCAAGGTCTTTCATTCATGCCCACGGGGACTAGCCCACCTGGTCCAGTCCAACAGAAAAGCCAATGTAGTACAAATACCTGGAAAAAAAAGGCAACATTGGCCGCGATAGAAAGGCACCTGGCCTCCCTGTGCTCCACATACCACTGCTCATGGAAACCAAGGTCTCCGCTCAAGCTTCCAAACTTCCCGGATGGTAAGCCGATTAAGCCTCATGGGATGCACATAAAGGATCCTCTTCTAATATGCTGGTCCCAGGCACGCCACACACTCCTGGAGTTCCCATAGAGCACAAGAGGAGTCACAACCTAGTTCATATGAATATTTTTAATGTTATAGTGTGTAAAAACTAATACAGATCAAATGCAGTAAAACCTGGGACATGGTGAGGAGAACTAGCTCAATGCTGGGAGAACATTATATGTTTGCATAAAGAACTTACATTATTATAACAGGGGTCATAGAGTGCTGTGATAGAAAAATAATCAACAACAGGGTCTAGCTGATAAAGCGGAGGAGCTCATCTCCCTGAAGTTGATTCGTTCCCAATAAAAGCACATGCTAAACCATGGTGATTTTACAGCAGTTACATTGTTTTACTATTTAACAAACAACACATTGCATATTTAATGTGTTTAAATTGTGTTTCAGCAGCTCCAGTATCATCAGTGCTTCCCTCAGCATGATTCTAAACTATGTTACATTTTTTTTTTTTAGCTCAACACTAACCTGTCACTTGGATATACACCTAACACACAAACACAAACACACACACACACACACACACACACACACACAACCACATGCATTTACACAAGTGCCGAGTGATTCATTTGTGCTCCGTGAGGTTGAAGTAAATCAGCAGTGACTGCCATTAAGAGCCATCGCTCCTCGCAGACACTCGGGCGTTTTCAGCGTGGTTACGTCTCGTACGTTGACTCGCCAGGATCTGACAGGACTTCTTAGTATGACATCAGGTCTGCTTGGAAGTAGATAATGTCATGTGACCGGTACAACAGGAAATTAACAGCAAAATGTAATCGTGTAGTGAAACGGGGCTAAATGCTACCGTGCGAGCGGTGTGCACTCTAGCTCATTGAAATATGCAACGACAGTCACAAGTGAAAGCAGAATGATGATGAGATAACCGGCATTTCCACAAAACTGGAGAAAAATGGAAATGATAAAAATAAATAAGGAGTGTCAGGAGTGCAGTGGAGTTTGGCTCCTCTGTCTTTGTTTGGGACCTGAGACTGTCAGATTCATTGATGTACAAATGTCAAGGATTTCTGCCTGATCGGTCATGAAGGACCCTCAGGAGCTTCCCTGTCTGGTTCCGTCTTCACTTTTCTTTAATTTTATCTTCTATCCTTAGCTCTTTTTTTTGTGGAAAAACAAGTCGCGTTTGTCTCCTTCTGTGAGAACAAAGTCTTGGATGCTCTCTATGACCTTAAAGAGCTTCTGGCTTTCAGGTCCAGGACGCTGACAGTGGAACGGCGAACGAGCGAGCCTTTAGTTGGAGTTAGTGTGTGCAAGTGTGTGTATCCTATGATGAATTGACACCCCGTCCAGAGTGTACGCCACTTCATGGCTCGTCATGGGATAGATAGATAGATAGGCTCCATGCCCCCTCGACCCCGTATGCAGGATTAAGCGGGTGCGCATGATGAGTTTTGACTGGAAATGATTGTTCCTCTCCAAAGCCCCTACTGTATCTGTGTGATGCTGGATTAAATCCAAGTTTCATTTGAAGCTGGGCATGACTGTGGAAAATGAGATCTACTCTTTCAAAAAACACCTCGTGCCAGTTTGAAAAGCTACGTCAAGAAATCTAAGCTCATGTTGGTTTGTGTGTTGGTTTGGACTTTTCTGGGAAATGCCATGGGTGCTCGATTGGATTGGGATCTGGGGAATTTGGAGGCCGGGATTGACTTTTCTCTGTGATTTGAGCTTTATTAGATTTTCTGTGGGATCGGACTGGACCTGCTGGGGCAAACAAACACATGGGGCAAACCTTTAAGAAATATACGTATATTTATATTTGAAGATTTGTAATATTATGATGAAATTAAATTTTGTGGTTATAAAACTGTGGTTATGATTAAATTGTGTTTTTAAGGTGAAGTAGCATAGAAGAATATACTGTAGACTGTAGATCGGTTTTTAGGTCTTCTTAGGACTTCTCTGTTCGTGCTCTGTCTCAGTTACTTTGTGGCAAGAATTCTTACAATTATTTACGTTAAAAATATGGTGGCCGAGAAGTGCAAAACAAGTTAACAAAATGAAAACAAAACCACGATAACAAAACCCCAAACAAAATAAAACATTCAAAAACAAAACCCAAATCAAAATAACAAATTCATGAACAAAATAACAAATTAAAAATCAAAATATCAAAACCAAAACCAAAATAACAAACTAAAAATCAAAATAGCAAAACCAAAAACAAAATAACAAACTAAAAATCAGAATAGCAAAACCGAAAACAAAATAACAAAACCCCAAACAAAATAAAACATTCAAAAGCAAAACCCAAGTCGAAATAAGAAATTCATGAACAAAATAACAAACTCAAAATCAAAATATCAAAACCAAAACCAAAATAACAAAACCCTAAACAAAATAACAAAACCCAAAACTAATTTGTTATTTTGTTTTCGGTTTTGTTCATTTGTTTTCGGTTTTGCTATTTTGATTTTTAGTTTGTTATTTTGTTTTTGGTTTTGATATTTTGATTTTGAATTTGTTATTTTGTTCATGAATTTGTTATTTTGTTTTCGGTTTTGTTCATTTGTTTTCGGTTTTGCTATTTTGATTTTTAGTTTGTTATTTTGTTTTTGGTTTTGATATTTTGATTTTGAATTTGTTATTTTGTTCATGAATTTGTTATTTTGTTTTCGGTTTTGTTCATTTGTTTTCGGTTTTGCTATTTTGATTTTTAGTTTGTTATTTTGTTTTTGGTTTTGATATTTTGATTTTGAATTTGTTATTTTGTTTTGGGTTTTGTTCATTTGGTTTGCACCTCTCGGCCGTTCAGAAACAAACCGGAAAGGGTAGGTATAGTTTGCGAATGAAATTCTTATCCCTGATTGGACGAGACATCTGTCACTCAGGATATACAGGAAGTACTGTAGCGGCGGTAGATTCGTGTGTGTATGAATGTGCAAACATGTCCTGTCCTTATTGTGGTTTCAAATACGGCGTTCTGACAAATTTTTGCAGTTCTTGTGGAAAATATCTTTTGCTTTTAAAAGAGACACAGCAGTTCGCAAACTAATCTATATACCGTGACATGTCATCAGCATGTCCAAAATCACGGCATACGAATGTCCGTCCTCAAAGTAACGTTGAATAAATTCCATTTTCTTGCTTTCTAATGAACATTTTTTATTATTTTCTTAGTTTTGCACACCGAAAAACTGGTTTTAAAATGAAGCAGAACACACAAGAAACAAAGTTAGAGACACAATTTCCTACTTCCTGTTTATCTTGAGGGACAGGTGTCTCGTCCAATCAGCGGTAAGAATTTAATTCGCAAACTATACCTACCTTTTCCGGTTCGCATCTGACTGGCCGAGAAGTGCAAAACCCTGTTAACAAAACCCAAAACAAAATAACAAATTCAAAACCAAATTAACAATTAGTTTCGGGTTTTGTTATTTTGTTTTCGGTTTTGTTAATTTGTTTTGCACTTCACGGTCACCGTATAAAAACCTTTCAAATGAGGCCAACATCAGTTCTGCAGCTCATTTTGCTTGGGCTCTCCGTTTCTGCTCCACTTTAACAGGTGCTGGTGAACAATAACAGTTGAACCCCTTGTCTATAGTCTATACTGATTCACATATCTGTGTAAGAGAGAAACAACTGCCATGCTAATAAGAGACGACCATAATCACGCGACTGTTAGTTTGTTCCATCACCGCCGAGACACACAATCAGGCAGCAACTTTCTCTTTTGGAGGAAATTCATTTCTTTCATCATCTTACCTCCGTATTTAATAATACAAAAATATCTTCTCTTAATAAATAAAACTAGCAGTAAGTGGACCGGCTAAATGAAGAAGGGAATTTTTTTTTTTAGCGCACACAGAATGTACTCTAGGTTTTTCCTTCCTCCGTCTGTCTCTTGCACTTTAATAGAACGCATTAACATGCAGCTTGGCCGACTCCCGTCACGCGGCTGAAATGGAGTGTTTCTTCACCTTCTTTCAGCTTCACAACCTGGAGTGGCTTAGAGAAGGTATTTTATAAAAATGTTTTGGTAATGCATTGAATATTTCTTCAGACCGCCTTCTCTTGTTATCCTGTAACAAACCTTCTGCGAAATCCTTAAAGGGGAAAATGCAAAAAATGATTCCTCGTGTTGACGGAATAGCTTGGAGTTTGGAGAAGGACCGAGACAGAAGTCTCTTTTATATTTGTGTTAAAGGCGCTAGATCACGAGCAGACAGCTCACGAATGACTAACAATGAGGATGTCGTGCATAAGTATTCACCCCTGTTGAAATTCCCCATGTTATGAAATGAATAGGAACGAGGTGTTGTTGTTATTGTTTTTTTTCCAGTAGTAAGTAATTTACGTTTGAATAGTGCAATTATTGGCACAACACTGAAGTGAATTGTTCATTTTATACCAGAGCAATTATTATTCCCTATTATATACAGTCATATGCAAAAGTTTAGGCACCCCTTGATAAATAACAGATTTTGGTGATTTTTTTAATTGAAAAGATGTTAACACAGTCTCTCTTGGAAATGGAAAAAAAGAAATGCACAATATGTTCAGCAAATATTGATGCATATTTACTTTTTATGTCATAAATTGAACATTATTGAACATTATTGTGGCACTGTGCAAATGTTTAGGCACGCTACATAGTTAACAACACTTCTTCTGGCAGATATCACAGCTTGAAAATGCTTTTTATAGCCGCTAAAGGTCTTTCCATTCTTGTACTTGGGATTTTCTCCCATTCTTCCTTGCTAAAGGCTTCTAGTTCTGTCGTCTTGCATGCACGGCTCTTTTAAGATCTACACACAGATGTTCAGTGATGTTTAAATCAGGGGACTGTGATGGCCGTTCCAGAACCTTCAGCTTGCGTCTCTTGAGGTTTTCCATAGTGGAATTTCGAGGTGTGTTGACGATCATTGTCCTGTCGTAGGAGACGTCCTCTTTCCAGCTTCAGCTTTTTTTTTACAGATGGTGTGATGTTCGCTTTCAGAATTTGCTGGTATTTAGTGGAATCCATTCTTCCCTCCACCCGTGCAGTGTTTCCTGCCACTGGCTGCAACACAATCCCAAAGCGTGATACTGTAGATCCGCCCCCATGCTTAATAGTTGGCGAGGTGTTCTTTCTTTTCATGAAATGCTGCTGCTTTTTTCTCCAAACATCCCTTTGCTGACTGTGGCCAAAGAGTTCTATTGTAACTTCATCAGTCCACAGCACTTGTTTTCAAAACGCACCAGGCTTCTGTAGATGTTCCGTTGCAGACTTCTGATGTTCGCTTTTATGATGGGGACGCAGGTCAGGTTTTTTTTTTGTTGTTTGTTTGGTTTTTTTTTAGTCTGTTTCAGTTCCAAATTGTGGCGAATTTTAAAGGACAAGTGATGTGATGAGCGGAAATATTCATAATGTCCTAAAGTGTGCGTTGTATTTCCTCATGCACCTTCGTGAAATCCAGTGTCTTTACTCTAATGTACACTCCCATGTCTGCACTTTGATCTCTTTGAGTTTAGATGTTCTAAAAGCGTAGAATGTCCTGAGTGCTGAGAGGGAACGCAGCCCGAGCACTGAAGTGAATGTTTAATATCGGTTTAAGGCAAAGAGTATTAGGAACGGCTGTAATGTAATTACTTAGAGTCTTTTAAAGAAGTGTGTGTGGATAAAGTTTCCTGATTAAAGGAGAGAGAGAGAGAGAGAGAGAGAGAGAGAGAGAGAAGCAGAAAGCGGGATGTACAACTTTGACTGGTACCAAGTACTGACACTAGAGACTCCTTCCAGACCTGTTACACAGACTAAACTTCACCATATCAGGGACTACACATTATGCCAGCGCTCCTTATATAGCATATATATGGTTCGGACCAATCACAGTCCAGAATTTAACAGCAATGTGTTTAAGAACAAGACTATATTTAGAGCCGTTCTCATTTCTATATAAGAACTCAGGAAGTCTCGGTAGACAGGACGAACCATATGCCTGACACTTACTGTCCATATGGTTGGTTATGCTAGCAGGAATTAGCGCTGCATTTTACTCACCTCTGCAAAAAGCTGCATATCGCTAGTGAATTGTCATGTTAATCAGGAAACACAGATGGAAAACCAGCTTGTGTTTTAAAATCTCACAAAAAAAAAAAGAATAAAAAAATAAAAAATCCCTGTACAGAAGCTGGAGCTGGTACAGTATATGGGAGGTCATGTTGTTTAACAAAAGCATTGTAAATTAAGCAGCGATGATGCTGAACATGGGAACGCAAGGCCACTGCGTTTACACGAGGTTTACATGAATCGACCGTTGATTTTCCTTTTAAAGATAGAAAGAACTGGATCGGAAGGGGAGCTAGAAAGTTTAAAACACCAACGTGACTTCTGAACCGTTGGAGGAGGTTAGACGGGATTACTGTAGGAATGACATCATCCACTGCGCGTGAGCAAATGGCAGTGCAATCACTTTCCCAGAAGGCCTCGGGTATTCGGTGCCAGTGTGAGGGAGTTTATTAAGCCTGTTAGCCTGTAAGCACACGGTCCCAAGATGGCTGTCGAGCGGTCGTTTGGAGCATCGCGTTCAGAAAGGAACACTGCAAGTCTTGCATGCAACACCAACATAAGCAGTGAGGTGGCATGAATACTGCACCATGTGACACTCCATCCTCAGTGGAATAAACAATCGAATACATCATGTACCAATCTGCGCAGGTGTTCAGCACAAACACTGACTGGGTTTCTAATTGCCGCTGCTCGAAATGTTAAGAACCTCCTATGCAACGTTGCTAATGTCCTGGTTTCTGTTCTGGAGGAGGAACTTTTGGTTGTCTAAATGCTGCGGCAATGTTCTATCGTGCTGGATGCAATTTCATTTTCCATCCAACTTTATTTTTGTCCCCCAAAACTTAAATAAATTCCCGATGCTCCTACGGGGGAAGCTGCTGTGTGAGTTTTGTTTTCCAGGCAAAATGTCTAAAAACTTATAGGAACACTTTGATGTTAAGTGGCATAAAAATCTATTAATAGATTCTGATATTCAATATCATCTGATCAAAGTCATTCAAACATTCAAAGCAAAAATTGCAACCTTATCACAGCTACTATTACTGTCCAGAAGAAAGGCACTTATCAGTGAGACGCATCAGAGGAAAAGGCTTCAGTTTGTTAGGGAGCATAAAGACTGGACTTTGGAGTGAAAAGGAAAACGGTCATGTGACGTGATGAGCCCATTCCAGAGCGATGGGCGTGGTCAGGGTGAGAAGGGAAGCGCTGTAATGAAGCGACGCTCCCATCATGCATAGCGTCCACTGTACGAGCCCCTGGAGACAGTGTTATGATCTGGGGTCGCTTCAGTCGCTCAGGTCGAGACTCAATAACATGAAGTCACATGACCACCTGAACGTACTGAATCACCAGCACATCACATCAGTGGAGGATCTTTTTTTTTTTTTGGCCAGGAAGTGGACTGTATGTTGTTTAAACCATGCATCCAAATACCAATATGGGTATTGACCCACACACACACACACACACACACACACACACACACACACACACACACACACGTATCATGGTAGAGGTGGAGTTCAGTGTGTATAGGAATACATTCATGAGCTAGATTCTTATCCAGAAGTCCTCTAATGCCGGGTCTTTGAGTTGTATATACTGAGTAAAGGCTTAAAACACGCCCACTGACCCGCCCACAAGCAGATCCTCACTACCCATTCAGCCCCATACTGTACACATCAGCATCTGTGCGTCGTTTATTATTTTGACAGTCTGTAATTCATTGGTTCGAAACATTATAATGAATCTGCCACTTCCTGCCTGACGGGGTCCGTATCACACAACAGAAATGTCAAGCGCGTGACGCCCCGCCCGCCCGCCCGCCCCGTCCGCACCTGCTCCTGTTCACTATTATTGAAGCGCTAGCATTGAAGATGTGCGACAGGATGCATGAGGAAATGGCACGCCAGTGACGAATGGAAGCAACTCCACAGCGACTCTCCGCCGCGCCATATTTCTACTGATCGCCAGCCGCTTATGACGAATAACCCGCTGTAAATTCGGGTACGGGGTTAAGAAAAAGAAAAAAAAAATCACTCGCCCGTCACGGCGTCAATCCAGAGCTTCGACGAGTCTCTAAGAAAGGACGATTTACCGGCCCCTCACCGCTCCACTTATAGAAACGTATGGCTCGGTGAAACGGAGCCGTATATCCACCTGAAAGAAAGGACACGTCTGGGAGCCGTTAGAAGACAGCGAGACGGTTCTGTGTGAATGTTTACTTCTCCGAGCGTCCTGTGAGCATGGGCAGGCAGCACAATTACGCAGGCAGTGTGGTGCTTTAAAAATACAAGCGTACGGCAGCGGGAGGGAAGTGTCTGAGATGGAAAAGTTATTGATCAAAATGAGGCGGTAAACCTTTCAGAAACGGACATTTTCATTTTCAGCCGGGGATAAAAAATGGACTCGGCGCCATCCGAGTCAGCTGTTGGGACTGGGCCCCCGTGCCACTCAGGTTGATTGAATTTCTCTCACGGGCTTATTCTGGAGGACACTTCCGAAAGACACGCGCTACTCTTGGCATTGATTGAAGGCAACCATTTCGCCCGCGGGAGCCAGAGCAAATTCTTTTAACTCCCAAAACGGAAGAGAAAAGACGGGAAAAAAAAAAAAAGAAAGAAAAAACGGAGAATAAAGCTGCAATTCAGCTGGATGAGTACGGAGGAAGGATGCTGACCGATACAAAGATTTGCATTACAATAAAAGGCTTAATGCATAACAGGAGCGGCGAACCCTAATGCAAATTCTCTCATTGTTTGTGAAGGCATTATAATAAACATTGGCTGTTTATGCTGTTTTGACCTTCCTCGGTGGAAACAAGCATCGTAATTAGTTTTTTCGAGTTTACAGAGGTGTGATCCATGATAATGCACAGCTGTGAGGTCTGGTTACGCTCCCAGATTTAACAATTCATCGAGTTGAAAGTTGAGCTGAAGTGTTAATGAAAGCTGTATTTGCAATGTTTTTTCACTCAGCGATGAAGAGCATTTATCAGCCTTTTAGGAAAAGTGTGTGTAAATCTTTTCATAAGTTACTTTTTGGTGATTTTCTTTGTTGTTGTCATGGTAAAAAAAAAAAAAATAAATAAAACATAAAACATAAAACTCTTGAGCACATTCAGGCACACTTACAGTACATTCAGCCATAACCCCAAAAAAAAAAAAAAAATCCATGAGAAAAAGGAAATAAATTAAAATAAATAAGAATCTCTCGGGGAAACCGCAGCGGCGTTTTGAAGAATCAACGCTGCTCTCAGAAGTGAGTCATCTTTTACGAAAATGAACACAAACTCAGGAAACGAATGAACAGGATTTTCATGAACGCCACATTTCTTGCCTGAATGCTCCCGAGAACAATTTACAAACCTTTTTTTTTTTTTTAGGTTTTTGTTTGTATAGATCCATAAATAGTTCTTTATTAAAGTAATTTTAAAGCAATCCTTCACACTTGTTTTTTTTTTTTTTTTTTTGATCACTCAGATTCTCTCTGGAAATTGGGACTTATCTTTACACGGCTCTTCCCTCCAGCAACAAAACGCTGTTTCTCATTTCAGCCTTGTTTCATGCTAAGCATCTCTGCCTACGCGACGCGAGCCTTGCAGTCGTAGATCCTGATCGCTGGTATTGCCAGGGAACGGAACAAAAAAAAAAAAAGATAAATGGAAAAAGAATACCATAAAAGAGGACAGAAGGAGAGAGAGAGAGAGAGAGAATTAAGTAAACCTTCAGTGGTTCTTAAATGGAGCAGCAGTTTGTGTGTGCGGTGGCGAAATCTATTTGTGATGTCTTTATCAGCAGGGAGCACGCTCCGTTCCTGCTGGAGCTGGAGGAGCTGCTGGAGATGACATGCATGCACAACCCTGGGTGCTTCAGAAACCCTCCTTGACACCTCTCGTTATCTGAATGGCAAACGCGCCAGGGCTGGGGAGAAAGCCAAAGGGTACCAAAGCAGCACAGAGTGCAATTACGGAACTTCTCAGAAGCACACTCGTCAGACTAATGAACAATGCAGAGATGATATGAGGCCAGGATTGAAATTCTGCATCTGCTAGAACTTGGCAAGCAATCCTGGAGAAAATGACAAATATGGTGCCATGCTTATCACATCCATATTTTGTTTCCTCGAATCCCTTTTCATAGAGAATGCACTTTGGGCAGGTTACTTCAACCAACTTTAGTTTCATAACGGAAAAGTATTTTTTTTTTTTTTTGTGCATTCATGCTTTGTGCTGTGCTCACTCATACTGCCCCCTGCTGGCCACCTCAGCACAATATGAGCATGTTTTACTGTATAATCATCATCTGGATGTTTCTGTACTATCCATCCATTCAGGATCTGGAGTTGGTGAAACATCAGTACCTAAATGAGCTTCCTGGAACATTAAAAGTGAAAAAAAAAAAATAAAAAAAAAAATTAGCTTTCTTTTAACGTTCTTTCAACAGCTTCAACCTGTAAAATAGATTTATTGATTTTCCACCCTTCAGTGCTGTTTGTAAAATGTACTAGACCTTAAATAAACATATCATTTCAAAGATACACCAGCATACATTTCACTCCCAGTAATGATTCTCAATGGACCTGTGTTCATTTCCTCGTTCCGGGCGTCTACGGTGAGCTCTAACTTCGAGCTGAAGCAGCTGTTTTTACTTATCGATAAAGCAAATGTAGTTTTATTCTCAGCCTCAGAGATTAAAACTCCTAGCTGTGGTGCACAGAGAATATGATATCTGCTGTACACCTTTCTGGCATCAAGGCTCTCCGATCTCTGCGTTGCTGAAAACAAAAACAGCCTTTAGCAAGACATTGGCTTTAGATTGAAGGATCGAACTTTCAGTGCATCATACAGGATTTTAGCACCGTGGCTTTGCACCTCCAGGGTCAAGGGTTTGATTCCTGCCTTCAGGTCTACCTACAGTGTTTGCATGTTCCGTGCACGGTGGGTTTCCTGCCACAGTCTGAAGACATACAGCATAGGCTAATTGGCATTCACAAATTGCCAGTAGCATGTGAGTGTAGCATTGTGTGTGCTTTTTGTGCCCTGACGGACTGGCGCCTTACTTCATGTACACAGAGACGGGAATCAAACCGGGACCCTGAAGGTGCAAGGCGACTGTTTATCACGTGTACGTTTAGGCATTTGGCAGACACCGTTCATCCTGAGCGACTTACATTTTTAACTCATTATACATATGAGCAGTTGAGGGTTAAGGGCCTCGCTCAAGGGCCCAACAGTGGCAGTTTGGTGGGCTGAACCTGAGATCTTCCGAACCGTAGTCCAATGCCTTAACCACTGAGCTACCCCTGACCTGGTATAGACTGTTACACACAGGTATACACTGATCACCCATTACATCCTGAACCCAAGTAGGTCCCCCTTTTGCCACTAAGACAGTTATGACCTGTGTGTTCTGACACCTTTCTGTTGGAACCAGCATTAACCTTTGAGCTACACAATTGGTTCTATTGGAATGGACTGCACTGACGCACATGGGGAGTGAAGGCTGGCCCGTGTAGTCCAGTCCAATAGCTCCAATAGACAATAACCAAATGCTGGTCATTAAAGAAAGGAGTCAGAACACACAGTGCATCGGTGTTATGGTGGCAAATGGTGGACCTACTCAATATTATAAAGGTGGTCACAATGTTGTGTCTGATTAGTGTATGTATTGACTATAACCTTAACCAATTTATCTCAGATTCACTGTCAATCTTAGAGGTTGGTTGAATTTAGCGTCTTGGTCGTTGATGAGAAATGCAGTCGGCAATCCATATCTGCAAGTTCCGCATCCACAGATGAATTCAACCATGGAGTGAAAATATTCGGAAATAAAATGCAAAACCGAAGAGCAAAACTTTCCGAGCAATATGCTGAGTTCATTTTGAAGGAGTCAGGTGGAGACATACCGTGCAGTAGCCTCCCAGCACTTCATACAGTAGATCCTCAGTCTCTGTCCAGCGATTGTTGCTCGAACGTCTTGTTCGTCGGATGAACCATTTGTTCTTCTTATTTGTGATGAAGAAATTAAGCAATTCCTCGAAAGGCTTCGAGGAAGTGTGGTGCGCTAGCTCATGATGGGAAATTTTAAATCATCGTCAACCTTTTTTCTAGTGACTCATGACTTATAGCATTCAGTATTATGAAAAGAGTGGGCCTGTGTGTAAGTTATGCGCAAATACTACAGCATTTTATATAAGCGACTTGCGGACTTTGATAAGCACAAGGAGTGTTGAAACCAATCTCGGATGGGAGATCGACCGAGGGACGACTGTGAAGCCCTGTTAAAGGATGCACTCTAATCACCGGCATGAAGAACGGTTGAAGTCCACTACAGCAGTTGAAGTAAAGATTTGGCTTTGAGAGGGTTTTCTTGATCTTGACTTGTCCATCAACTCAATGATGGCTTGTTTTCACTCAGTCCAGAAACCTAAAAGCAGTTCTTGCTCTTTTAGATCAGACCTTGGCCCGGACGCTCCCTCATTCTTGACTCTAATCAGAGATTTCAAAATGGTGGTCTTCAATATAGCATAGTCGAAAACTTATTGTATAACTGAGACAAAGTCTGTGGACAAAATTTGCCCATAGGTCTTGGCCATAGGAGCACACACACACACACACACACACACACCTTGGAACAGAGCGATCAGGAGAATGCCTGGGGTCTAGTAGAAAGTGATGTGTCTCTGAGGATCTGGGTTATACGGTTCACAGATAGCACCGTGACACTTCACGCCTCCGGGCAGGAACATCATGTACTCCATGGAAACAATACAGCTTACACTTCTGCTTGCATAAACAACATTACATGTTGCATACAAATAAAGAAATTGATATGTTAAAGAAAAAATGACAAACAATGGGATGGAATATATATATCTATCGATTTGTCTAGCTAATTACCCTGCGCTGGCAAAAAGGAACAAAAAATAATAAGAAATGGTTGGGGATGATACGATTGACAGCCATGTGCAATGAAGACGTGATCTAATCGGTTCGCCTTGAAAATGAATGGTAGTAAAAGCAATTAACCATCCCTAATGCTGCTTGTTTTCGTAATTAATGCTTTTGTTTTTTTGTAATTACATACAAGAGAAAATCTGCGGAGCATAAACGAACCATGACAGAAAGAGAAAAGGGAAAGAAGGAGATGAACTGAGACACTGAACAGATTTAATACACACCGCACGACTTTGGTGCACTCGGCATCAAATCCGCTGAGGAATTCGTTTATCTTTTGCATGCACTAACTAACATCTTGATGAGGAGGAATATTAAAGTCCGCACGACATGTCTCGAGAGCAGCCATGTGACTCCCTAAGCTGATGCATTTCCTTACAGGAGGTCAGACTGGTGTTGTTTTGAAAAGCGTCACTGCTAGACAATAGCTTTCCCCAGCTTCCCTTCCAGTGAGTCGAAACAAACTTGATAGTTGCTTTGGAAACTGGGACCGAATGAACAAGCTGCGCAGAATTCTCACCCACGCCTGTCCACTTTAATGATACTTTAGCGACGAGATGCGGTGTGATATTGGAACTAAGCGTGTGATCCGAGGCGAGCATCAGTGGCGCCGATGGTGACGGAGAGCTGCAGGGTCATCACCACAAGCCATCTCGTGTGTCCGAGTGGTAGATAAACGATATTACTGGTTGTTAATGGAAAAGCCCGGCGGTGTATAAGGATTAATATCTCAATGAGTCTGAAGTGGCAACATTTCCAGCTCCAGGCTGTCCTGAAAAATCACGAATCTTTGCACCATGTTCCAATGACCAACGGAGCAATCATTCACTGAGAACGGTCTGCAGCAACAACTAACAAGCTAACTGCTAACAAGCTGCTCCTGTAGAGCAAGACACACCCTCAGGACGCTGATATATACATTGGAGAGAGCATTTAATTGGGGGGGGGGAAACACACATACAAAAAAAAGCACATAGCCGAAAAGGTTGGATTCCTCTAGAACCATGGTCCTTGTCACCTCAAGACGATGTCACAGGGGTGCACAGGGTTTTGTCTGTTCTGAGTCTGTCGCAGTACAATGTTGTCGAAATTAGATCTGGACATGTTAAATAAGACCATAATTAGACACTTAAAGTACAATAAAAAATTTTGAATAGAAAACTATTTATAAAGGGAAATGTATTATTTTGTGTATATGGGTATAGAGTCAGGTTTTTGGGCGGCTTCTTGTCAGCTTTACTTATAAACAAGCACTCTCAAGTCTCCACTGATAAAGGTTGGTATCCACTGCTCTGGAAAGTCCTAAGTTCGAAACGTTTTAGCAAAGCCGTGTCACGTTCTTCAGCAAAAACGGTCACATGACCAACGTTGGTCAAACGGCAGCAGAACTGGGGGAAGATCCAGGTCTTGATCGCGGTTCAGGGCAGGCCTGCGTCAGTGGGTTTCCATAGCTTCCATGTGTCGTCGTGCGAGTCCCTTGCTTGTCTCATGAACATTTCTACTTCCTGTCTCCAGCATCCGTTCACATGACGTCACCATTTTTGCCATACAAGATGACACGACGTTACCCGAAATGTTCAACCTACCGCGGGTGAGATTAAGATTTTGAGTAGATACGTAGAAAGATGAGTATAAAATTGCAAGTATAAAAATCGAATTTATTTTCCTTCTGGGCAAGTACCGTACACGGAACCAAGAACATCTCCAAAACTGGTATTGTAAACGATTTCCATAGCATTAAGAAACCGAGGAATACAGAACGCACCGAAACACCTAGTTTGACTTCTGGAGCACTTTAAATGAGTAGTAATCTATATATACTGCATGACTCTCTCAGCATGCACGTAGCATTTTTGCTAATGTAGCTGAAGCTGTGCACCGTTTCAAGTACCACAGCATGGTTCTGCAATTACTCTATTTTAAATGAAGAAAATTACAGCTTAGTGGGTAGCGATTGTGGCTTAAAAGCGCACGGTACTCAAAATGAAAGTTACTTCCAGCTCAAAGCAGTTTAATATTATCGCTTTTCATTATAACCTCGACTTATGACATCATCCAAACAGGATATTACCACATGCCATTTCGGTATCGCTGCATGCAAATGCTTGCCTGCTAGCAGGTCTTGCGTATTCATAATTTCAACAAATATCAGACCAGAGCCAAGAGTTGAGCTTTTCCAATGACTCTGAGATCTGCATCACTCTCTGTCTCTCTCTCTCCAGGTGATCCGCTGGCATCCGGCTGAAGCTCAGGGATCAATTAAGCCTTTCGAACTGGAGACCTGATAGGACAAGCGTTCCATTTCAATTACAGCCATTATTATTTATGATCCGTCCGCTCCGGCCTCGGAGTGCTGCTATATCAGTCACGAGGCAAGGGTGAAACGATCGATAGCGTTCAGGAGCGCATATCGGAATTTTTCAGACATCCATATAACGGTGACTGCTATAATACAGTGAGTAAAGCAAATTAAATAATCACGAGCTAGCATCGGCAAAGTGTCAGCGCTGAAAAAATAATACACGGAGTTTATGATCTAAAATCTGAAAACCTAAGCCAGTGCACGGATCTATCCAACGATGGAGAATTCATACACATTGTACATATGAATTGTGCGCCCTGAATTAAATGAAAATTGAGAGGTTATCAGCAGCTATGTGCCAGACGGTGATCAGCGTATTTTTAGCTTCAATCTTTTACATATTCAATAACCTTTTAACTATTTCTGCAGTTTATGCTATTTTTGCATTTACATGTATGCTAGTCCAATAAATAAATAAATAAATAAATAAATGAATGAATAAAATTAAATGTCAGGATTACTAACATTTCCGTTCATAATCCAAAACCTTATTAGCACTGAAAAGACGAGCGTTTAATTAAACACTTGCTGTGATTTCTGATTTCAAGAACATTCTCATTGCTTGTCGCATACCTAAAAATAGTTGACGTTTAATTTTGGATCCAGTTGCCAAAACCCGGCCAGTCATGAATTTGGTGAGGCCAAATTCCAAAATGCAATTCTACTAGGTACTAGGTTAAAAATAAACGCTCCCTATTCATGACGGCGAACATGTACAGAACAAGTCGTTCAAAAGAATTTCATGAATCAGCTAGAATGTTTGTACTTTTTTTTTTTTCTTTCACAGGCATGTACATTTTATTCAGAGAGCAGTCACTTTTATACCTGGAGTTAAAAACCAAAACAACACACATTTTATACCTTTTAATTTCATGATTAAAAAGCCTGACTCCTGGAAGGTTAATCGTGAAAGGTTGACGTTACACAGACCTGCACTGAATGTGTAATTATGGCGCGATCTCGGGGTTTTACTTAAGCGGCAGAAGAGCAGCGTCCGCGTCCTCTTTACCTCATCTGATCTCTGGTCTTAATTACCCTCCTCCATTCATCATTTATTCACCAGGATGGACCTACTTAACCTCCACACCTTTCAGCAGAGACCAATTTAAAACCCAGAACCGGACAGGTAGCACCTGAACCTCAGCTCTGACCCGCGATACTTTACTGCAGATTTCAAAATGATCACTCAGCTTCATATTTACATCACCGACATGACCCAAGTCGCTCACACTGAAAAAAATCCGCTTATTTTCAAGCTGTAATTGTGTAAGCAAATATGTGGTGTGAGATGTGTAATTTTTTTTTTTTTTTTTTGATATACTGAGACCTACAGTACCATTCGAGAAGCTTAAACATAAAAAAAGGCTTTCATTTTTCCATTCACTGTGCAAATTTACACAAATGTAATGCCTGCACTTCAGCCGGAATAATTTCCCCACACAATCTCTGGAAAATCTCATAAGGTGGTTAGATCATTTAAATTCTTTGCCTAAAATTACTTTGCATCGAATAAGCTGCACACCCGGTTTACTGTATATCATGTTCATTATTCACATGCATGAAAAGAAATCCTAGAAAGAAAAAAAAAAAGAAAAAAAAAAATATATATATATATATATATATATATATATTATATATATATATTATATATATATATATATATATTTATTTATTTTTTTATTTTTTTTTTTAAGGCGCTCTTCCAATGCAGTTCTCCCTAAAGAGAAAAGTAAGAAAAGAAAATGCATAGAAGGAAAAAAAAAAAGTAGAGCAAATAAAAATGTCCTTTTATTGCGAGAACTCACAAAACTCAGGGTTAACCGTATTCATCTGGATTTTTATTTTTTATTTTTTTTTATTTAAAGGTAATTTAAGTCCCTCTAGGTTTCTGGCCAATAATAAATAAGTCTGAATTCTTGTTACCAATCCTAAAGCAGAATCTTTCAATTATTCATCATCATCATCATCATCATCATCATAATTTGTAAATCAGTCGATTATACGTAAATGTGATGTAGATTGACACTGAGATTCTTGCTCTATGTTTCTAACCAATGATAGGTGAGACTGAGTTTTTCTAACCAGTCACAATGCACAATGATGAGATTTCCTCCTTCGTCCCTCACTGCATCCCCAACATCCGATTAGCATCCAATCCGTTTTCCCTCCGTTCATCCCCAAGACATACTTAAGCATGACACCTGGAGTTTCTACAATCCGTGTGCAAACCTCAACCATTCTTAGCATTGCTAAGCATTTCGATTTCTCTTCATGAACTCTCTTTATTTGGTTTTGCGCACCCAAACCTCGTCTCACTCTGGCTCTGGTGAACAATCTCAACTAGAACTGCAGATTAGTTCCTAATTACTGCTGCGGTAATCATAAAGACGGTTCTGTGCTTAATCCAGAGCTCTTATTCTCTGAACATTCTTTAAACACACTCTTGCATCACATTCCTGCACTGAATACTGTAATATACATACTTTTTATTTTATATTTATATATTTTTTTTTTATAGTGTTCCCACAGACTGACCCATATGGAATTGGTGCAGAAAATGACCCAGGGTTGCAGTTAAAACTAAGACTAGTTCAGATTAAATCAGGACCAAATCATACAGGGTTTAAGTCCAAATGAAAGTGAATCTAAGTCACAATTGTGCCTTGAGCCAATGATTCAGTTGCTGTGTTGCTCTAAAGTTGAACTTTGGAGCTTTGTGCATGAAAAAAGAAATGAGAACAAAAGCGCATCTATCCATTCGTCATTTATACTGAGTAGGGTCACAGTGGGCTGAAACCCATCCATGGGATCTGATGGTACGAGGCAGGGCACACCATGGATGGGGTACTGACACATTTCAGGGCACACGCACACACCCAATCAAACACTGCAGGCAATCATTTCAGCAAGAATCTACATTTAATCTGGCGCCTGATGCTACAAGTGTTAGACAAACATGTGCATCTTCCAGGTCTTGTTCTCGGTCGAGTTTGATGCTTGTTTGATGCCATGTCTACGAGTCGCGAGTCCAGTGCTCACCTGGTTTGGTATTTCAGCTTATCGGCTTGGCACGCTCGGAGTCTTCTGCTCAGTTCTGCTCAGAGTGATTGGAGTTCTCCACAGTCGGTGTCACCTCATTGCCACCCAGCCACCCCAGCATATCTGTGCTCGCGCAGCTTGGAGCTTTATACAGCTCGCAGTCTCTACAGTTTAGCGCTTGTGGTAGTGCACCACCGGATATGTGGGAGATATGTGGGCAATGCATTCCTGATATGGACACAGATACGAGTTTGATAAGCCTAGTGTAGAATTTCATGTATTTTATGTTGGAACTACATACAGTAGGAAAAGTTTCAGCTCATATTTCATATTCACAAGTATCGACTCACAGGTATTGATACTGACGAGCACTATGTACAATTAAAGCAGTGATTTATAGGAACTGATTCAAAGGATTTGATTTACAGACTATCATTTGTTTGCAAATACTGATTCACAAGGCATTGATTCAAATGATGTGATTCAGAAGTGCTGAATAAGGGCTCTGACACATTAGGGCCTTGAGAACACTTGACCCCAAAGTTTGCTTTATTTTGATCAGTGAGAATATAATCATTCCAGGTTTGAATAGGTGGTTTCAAGCATAGCGCAGCATACGCGGCCACGGACCAAATCAGATACCAACCGTGCCTGAGAAAGGGAGAAGATCACAATAGATCAGCCTCCGAAATCTCTGTGTGCATGTAGCATGCGCTGATATCAGACATAGCTGATACGATTTCCCATTGGGATTAATAAAGTACTCTATCCATCTAACTGATACTATAGGAAGACACACAAGAGCAAAATCGTTGTCATTGTTTTCCGATAATTTTAGACATCGCATGAAGGTTAACTTCATTTCTTCATTCATGCACTGATTCATACACTATGATTGACAGGCTCGACGTAACAAACACTGACTGACAAGCGCTGATTCCCTCTTGTCCTCTTTAATATAAAAAAAAAAAAAAATGAGCTGAGATTTTAGAGCAATTCACCATCTTATATTTTGTAACTCTCTACAGACATCGCACTGCAATATTTTGCATTATGATATGAGTGAAGCATCATACTGTCACTTCATATTGCAAACAGATGGAGAAGTACCAATTTGTTCAAAGAGATTAAACATGCATAATGCATGGTGTTTTGACAGATTTCTAGCGGGCACTAATGTTATTCCGTGCTCTTGTTCTCCAGAAAAGCATCGTAATTTTTCTCTGGGTTGAATGTGGCCGTCCTTGAATCAGGCATCTCTCCCGGTACTAAGTGGCAAACTTTGTCATGTCGCATCTCTCGGCCACAGTCCATTGGCCAAATGGAGTATTTATTTATTTATTTATTTTATTTTATTACATTTTTTTTCTTGGGAAGTCCTTGAGTGTGCTTGTGCGCGCCCGCTACTAAAACACTGTTGCAATCAGACTTTGCCTCTGTTGCCATGGTAACACCGGTATCACTTCTCGTGCTCGATGCGGCAGGAAACGCATTGGCTTTTCATGGAGCAGCCTGTGAGAAATGGGGAGTTATTCAGAATCTCAGCGATCGTTGTGTACGTTGTTAAGAAACTAATCAAAAGGAGGAAATTAAATGATGAGGGCCATGTTGCATGTCTGAGTGATTAATTCTTATTGCCAAGTTCAGGAATAAAAAGAAGAAAAAAAATGTGAAATGTGAAAAGAGTTGTAATTTTATTATTTATTTATTTTCAATGGATAAGTCTTGCATTTTATTTTTTTCAAAACTAAGAGTAGAAATAAGGAAGCAGCTTTTACTCTTCAATGGTGTGACTATTACACATAAAATTTTTTTTTTTTTAAATCTGTCTTCTTTTGCTTTTTCAATAATTTAGGTATGGGAGGATAGCCTCTGATTCCCAAGCACTGATTCGAAGGCATAAAACATTCATTCTTAGACATTGATTTGCAGGTTCTGTTTGAAATTCACTGACTCACAAGCACTGCCTCATAAGATTTGGTTCACTGGAACCGATTCGGAATTGTTTGACAAGTGCTGACTCAAAAGCACTCATGACAATGAAGTCACTCTAACTGACTCACAAGCATTGATTCACAAGTCCTGTTTCACATGTACTGATTTTATAAGAACCGAGTCACTCTCACTGACTCACGAACACTGATGTAAAGGAATAGATTCACTCACTGACTCACAAGCATTGATTCGCAAGTGCTGACTCAAAAGCACTCAATGACACATTGAGTCATTCTCGCTGACTAACAAACATTGATTCAAATGTGCTGACTCAAAAGGACTGACTCATAAGAATCGAGTATAGAAATTCATGTATAAGAATTGATTCGAGCACCGACTCACTAATTCACAAGTGCTGCCTTAAAAGCACTGACTCATAGGAATTCACTCAGTGACTCATGAGAACTGATTTGCTCACTGACTCAATGATTCACAAGTGCCGACTCACAAGCACTGACTTATGAGAATTGATTCACTGGCTCTGACTCACATGAACCGATTTACAATTCCTGACTCAAACGCATTGACTCGAAAGAATCGATTCACTCTCACTGACTCATAAGCACTGACACACAAGCACTGCCTCACGATCACTAACTGATGAGAATTGAATTGCTGGCACTGAATCATAAGCAGTGATCCACAGGCTTTGATTCACAGACACTGATTGTTAGCTACTGATTCATAAGATCACATTTAAAATAATTGATACCCAGCCAGCGTTTGGCATGCACGGATCTACAGACACAGAATCACAAGCACTGATTTACAATAGTTCATTCACAAGAGACAACGACTCACAGGTAGCAATTCGCCAACACTGAATGTATTACATTTAAAGGACGTGGCAGATGCCTTTATCCAGAGCGACTTACATTTTTATCTCATTATACATCTGAGCAGTTGAAGGTTAAGGGCCTCACTCAAGGGTCCAACAGTGGCGACTTGGTGGTTGTGGGATTTGGATCCTTCTAACAGTCCAAGCCGTAACTACTGAGCTCTATATAGCTCTTATATATTGTATATATAAACCTGTTTGTTTGTTTGTTTGGGCAGGTGGATGGAGTTGTAGATGTATGGCGGTCGATGTTTGTCCTGGAAGGTGGTGACCAACGTTGTCATCAACTTCAACATATAACAGACTGTAACAGTAGGCAGCGTCATTAACAACTGGGTTTCCCAGTTAAACGGGTGCAAGGTTTAACGGGGGCCAGTGTAGCGGGCGTCCCTCACGGGTACCCTCTAGTAAAGAAATAAATCAACACAAAGTGTTTAAGGAAATTAGACACTTTACTAATACAATAAAACTCAAATTGATTCTGTCACATTTTCATTTTCAATAAATAAATTTTAAAATCATAAATATTGAGACCTGTGGATAAAATCTTTTCCTGTTCACTGAGATCATTCATTCAGAGTCGTCCCGCTTTTTAAATCTTTTTTAATATCTCTTACTCACCCAGAGAGCTCCCCCGATCTTGCTGATTTTGTTTATTTGGTAGTAAACAGAAGGCTGAGCCGAATTTCCGACCAAAATGCCGTTTCGATCATCTAAAGCCTGAGAGATTCGGTCTCCTGTCAGGAGTATAAAGAAAATCAGGGGATTATGCGCCGCATTTTTAAAATAAGATAAGTAAATTACGCAGCGTTCTGCAGCTCTATTGATCTGCAGTGGCGGTGAGATAGCGATGTCATTATTCACATGATGAGGTTATTCTGTCAGATCTAATGAGAAGCCAGAGATGTCATTAAAATGGATCGGAGCAAGCCGTTTACTGTGACATCATGAGAAATGCTTTCAATTTGTCGAGAAAGCAAATGAGACTGAAGTCTCTGATGTTTTTTCAGCCGCTTTTGAAATAAAATCTTGACTGTGACCGATGATGAACGACAGACGAGGAAGAGGAGCGTTGGGCTCGATGACTCGGGGAGGATTTGGAGATCATGAACTTAACCTTTCCCAACAAATTCGATCGATAGACAGAACTTGTTTACTAATAATCGAGTTAAAGGAAATTAATCGACAACAAAGTGGTTGTTTTCCTAATGGAGCATCATTTTATCACACATTGCAAATTCAATGTTATATTTCAAAGAATCAAAGGATGACAATGTTTTGCTATTTATGGCTAAATTCCATGTTGTGCAACATCATTTAATTCCTGTGAAGTTGATTAGACCAAGGAAATAAGCAAACAAAGAAACAAACAAAAACATGGATTGTCATGATAAGTGTAAAAATTCCCTCAACTTTAATGTACAGCTTTACATCTGACTCCTGACACTGGAGACTCCTTCCATACACTACACGCTCCTTAAAGGCAATCCTTCTCTGTCGGGCATCAGGTCGCTGTGAACGAGCCGTTACTATAGAAACAATAACACAGTCGAATAACAAGCACATGTATGTATTTAAACATGTGATTAGCAGATTTATGACTGGCAGAAGTGCTGTTATTGACAATTAATCAACACCTTCTGATTAATCAGATTCAAGAACTCTATCTAGTAGTGATTGTTACAGAGTGTATTTTACATTATCATCTGACACAGATCGTATTATTACATTTGCTGAACAACAACAACAAAAACAACAACAACAACAACAAAACATCTCATTAACAATGACAATGAATGCTGGTGTTTTATTAAGAGAGAGAAAGAGAGAGTTTGGGGATAACTGGACTGCATCATCTTTTCTGTGCATTTCCTAAATACTGCATTTAGCCTAATTGAGACAAATGCATTTAACCATGCTTATCCCATTTACCCAGAGTGCCGTCCAGATGTTACAGCTGCACAGCTGGGCAAGCACTTCCACGCCGACACAGGCATTTTGCCCAACGGGACTCTGGAAGATGAAATTTAACCGGTTCATTATATTTACCGATGCGTAACAGACGGCCGTGCCGAATGTAATCTGAATAGCCATTTACATTCGGCCGGGGTGTGTCCATGTTTACATAAAACGTGCAAAAATAATCCAGATGTTTTTACTTATTATTAAAATCTGATGTTAATTATGGAGCAGTGTGTTGAGAAATAAGAAATAAGGTCTGACCCTGTAACGTGTTATTGATCATTTAGCTAGTTTCATTTACGCCTCATACACAGATTTCGGCCTCAAAGCAATACTTTATTATTGCAATTTTTTTTTTTTTATTAGAATATTTTCCATTGAATCCGAAAACGGCGTTGAAATCCTAGAGGTCAAAGCAAACATGCCGATCCGCTTAAACGATGCCCGTTATTATGATTTATGCTCTCTGGAAGCTGGTATGAGGGCACACTGAGTATTTCAACATGACAGATCTCAGCTCACGCTAGTCTGTTTAAGCTAATCTGTCAATGACGCTAAAGCAGGACGAAGGCGACCCAGCCCGTGAGGAAATATGGCCGTGTGCCACTGTAATGGCATCTCGGTGCAGATTAGACCGCTCCACACTTGACAGCCTGCGGGATGTTAGCAGGTGCCAAACACACAGAAAAACTTAATGCCAAGTACCTCAACCTTCCACAGGAGCCATTTATCATTGACAAGAAAGGGTACTGGGGCAGCACGGTGGCGCAGCAGTTAGCGTTGCCGCCTCACAGCTCCTGGTTCGATGCTGAGCTCCAGTTATTTTCTGCGCAGGGATCCACATATTCTCAGCATATCGACGTGGGTCTATTCGGGTTCTCCGGTTCTCCTAAAAACATGTCAATAAGTGCATTGGATATTCAATTGCTGCTCGGTCTGAATAAGAGCACTGGCATCCTGCCCGGCGTGTATCCCTGACTCGCCTCCAGGACTAGGTTCAGATCCATCACAACCTTCAAGTGGATACTGAAGCAGTTTTTCTCGTCTTATCTGTAATTCATTGAGTTAAATGATTCATTTGGAGTCGTTCAGTGGCACAGTGTTTGTACGTCTGTCTTTACAAGAATGATTTCCCACGGAGCTCGTCATGGAGCGCTACTGCATCCAATGAAAAATGAAACAAAAGATCCACTAATTCAAATACGGTATTTACTGCAATAGCAGAATGACCAAGAGGTGACTCTGGAAATTTAACAAATGATTCACTGATTCAAAAACAAGGATCTAGGAGCGAATCAGCCTTCACTGTCATGAGGGAAAGATTTGCTCATTCATAGACTGACATATTGAAAAAGACCAACTGAATGGCGAATGATTCACATTTTCACTATATGATTAAGTCCATGTGACTGTTCTGTTGTCATAGAATTTCGAATCTTAGAACGTTAGACGTTGTGGTTGTTGTTCTTGGGTTTTTGGCTTCTTGGATTATCATCTAACCTGCACATTTCGGGGACTTTTCATAATGGGGTAATCATTTTTAACCCAGCATTAGGGGTAACCTATAGGGTGACCCACGGTGGTTTTCACCCAATACTTCGGTTTCTTCACACATTCCAAAGAGTTAATTGGCGTTCCCAAATTCATCCCAACTGATGGCACTTGGACCGACCAAAATACACAAAAAAAGATACATATTCCGTACACGTGACTGGGTTTGGGTCATTGGCCTTGCTGTGGCATTGGCAAGCAAGGGGTCCAATGGTTCTAAATATGAACTTATCAGAATATATATATATATATTTTTTAATAATCCTGTGATTTGCTGCAGCTTCATTACTGCCAGATCTGCTGTTTCTGACCAGAGAGAGTTTCTGACCATCATACTGGAGAATTCTGTTGTATACAACTTAAGGAACTCCTTATAACCTGAGCTCATAAACCTAGGGGATCTGTGTTATCCATTCTGGGATAAAAGGCAAGCATGACCTTCTTGAATTGTTTTTGACGTCGACAAATGCATGAACAAAGCAAGAGCTTGAGGAACAAAGGGTTGTTTTAGATGGGGAAAGCAAAAGCGCTCAAGAGGGAGAGAGGGATCTGTGGGTGAGTCAAACATGTGATTCCAGCCGCAATGTCTGGAGACTCATCAAAGTGAGAGGTAAAAGGGATAAAGCTCCTGAGCTCGGTTTAAATCCTGCCGGTTCAGGAAGATGAACTGAAGTCCCACTTTACCCAAGAGCACTGCAGTGAACTCGGGTCAGGAACGCTCGTTCTGAGTGGTGAACTTTCACACCCGGGTTTATTTTCGACTATAGCAGGAAGTGTGGAAGAGGATAACAATCAGCAATCCCAAGCTAACTTTTACACTAGCAAAGCAGCAAAGCGACAGGCAATGTTTGTTTTCTTCCTTTGCCTGTCATGAACCCATGATTTCACACAACAGCATGACAGGCTGCTTTATACTTACTCTTTATAAATCCCTGTGTTGGGGACGCCAGTGACTGCAGAAGCTCTGAACCTTCAAACGCACTTTCGTAATAAACCTCTCCATACTACATGCAGATTAGAGCTTACTATTTAGTAATTTAGCACTCAGGGTGGGACATCTTTTGGTTGTTTGTCTCTACCGGGTTCGTACATCTAGAGAGTGGATTTTTTTCCCCCCCAATCTTCTTCGCAAAATAGCTGCAGCTTAGTCAGATTGGATGGAGAGCGTCTGTGAACAACAATTTTCAAGTCTTGCCACAGATTCTCAGTTTTATGTCTGGGCTTTGACTGGGCCATTCGAACACATGGATATGCTTTGATCTAAACCATTCCATTGTAGCTCTGGCTGTATGTTTAGGGTCGTTGCCCTGCTTGAAGTTGAACACCAGTCTCAAGTCTTTTGCAGACTCTAACAAATTTGCTTCTAAGATTGCCCTCCATCCATCTTCCCATCGACTCTGACCAGCTTCCATGTGCCTGTTGACGAAAAGCATGCACACATCATCATGTTTCCACCATCATGCACAATTTCTGGTCTCATCCGACCAGAATATCATCTTCCACGCGTTTGCTGTGACTTCGTACTGCTTTCTTTCAACGATGGCTTTCTTCTTGCTCCTCTTATGTAAAGATCAGATTTGTGGAGGTCACGGCGAACAGTTGTCCTGTGGACAGATTCTCCCACCTGAGTTGTGGATCTCTGCAGCTTCTCCAGAGTTACCATGGACCTCTTGGTTGCTTCTCAGATTGAATGCTCTCCGCACCCGGCCTGTCAGTTTAAGTGGACGGCCATGTCTTGGTAGATTTGCAGTCATGCTGTGCTCGTTCCATGTTTAGGTGATGAATGGTGCTCCATGAGATGTTCAAAGCTTCTTTTTTTTTTTTTTTAGCCCTGCTTTAAACCTTTCCACAACTTTATCCCTGACCTGTCTGGTGTGTTGCTTGGTGTTTATCATGATGCTGTTTGTTCACAAATGTTCTCTAATAAACCTCTTCACAGAACAGCTGTGTGTATTTATACTGAGATTAAATTACACACAGGTGGAAACTATTTATTAATTAGGTGACTTATGAGGGCAATCTGTGCCACTGGGGGATCAGAGTAAAGGGGGCTGAATACAAATGCACACCACAATTTTCAGATATTTATTTGTGAAAAAAAAAAAAAAAATCTGAAATATGTTTCAATCATTTTCCTTCCAATTCACAATTATGTGCCACTTTGTGTTGGTCTGTCACATAAAATACATGTACGTTTTTGGCTCTAATGGGACAGAATGTGTAAAAATGCAAGGGTATGAATACTTTTGCAAGGCGCTGTATGCATGACAGTACACTATTTAGTAGTTTGGCACATCTGGTGGGATTAAACCATGGATTTACTATCTATTAGATTTACTATTTATTATTTACAATAATTTGGTGTTGTTATTGAGTTTGCTCCGCCCACTTTATGAAAGGTTTTACAAGCTCTCCAGTAGCGACTGGACATCTTTGAGCTCAATGATGCATTATGAAGAGGCACAAACCACCTACAAATCCACAACTCTCCTACAAACCGCTACAATCCACTCGTCAATAATTTACAAACTATATATCAAGTATATATATATATATATATATATATATATATATATATATATATATATATATATATATATATATATATATATATATATATATATATATATATATATATATATATATATATATATATATATATATATATATATATATATATATATATATATATCAATAAAATATCAAGTATTTTTTTGTTTTTAGTCAGCAACCGCTCTTTTTCTCCCACACTGCGGGATCCCGCTGGTTTGGGTTTAAATCCATGAATGGAAGGATGTAAATTTAAATACTAGATCATTTCACACTTTTATTTTGACATTTATTAATTATAGCAGCCAGTTAGAGATGGATGCTGATTTGCGGTCGAGCTCTAGAAGGTAAGATAAAATCACGAAAGAATTCATAAAAAAGTGAATAAAACTATTAAATTCTACAAGAGATATTGAGCAAGAGAGAGAAAAAAAAAAAGACTTGTTACCCTACGTGTTGTAGAACCAGAGCTCGTTGCGTCACAGAGAAGCCAGGACACAAGGAGCTGGAGACCGGAGCTGGCATGTGGGTGCGCGGTGACATGAACAACGAGGTCCGGAGCACTTTGACGACTGGAACGCAAAGACAAACGTTTGATTAGCGTTCTCGCTCCAACACCGGGTGTGTGTGGAGTCACCCGAGTCCGAAAGTTAGATGAGAGATTTAGCTGGATGTTCTGTAGAGGAGACGTTGCATGTAAAGGAAGACGTTGGACAGTAGAGAGCAGCGCGCAGGTTTCGGTGTAATTAGAGAAATTGGGACGGTTGTTACAGTCTGTCTGAGAATCGTAATGTAGAATAAAACACTCAATCCTAAATCCTGTCATGGATGATACAACAGGATCCTCGGCTTGGTGACACGCTGCGTTATTGTACATCCTCAGGAAAGCTTAAAAAGCCAACAGGGAAGGAAGGATGTTCTTTTTCTGAAACAGTTTCCTTTGCGATGTCAGGAGCAGTTTATATATTTATAGATTTTATCCTAAAAAAAAAAAAAAAAAAAAAAAGCAAAAGCGGCACGGAATATAAAAACAGATATTGCACTGGAGGAAATATTGCCTCATTCTCTCTCGCTCTCGTTCTCTCTATCTGTCTCCGTGCGTGTGTGTGTGTGTGTGTGTGTGTGTAAATGTAAATCTGTGTATTATTCTTTGTTCTGCTTTTTAATATCAAAGTGATTGTTTGTGTCATGCAACTGATTAAAAGCCTGATTCTTTGTTATTACTATAGGTATAGGACATTAGTTTTGGTGTGTGTGTGTGTGTGTGTGTGTGTGTGTGTGTGTGTGTGTGTGTGTGTGTGTGTGTGTGTGTGTGTGTGTGTGCATCTAAGTGTGCTTTTGTTTGTTTGTTATACTGGTACATTTTGTTTATTATAACTCCTTTTACTCAAATGCATAAAATGTGTAATGGTTATTACATTGTTATTACATAGATTATGAATATTAACAGCCTTTAAATAGTTCACTTTTTTTTTTCCAGTGTGTGTGTGCGTGTATGTGTTTGTTTTTGTTTGCTCTGCTAATAAATCATTTGTGTTTATTTTAATTTTATGACAAAATCATATCTTTTGACATGTCTTATACTGCTTATTAGTAACGATAGGACAAAAAATCTAAATTGCAATCTGTGTGTGTGTGTGTGTGTGTGTGTGTGTGTGTGTGTGTGTGTGTGTGTGTGTGTGTGTGCGTGAGCAAGTGTGCGATTAATTTAGTATACTTAATGGATCTACTGCAATCCTTTTCTTTTTCAGTCATTATTAGTTATATTATTAATACAACTAAAAGAGGGAAATAAAACACTCAGGGACGTGTGTCCGTAAGAAACTAATCAACTTATGATGGCAACAGTAACTCACATCACTTGTTTGTTTACACTAACTGTATGACAGGTGTTATGATGTATATCTTTAAAATAAATCATATTACACTTTCATTATGATGTCCGTACAGGAGCGTCTCAAACACGAGGAAAGAATGTGTAGTCGAGAGTTTCTTTGTTAGTAAGTATAAAGAAAAAAAAACAGAAAAAGTCAGACAAACATTTGTAAGGGGGGAAGGGGGGGGGGAGTTAAAGATAATCCATCAAAATTGTGTTTGTCTAACATAAATGTTTTACCATGTTAAATTTTGTGTGGTTTAAGATTAATAATGTCTGGTTTAAATAATAATAATAATAATAATAGTAATAATAATAATATTATTATTATGAATAATAATAATAATAATAATAATAATAACAATAATAATAATAATAATAATAATAATAATTATTATTATTATTATTATTATTATTATTAACAAACCTCTCAGCTTAATGGTTAATGATATTTTAGCACTTCAGGAAACCACTTCATCAAAGTGCACACAAACTGAGTGAAACTTTGCTAAATGAGTTAAAAGCAAAATAGAAAAGGTTTAAAAAATGTGTTCAATTAAAGTGTAAAACTGTACTAGATAGTTTATTTATAATAAGTGAATGTTTTTAAGTGATGATTAAGTTACTTTATCATATTTCCATTTGAAATGTTGTTTTTATTCGTTGTTTTATGAGTTGGTATACTGTTTAATTTGGTTTTAAGACAACAAGAGTTGGGCCTGAAATCATTTTTTGTTTGTTTGTTTGTTTTGTTTGTTTGTTTGTTTGTTTGTTTTGCATATTCAGCAGAGCCAGCTACCGGTATTAATGCTAAGTTAGCTTGAGCTTAGCAAAGAAAACAGGCTAACTTCAAATATAACTGACTTGAGAAACGTACTACAGTAGAAAAGCTTCAGTACCTCAAAGTTCAATTTATTTTCAAATTAGATTAAAGTCGTGTTGTGTATCGAGGGGAAGTCACATCGTTTTATTCAACTCTATACACAACACATAAACATACAGACACACACATAGCAATAGTGCTAAATATATAATATGCCGTTGAAAAGACCATATATAAGAAAACGTCTTGTAATCCTTTGTGCTTTTTCTCTATCGATGTAATAATTGGATGTTGCCTGAGGTCATGTGACTGGTGCATAGTGTAGAAAAATGCTTTGAACAAAAATACAAAGTATGTGTTAAGCTACTGAACAAGTATTCAGCTTCAGCAGCATTAGATCAAATGTGAAAATAACACTCGTGTGCCGTCCATGTGTAACAGCGGCTTATTCCTCTACAGGTTTACTACAGACTAGGCTCATTAATGTCATTCACATTATCGTTGTCATTAACGTCGTCCTGCAACACCAAAATCGCTGCTCAAGACCCTCTGCTGGTTAAAGTCCACTCGAGTTTCTCTCAGTCTCAACTTCATCCTGTCTCTCTTTCTGACCCTAATGATCAGGACACATGAGGTGAGAGTTCTCTGAGGGGGGTTAGCGCTTCCCTCTGGCCACCAGCAAACCCTTTTTTCTTTATCCTGGTTCTCCAGAGCGGCGCAGACGTTCTCCTGCCGGTTCTCACCTTCTGACCTTAGCAGGGAGATTTTTTTTGCACTTGGAAATTCACTCGCTGTATTTAAAGGCCAATCTCACCCCTGAATTTTCTGTGCTCAGGGTTTCTACTACTCTGGATCGAAGCAGGGTTTCTTGCCGCTGGGGATTTTGTTTATTTATTTATTTATTTGATTCATTTTTCAGGGTGAGGTCATTTAGTGGAACAATACAAACCTTTAATATCAGTAAAACTCAACAACAACATTTCTGAGAATATATTGTATTCGCAACAAGTGAGTTGGAAATTACTTCATTTCTCTTATTAGTCATGTCTTTTACTCCTACTTTAATCATTTAAGCTCATCAACTTATTTTAAAACAATCATAATACTAATTGTATAACAGTAAGTACTGAGGTTAGCCATTTATATTTTCACAATTTTCAGAAACGCAGTGGGAAAAAGTTTCTCAAGTTTTCTTGATGTTCCTAAAGTGTGATATATAATGTAAGAAATCAACAAATAATTAATTAATTGTTATTTATTTTTATTTATTTATTTATTTACCAAAGTGACATGTCTATATATATATATATATAATAACTGTGCATATACATATTGGACAAACAGTTAATCAGCATTCTTTTCAAAAACACTGTCGAGGTGGGCGGGGCCATCGGGTTTGAGCTCGATGCCCGATTGTATCTGAGCAATTGGGGCGAAGGACTTTGCTCGAGGTTCTAAGAGAGGACGGGATTACATGATGAGCAATAACAGGTGTCGAACTGTGTACGTCATGGGCCGTAATCCAACACTTTAACCACCGAGCCACCCCTGTCCCCTTGTTTAATTTAGACTGGATCATATTTATTTATTTATTTATTTATTTATTTATCTATCTGTTTGCCCCCCCTGTCTGCCTGTCTGTCTATTTATCTTCTATTTAATTCTGCCCACTTTAGATTATTATTATTATTATTATATTATTATTATTATTACTTTTTAACAAGTCCAAACAATATTTAAAAAAAGCAATCCTTTAATCTACAGTATTTGTCGTAAGCCCCGCCTACACACAGTCCAGTCAGTGTGAAGATTAAACACTACACTCTGTGTGTATCACGTGTATAATGTTATACATGTAGACTGTAGACTTTAGACTGTAGACTTTAGAGTCACCTGCACATCCTCTCCAAATGCAGCAGAAAATGTGGCCTGTTTTATACAACAGTCTACACAAATGTGCGAGCACACACACACACACACACACACACACACACACACACACACACACACACACTGGTAAGCCCCAGGCAGGTGACCTATTTTCAGGCTGGTGTAGGTAGTGCACTATCCTGAGATGGAGAGAGAGATGGAGAGAGAGAGAGAGAGAGATGGAGATGTAGAGAAAAAGAGGACAGAGAGAGATAGTGATAGAGAGACATCCATGCCGTCCTCGGTCCATTCATGTCCAGCTCGCTGTGGTGGATTAATTACCCCGTGTGGGAACCCGAGCTGCCTCTGTGAGCGACACACTCCAACCTCCAGCATCAATAATACATTTTTCTGTCTCTCCATTTAATTTGTGCACAAGTCATCGGCTCAAGTCACCGTCTCCTGGAGGAGAAAAAAAAAAAAAAAAAAACTCAGAAAGAAACGGAAATCCGATCTGAACACACACACACACACACACACACACACATACATAGAGGGAAAAAAAGAAAGAGAGGAAAATAGAACGGCAGGTTATACACACTCCTGAGTGCACACATGCATACACACACACGAGTGTGTGTAGTGAGTAAAGCCCTCTGCGTTCCCTCACTAGTGCTCCCAGATGACAAATTAATTCAGCGCTGATGTGCTTATGCAGCGGAGGAAGATGTGATCTCTCCAGTTCAGAAAGGAGAGGCGGGTTCCTAATAAATGCAAATCTGGCTGCGTTGTTTATTTATTTTTTATCTCTTAGCGTTTTGCTTGAGAGAGACATGTTTGACGGGAGGACAACGGTCAGACAGGATGTGCCAGGTGGACGGGACGCAGGTAGGTCACATGGTCTGATACAGATCCGGCACCTTTTTTTTTTTTTTTTTTTTGCAAGATGAATTACTAACTGCCTTGATTGACATGAGTTCGGTGAGTCGTTTAGCTGCAGCGATGTCAAATCCTGGATGCTGATTGGTTGGCTGCAGATCAGGGTTTTTTTTTGTAAGCTAGTAGGTTTCTATGGTAACAGCTCATTTACAAGCATTGGAATAGTGGATGTTTCATGTGAATTGATTACAAATGCATGTAACTGCTGCTGTGGCGGTGAAGTTGTCTGTTCATGATGGAATGATGGAACATTTGGGGAAGGAGTCTCCAGTTTTAGTGATGTGCAACACTCAGAGAGGAAGCTGGTGGACGTTTAAAAAGTGAAAGGTGATTGCGTTCCTATAACAGTCCTATATGGAGTGATTTATACCTTAAATATGTATATATATATATATATATATATATATAAGCGGTGGGGGGGGGGGTTGGTGGGGGGCGGTTGGCTCTGATGAATCAGAGTTGTTTGACAGGTTTAACCAGATTAGGATCTGGGACGGTTAGAGGCTGGGTCGGTGGCCTTAGGCTCTTTGCCTGCTGGGACCTGTGGCTGGGTGCACTGGGTGTTCTGGTGCCTTTCCATCATTTCCACCATCTATGTTTTTCAGCAGTTTGTACTGCACTGTGGGATCAGATCAGGTGGGCATGGGTGAGCCTTGGTTGAGCCTTTGGTGCTCATGGTCCGGGCACCAGTTTCGTGGTACTGTATATACTGTATTATCAGACAATCGATGTTATTCAATATAGCAGGCAGTGGTGTTAGTGTCGCGACCTCCAGGGTTTGTTTAACGCTCTATGATCATGCACTTTACATTTCTTTTTTTCCCCTCTTGTTTACACCCCCAGATCGATATACAGTAACATTGTAAAAGTCTGAGTTACATTACCAGAATTTACCGTTGTTCAATCATTAAAACAAGCCATCACTCGCTCACTCTCTGTGAAGTCGTCATCATCATCATCATCATCATCATCATCATCATCATCATCATCATGTCAAGGAGAACTAATGTGATTAATCATTGTTTAGAACTGAAATAAAAACCCACCCACATCCCCAGTGCAAATTTGTTCATGTTCCCAAATACCGACTTAATAATTAATGGCTTGTTAAACCAGCATTAACACTCTGACCTCACCTGCTGCTGAACAAAAAACGGCTACACAAGAGCTGAGAAACAAAAAAAATGATGTATGTATTTTTTTTACTATTTATTTATTTATTTATTTATTTATTTATTTATTTATGTTTGTTTGTTTGTTTGTTTGTTTGTTTGTTTTTAACCCTGCTTGCTTCCTGTTTCCAGGGCACACTCCCTGTCACGTAACTTCCTCCACACCGGATCATTTTCATTGTCTTATCAACGGCACGGATCATCCATTCAAACATCGCCGCTTGATCTTGTTTGCTTTCTTGGAAATCTTTATCGTCAGGGTTCGACTACGGATGTCTAAACTGACAGTCTGAATTGAAAAGGCGTCACCCTGTGCCACAAATACAGTATATACTTTTAAATAATACGTTATTTGAAACGCTGCCTACTGTTACGGTACGTGGTACATGTTTTGGAAAAAAAAACAATGAAATAGTGAAACGGTCGTAGTCATCACTCTCAGCATGAAGCCGTTTCTTCTCACAGGCACGTCGACGAGAAATGAGTGAAAGCTTCGAATGCAGATGCTCACATTAATAATTTGTGCGTTTTGGAGACGCGGCCGTGACAGCGAGCGGTATTTGCTGCCGCTGCTCGGGATCTGTAGCGTTAGCAAACTGCCTTTACGGTTAGACATTTCTGATGTTTTTAAGCTATTGAGGAATTTTCACGATGAACACAACATGACACACAAACCCCCAGATTAGTCTCTCATGACCTGCTTTCTGATGTACACATTAGAGAACAGCATGCACATCCAAAGCAGGTCTATAAATCTCTAGACGTTCTCGCCGAGCCCGGCCATCGCTTTGCCATCGCTAACAGTCTATGATTACTGCACGCTTCCTTGAGTATTCATGAACGCCCAGCATCACCAACCCCATCAACACATCACAGGGACAGCTGAACACAATTTCAGGAGAGCACTAACTATTATTTTCTATATGTATGCGCTAACACATAATTATCCTGAATCATTTTGATTGACGGGAGAGACAGGAAGTGCTTTTAGTGTGCTTTCACATCTAGTGAATGCAAGAGCAATCACGCTCGGGTCTGAGATCAAAGGAAGGAGGGCGTGTCCGGTTGCTTCTGAGCGAACCTGACTGTACAAATGAATGGATTTGTCTAGATGAAGGGAATTTGATATGGAAAAAAAAAAAAAAACATAAGAACTTGGCAATAAATGTTGGACTTGAGACAAAATGTTTCGAAATATTTATTTAGTATTTTCCCGATGTTTTTTTTTTTGTGTGTGTGTATATTCGTGTGCGTTTTTGTTCGCAATCAGATTCAACCCAGTGGACCTGGAGTAAAACTAAACACACCCCAACGCACTACTACAGTACAGTTCCTCCATTTGTACCGCAGGATCTCTGAATATTTTTTTCTCTTCATGATCTAATTGACCTCTGTTCGGACATCAGGTATGACTCACACATGAGGCTCTGCCTTTTCAGACTCTATATGTACGGTACAGTAGGTCCCGTCATGTCCTGACTCTCTCGTTTGTTACATGAGATGACTCACAAATTCCTCCTGTGCAAAGGTGAACGTTACGATCCACTGTAAACATGACCTGAACTCTTTATTAGTCCTCTCCCGTTAATTAATTCAATGTCATATATTATTAGATCATCTGCTCTCATTTGCAGGCAGCCGAAGCCTCAGCATGGGCTTTGTGTGTGTGTGTGTGTGTGTGTGTGGGTGTGTATGTTAATTGACCTGTAGGCCAGATTAGTACTGAGTCGAGGAAGAGAAAGATCTTTTCTGATCTATTAATCTGGGATAATCCTTCCAACAAACAGCGTTCAATCAAATCCATGAATTAACACTACAGCGCAGTGGAGAGCTGCATCCTGATTGGTCAGAAAGTGTTGATTGATTTTCTGAAAATAGAGCAGGTTCTTAGCAGGCAAGTTTGCTTTTTTCCCCCAAATATTTATTGGCCAACTCCAAATAGTTCATTTGAAAACTACCAAATGGATGAAATGTTGTTTCATGATCATATATCCATATACTATATATTATATGAATGTATGAATGAATATTATAAAACGAGTAAAGCAACAAATTTTTGAAAATGTACATAAAATGCAATGCAAACTTTTTTCTATGTACTATATTATATATTTTCATATATATTTTGGCATCTTCCAAATGGCAAGCTTGATTTGGATATCATATCACACACAAACACACTTTCACACACTACACACACACACACACACACACACACACACACACACACATACATATATATATATATATATATATATATATATATTATTTTTTTTTTTTTTTTTGAGCTAATTCCAAATAGCTGATTTAAACTGCAAATGGTTGAGATGTTGTTTCATGATCAAAGTATCAAACCAACAACTTTTAGAAAATGTACATAATATGCTCACTTTTTTCTATATTATATATATATATATATATATATATATATATATATATATATATATATATATATATACATCTATATATATATATATATATATATATATATATATTATTAGATATTTGGCCTCTTCCAACGGTTGAGATATAGCTTCATGGTAAAAGTTACCTTATAAAACAAAACTAGATCGATAAAGAATGAGAGAGATGTGAATGAACAATATACTTTATATACACTAAAAAAAAAAAATTGCTCAAAAATATCTCTTACAGAATGGTAGTTAGTTACTGTATATTATTATTATATATGGTATGATGTAATTGTATAATACAGTAGTTATATTATATGTATTTTATTACTTATATTTGACTATGTAAATTTAATACAGTAGCTACCTGTGTGTCATAAAATGTTATCAGCTCTAAAGCAACTCTCAGGCTTAGGGGTGTGACATACAGCTTCGTAAAATAAGAATATTGTTCGGTGGCTTTCAAACTGTACATTTTATTTTTTTTTGAGCACTTCTTTTCAGTGTGTGTTCATTCTAAGCACTACTCTTGTGCTGATAGTAAAACTGAATCCTGTGATGCACATCACACCTCGTAACAACGTCTTCAATTATCATGACGTGACATTTTTGTCGTATCGCCCGCTCCTAGAGACACACAGCACTGTACTGTACTGTACATACTCATGCGCTTGTTTCAGTTCAGCTGCTGTGTTGTGGTACAGTGTGGACTGTATGCTGTATGCTGAGTTGAATGCTGTGTTGAACTCTGTACAGATTTGGATTCTGTTTACTGACAAATGATTGAATAAATTTTAACACAGCGAGTGAAACGCATCATTAATTACGCTGAATCATGGTCTGTTGTTTGTCTGCCGAGTGCCATGTTGTGGGTTATCTCCGGTGTTCGGCTCGGAGAGGGATTTGATCCAGTGCAGATTGGGAAGTTAATATGCTGGTGTAATCTCACACCTTTGCACAGGGCTCCTGAATATCAGAGCAGGAAGTTTAATTCTCTCTCGTCTGGTGTGGGTTTGTTGGTTTGGACATCTCAGCGTGCTGGTGATGATGCAGAACAGTGTTTAACGCTTTCATGTGGCTTTTTGGGTAAAATCCAGGAATACAGTCAATCTGTATGCCAAATGCCATCAGGACATTTTTTTTATTTTTATTTTTTTTACTAATGCTGCCCTTGCAATTGCATTATATACAGTAGAGAAAGAAGGTCAGCTTCTTGTGTGTGTGTGTGTGTGTGTGTAAGTGTGTGTGTGTGTGTGTGTGTGTGTGTGTGTGTGTGTGTGTGTGTGTGTGTGCTGGCTGGATTGTTGTATCTGTAGTAGCTGTGAAATTAAGCAATGCTGTTCCTTCACAGTGTTAATATGGAGTAATTTTACAATTAATTTGTGTTGATAATAAACTCCAGGCCCCATTCCAAATAAATAAATGTAGAAATAAATAAATCAACTAAAACAATCAAAGGGGTAAAAAACAAAACAAAAAAAAAAAAACAGGCATTACTGAGAGACATGATGGAGCCAAAAACACCATGGGAAAAAAATGCTGAAGAAGAGCCAGGGCTGTCAGTAGATATAACAGATATAATATGTAATATCCTAATTTCACATTTACAGCAGTTAGTACAGACGTGTGCTGATGCTCTTGAATTCTAGAACAGGAAGTAGGAAGTGGGAGAGGCAGTAGGAGTAGGAAGTAGAAAGAAGCAGAGGCACAAAGAGGAACTATATAAATTAAAATTCTATAGTCTAACGTCTATATTTACAGTTAAACCTTGGATTGTGAGCATAAATAGTTTCGGAATCGTCAAAGCACTTGTATATCAAAGTAAATTTCCTTCTAAGAAATAATGGAAACTCAGACAATTCGTTCCACAACCCAGAAATGTAGTATATTCAACATAAAAATGACGTATGTAAAATTCTTTGTATTGTATTAAGAATTGGATATTCCTCAAGGTCATATGGATATGAAGGCAGGCAAGCAAATACTTTTACCAATATAGTGTGTGTATATACAGTCGTGGCCAAAAGTTTTGAGAATGACACAAATATTAGTTTTCACAAAGTTTGCTGCTAAACTGCTTTTAGATCTTTTGTTTCAGTTGTTTCTGTGATGTACTGAAATATAATTACAAGCACTTCATACGTTTCAAAGGCTTTTATCGACAATTACATGACATTTATGCAAAGAGTCAGTATTTGCAGTGTTGGCGCTTCTTTTTCAAGACCTCTGCAATTCGACTGGGCTGCTCTCAATCAACTTCTGGGCCAAATCCTGACTGATAGCAACCCATTCTTTCATTATCACTTCTTGGAGTTTGTCAGAATTACTGGGTTTTTGTTTGTCCACCCGCCTCTTGAAGATTGACCACAAGTTCTCAATGAGATTAAGATCTGGGGAGTTTCCAGGCCATGGACCCAAAATTTCAGCGTTTTGGTCCCCGAGTCACTTAGTTCTCACTTTTGCCTTACGATGGAGCACCGTGCCGGAAAATGCATTGTTCTTCACCAAACTGTTGTTGGATTGTTGGAAGAAGTTGCTGTTGGAGGGTGTTTTGGTACCATTCTTTATTCATGGCTGTGTTTTTGGGGACAATTGTGAGTGAGCCCACTCCCTTGGATGAGAAGCAACCGCACACATGAATGGTCTCAGGATGCTTTACTGTTGGCATGACACAGGACTGATGGTAGCGTCACCTTTTCTTCTCCGGACGAGCCTTTTTCCAGATGCCCCAAACAATCGGAAAGAGGCTTCATCCGAGAATATGACTTTGCCCCAGTCCTCAGCAGTCCATTCACCATACTTTTTGCAGAAGATTAATCTGTTCCTGATGTTTTTTTTGGAGAGAAGTGGCTTCTTTGCTGCCCTTCTTGACACCAGGCCATCTTCCAAAAGTCTTGGCCTCCCTGTGCGTGCAGATGCGCTCACACCTGCCTGCTGCCATTCCTGAGCAGCTCTGCACTGGTGGCACTCCGATCCCGCAGCTGAATCCTCTTTAGGAGACGATCCTGGCGCTTGCTGGACTTTCTTGGACTCCCTGAAGCCTTCTTAACAAGAACTGAACCTCTTTCCTTGAAGTTCTTGATGATCCTATAAATTGTTGATTTAGGTGCGATCTTAGTAGCCACAATATTCTTGCCTGTGAAGCCATTTTTATGCAACACAGTGATGGCTGAATGCGTTTCTTTGCAGGTCACCATGGTTACCAATGAAAGAACAATGATTTCAAGCATCACCCTCCTTTTAACAGGTCAAGTCTGCCATTCTAACCCAATCAGCCTGACATAATGATCTCCAGCCTTGTGCTCGTCAACATTCTCACCTGAGTTAACAAGACGATTACTGAAATGATCTCAGCAGCTCCTTTAATGACGGCAATGAAATGCAGTGGAAAGTTTTTTTCGGCATTAAGTTAAATTTCATGGCAAAGAAGGACTACGCAATTCATCTGATCACTCTCTTCATAACATTCTGGAGTTTATGCAAATTGCTATTATATAAACCTAAGCAGCAACTTTTCCAATTTCCAATATTTACGTAATTCTCAAAACTTTTGACTTTTGCCACGACTGTACATACATACATACATACATACATACATAAACACAGTGGTACCTCAGCATACAAATTCAATTCACTCTAGAGGCGAGTTTATAAGGCGAAATTTCATATTTTGAAACGGATTTTCGCACAGGAAATAATCTAAGTGCAGATAATATGTTGCAGCCACCCAAAAATATTATCAATATTACACATTTCCAACACTATAATCATATTTTTGCATCTGAAGACATTCAAAACATTTAGAAAAGACGTGACATTAAACCTCACAAAAACCAAACGGCTTTTGAAAGCGGCTCCCTATTCTTCTTGCTACCGTATTTGCTTCTTGCACAAAATGCAAAAAAAATAAAAATACTTTCCACATGTGCAACAAGTTTTGAACGGCTCTCAGACGATGTGTAGGTGCAAACCAACATTTGGTTCGGCTCGGTTCGTTCACTTGTATACGGGAAAAGATTGTATGCCAAATTTTAGTTCTTGAGGTGAAAAGTCTTAAGGTGAAGGGTTGTTTATTTGTTAGTTTTATGAACAAATGCAAAAACAAAACAGGCGAAAACAATAACCTCTAGTTTGGCGCGCTCCTGCTTTGGACACATGCGTACGCTATACATTATATCTGGCATTTTTTTAATAAAATTTTTTATTTTAGATTATATTCGATTTTTTTTATTATTAGCATTTGATTTAGTTTGTTTATTAATGTCATATTTCTGGATTATAACAACAGGATCAATAATAGAAGTGAACTCCATATATCTATTATAAACCTATATCTCCTGTTTTTAGCCTCCTGTATGTGTGGGAATAATATATTTAGGTAATTATTTATTGGTGCAAAAGAGTGAGGTTTCTGTTACGTTATTAATGACATTTTTAATTAATACGAAGGTGATTTAATTAACAATCTGGTTGTGATGATGATCATTTGGGCTCAGGAGAGAGTAGAGTTCTGGAGAACGTCTAAGAGGCAGCGTGATTGCGGTGTGTAGTGTCGAGGCGAGCGAGCGGCCAGGCCTATCGCGTTGCTTTATTACCTTTTCTCTTTTTTCTCTCAGACACCCCTACTGCATGGCCTGATTATGGAGATCGGTTCCCGACAGAGCCAATCAGGACCAGACCTGCAAACGGGTCACCTCATTAGAGAACAGTGTTCAGTTCTTGAAGAAAAAGAAAGAAAGAAAAAAAAAAAAAAAGTACTCAGGGTAGAGAGCATACAGTCGATATTCCAAGTTGTAATTTATTTTTATTCATTTAACTGTTTTACCCTTTTTTTTTTTTTTTTTTACATTAGGTTGATGTGTAAGTAATTACAGTATGTTGCGTTTAAAGAACGCATCTGCTGGAGTCATATTAAGACTTTCTGCAGCTTATTTTTTCAGTTACAATTAGTGTACATATTTTATATCCAAACCAAATGAAGCATGTTCTTCTTTATACTCGCATGTATTTACAACATTTGGCTGATTAGTGATATGCAAAAAACCTGACGTATCTCATCAACAATTGAATTACAATTCAAATCTAATCAAGGTCAAAGTTCATTAGTGAGTCAAATGCTATGTTAATTTACATTAAAAGTAAATCTATAAGATGGAATTACGGCCATTAAGACCAATTATTCATAAATGTTCTTCTGCTCTCGTAGCTTGAAATTTTAGCACAAAAACCAGAACAGTACGGCTACATGCTAACGGGCTAATGCGTTGAACATTGTGCATGATTAAAATCAATTACTGTGTTTGTAACCGAAAAGTTTGAATTTATGCACAAACAGCAAAATTTAGAAACTTATTCATTTAATTACCTACAAAATTACGATATGCACACTTGGGATGTTTGAGATTATAAAATATATAATTATGTACCATCGAAAGGGTAGGGATTGATTTTTATTACACACACTAGGCACATTTAACTTTATGGTTTTAATTATTAAACAATCTGTTTATGAACGTGCTAAACCCTCAGTTATTGGCTCAGCGTTAGCTCAGAAAGCTAAAATTTAATTAGTGTTCAATAAACTAAAGTCAGAGCAAAATGAAAGTAACTGCACATGTGGTTTCTCCTTCAGTGAAGAAAAAATGTTTTTCCGACAAAGTTTTCTTTTTCCCCTGTATTGCTCTACCGAGTGGTTATAAAATAAAATAAAAAATCTGCAGTGAAACAGTAAACACTGGCACGTTTGTATTTGTGCATCTCTAATTACTTAATTAGTTCGGTTTTCAGTGCTGCAGAAATATCAACCGTCTTGGAGAAACACTGATGCAAACACAGCGCGATGTGTGACTGATCATTTAGTCTTTGGAAAAATCTAAAGTTTTATTATTTTTTTTTGGGGGGGAGCAGAAGTTTATTAATCTACATTCTGTAAATTGAGGGGGAAAAAAGCAACAGAGAAGCAAACATTGAGCAAGAAAAAAAAAAAAGTGAAAGACTGTCCTGTCAGACTTGGAGTGCTAGGTTTCGCTTTTCAACTAATAAAACGTTCAAGTCCAGAGAACTCAATCTAATGATTTTGCACAGTGACTGAACAAGAACAAGGCAATATATTTCCTTTAGATAGTGTTCTGTATTGTCCAGAGTAAATAAAGCGTATTGTCTGCACCGTCGACTCTGCTGCGAGAGGCTGCTTTGCTGCTTTGTTCCAGGAGGGAAAGATCTGCAGCCTGGACCGGTTCACCCTTTCGACTTTGTATAGGTGTCGCCTGCTTTGTCGATGAAGGCGGCAACGAGGGCTAGCTGCCAAGCTAAACTCGCTAAATAAACAGACTGCGAAAAGTCATCGCGAGCACAGTTCGGCGAGAGAGAGAGAGAGAGAAAAAAAAAAAAAACAGTTACGGTGGCAGAGTGAGGAGCAGATGGATATAAAGTAAATGAAGTGTGGCTATTGATTGTCATTTCGCCAGCTCCTGCGCTCCCTCGGCGGCTCTTGGGGTCTTGCTATTAACTAGCATGGCTCATTGTTCACACCCTCCTAATAAAGAGCGAAACAGGCTTCAGCAGCATTGACCTGAAATAGTGAAAACACACATTAGTACAAGCATCAGGGAAAAGATGAACTCAGGCTTTGTTTCACTTACTTTATTCTACTGAACGTTCACAGGGTTAAAACAATATATACAGTACATATTCATATCTATGTGCTTTTACAGTACGTTAACATACAGTAATACAGCGGTACCTCGGGATATGAATTCAATCCGTTCTTACAGTGAAAGTTCTTATTGCGAAACGCATTGTGCCATAGGAAATAATGTAAACGCAGATAATCCGTTCCAGCCACCCAAACATATTCCCAATATTACATATTTCCAATAGTATAATCATATTTTTGCATATGAAAACGGTCAAAACATTTAGAATAGACATGTAAATGAAGTAAAATATGAAATAAATAAACATTAAACCTCACTTAACCTTAATAAATGATTTCTCTCAGCACCGGCTGCTTTAAAAACCAAACTGAAAGTGGCTACCTAGAGAGGTGATTACTGCCACCTTGTACTTGTACTTGATTACTTGTGCACCTGGAGAGTAGAAATACACAGTTGTACTGGGGTGCAGAACAATATAAAGTCTTATGCAAAAGTTTAGACACCCCTTGATAAATAACAGATTTTGGTGATTTTTTAATTGAAAAGATTTTAACACAGTCTCTCTTGGAAATGGAAAAAAAAAGCACAATATTTTCAGCAAACATTGATGCATAGTTACTTCTTATGCTATACATTGAATAAATAAATAAATAAAAACATTATTATGGCACTGTGCAAAAGTTTTGGCACCCCAAGAGTCCAGAGTCTCAGATTCTTTTTACATGGTTTCAGACCTTAATCAGCTCGTTAGATCTGATTCATGGCAACAGCTGTCATTAGTAAACGCCAATTTCAAAGCTTCACAAATACTTTGACTCTTCAAACCTTGTGCGCACACTTGCAGACACTCAACAACCATGGGTTCCTCTAAGCAGCAGTGTGAGACTCTGAAAATGAAAGTTATTGATGCCCACCATGCAGGAGAAGCTACAAGAAGATAGCAAAGCGTCGTCAGCTTGCAGTTTCCACAGTGAGAAATGTAATGAAGAGATGGCAGTTCGGGGGAACTGTGGAGGTCAAGATGAGATCTGGAAGACCAAGAAAATTCTGAGAGAGAACTGGTCATATGCTGGTCAGAAAGACAAATCAAAACCCCCATTTGACTGCAAAAAAAAAAAACCTGCAGGACGATTCAGCAGACTCAGGAGTGGTGGTGCAGCGTTCCACAAGACCTTCATGGAAGAGTCAGCAGAAGAAAACCTTACCTGCGTCCCATCATAAAATACAACACCAGAAGTCTGCAACAGAACATCTACAGAAGCCTGATGCGTTTTGGAAACAAGTGCTGTGGACTGATGAAGTTACAATAGAACTCTTTGGCCACAATTAGCAAAGGCATGTTTGGAGAAAAAAAAATGAGCAGCATTTCATGAAAAGAAAAAACACCTCGCCAACTATTAAACATGGGGGTGGACCTACTGTACAGTATCATGCTTTGGGGTTGTGTTGCAAAGAAGGGAAGAATGGATTCCACTAAAAAGCAGCAAATTCACAGCATCTGTAAAAAAAGCTGGAGCTGAAAAGAGGACGGCTTCTACAACAGGACAATGATCTTAAACACACCTCGAAATTCCACTATGGAAAACCTCAAGAGACGCAAGCTGAAGGTTCTGGAACGGCCATCACAGTCGCCTGATTTAAACATCACTGAACATTTGTGTGTAGATCTTAAACGAGCTGTGCATGCAAGACGACTAAAGAATATTACAGAACTAGAAGCCTTTAGCAAAGAAGAATGGGAGAAGATGGGGGATGGGGGAGAGCAACCTTATACAGGAATGGTAAAAAAAAAAAAAAAAAGCAATCAAAGTTACTGCTTAACCTGAGTTGAACTACCCGAATGCTCTGTTATTACAGAAATTACAGTATATCATATTAACATAACAAAGGCAAAATTTTAAGAGAAAAAAAAAAAAATCTCAACAAGTGCACCAGTGTTCCTCCAACTATGAAAATCATTTGAACTTCAAAAAATCCCAGTTTGCAATCGGTTTGATAGAATTAGGCCCTGATTTAGTGCAGGTGAAAACACGAGCGCAAACCTATTAGCACCTGGTACAATGTTTAAACTCTCACAAAAATCTGCGGAGAATAATGAGAAGAGCAAAATGACAGTTCAGGGTTTTTCTTTATAAATATGTAGAGTTTGTAGCTCAAAGAGCGAAATATGGCCCGAGTAAATCAATGCAAATAGATTCATAATTTATCGCCTGTGGAGTGAGATCATGTGTGTTAATTAATCCCACCATATGGCAATAATCCGTTTGTAAACACGTGTTTCTTCTATTTAAAGACAAATAAAACTCTGTCATGCAAGTCTAATGAAACAAGGAGAACCTTGTGGGAAAATACACACTGCACCTTCAGTACATACATACAGTATGAGGCAATCTAACTTGAGAAATGATTGTGTTAGACCTGAGCAATACATTCCCAACACGTGAAGGCGTTTAAACTGCTTCAAAAATCCAAGAGGATTCCAAAACTCTTATATCCAAAGAATACAGTAAAATATTTTTGGAGATATTCTCATCTCACTTTAATTTTATAGTCATTTGCTTCTGGGAAAACCTTTATTTTTTTATTATTATTTTTTTTTTTTCTAAATAAAATTCATAAAAAATCATTTCTATTGTTCAAATAGGCCTCTTTTCAACCTAGCTTCCACCTACAGGCTCACCAGTCAGGTGGTCCCCCACCTTGTCTGNCTTTCTTTCTTTCTTTCTTTCTTTCTTTCTTTCTTTCTTTCTTTCTTTCTTTCTTTCTTTCTTTCTTTCTTTCTTTCTTTCTTTCTTTCTTTCTTTCTTTCTTTCTTTCTTTCTTTCTTTCTTTCTTTCTTTCTTTCTTTCTTTCTTTCTTTCTTTCTTTCTTTCTTTCTTTCTTTCTTTCTTTCTTTCTTTCTTTCTTTCTTTCTTTCTTTCTTTCTTTCTTTCTTTCTTTCTTTCTTTCTTTCTTTCTTTCTTTCTTTCTTTCTTTCTTTCTTTCTTTCTTTCTTTCTTTCTTTCTTTCTTTCTTTCTTTCTTTCTTTCTTTCTTTCTTTCTTTCTTTCTTTCTTTCTTTCTTTCTTTCTTTCTTTCTTTCTTTCTTTCTTTCTTTCTTTCTTTCTTTCTTTCTTTCTTTCTTTCTTTCTTTCTTTCTTTCTTTCTTTCTTTCTTTCTTTCTTTCTTTCTTTCTTTCTTTCTTTCTTTCTTTCTTTCTTTCTTTCTTTCTTTCTTTCTTTCTTTCTTTCTTTCTTTCTTTCTTTCTTTCTTTCTTTCTTTCTTTCTTTCTTTCTTTCTTTCTTTCTTTCTTTCTTTCTTTCTTTCTTTCTTTCTTTCTTTCTTTCTTTCTTTCTTTCTTTCTTTCTTTCTTTCTTTCTTTCTTTCTTTCTTTCTTTCTTTCTTTCTTTCTTTCTTTCTTTCTTTCTTTCTTTCTTTCTTTCTTTCTTTCTTTCTTTCTTTCTTTCTTTCTTTCTTTCTTTCTTTCTTTCTTTCTTTCTTTCTTTCTTTCTTTCTTTCTTTCTTTCTTTCTTTCTTTCTTTCTTTCTTTCTTTCTTTCTTTCTTTCTTTCTTTCTTTCTTTCTTTCTTTCTTTCTTTCTTTCTTTCTTTCTTTCTTTCTTTCTTTCTTTCTTTCTTTCTTTCTTTCTTTCTTTCTTTCTTTCTTTCTTTCTTTCTTTCTTTCTTTCTTTCTTTCTTTCTTTCTTTCTTTCTTTCTTTCTTTCTTTCTTTCTTTCTTTCTTTCTTTCTTTCTTTCTTTCTTTCTTTCTTTCTTTCTTTCTTTCTTTCTTTCTTTCTTTCTTTCTTTCTTTCTTTCTTTCTTTCTTTCTTTCTTTCTTTCTTTCTTTCTTTCTTTCTTTCTTTCTTTCTTTCTTTCTTTCTTTCTTTCTTTCTTTCTTTCTTTCTTTCTTTCTTTCTTTCTTTCTTTCTTTCTTTCTTTCTTTCTTTCTTTCTTTCTTTCTTTCTTTCTTTCTTTCTTTCTTTCTTTCTTTCTTTCTTTCTTTCTTTCTTTCTTTCTTTCTTTCTTTCTTTCTTTCTTTCTTTCTTTCTTTCTTTCTTTCTTTCTTTCTTTCTTTCTTTCTTTCTTTCTTTCTTTCTTTCTTTCTTTCTTTCTTTCTTTCTTTCTTTCTTTCTTTCTTTCTTTCTTTCTTTCTTTCTTTCTTTCTTTCTTTCTTTCTTTCTTTCTTTCTTTCTTTCTTTCTTTCTTTCTTTCTTTCTTTCTTTCTTTCTTTCTTTCTTTCTTTCTTTCTTTCTTTCTTTCTTTCTTTCTTTCTTTCTTTCTTTCTTTCTTTCTTTCTTTCTTTCTTTCTTTCTTTCTTTCTTTCTTTCTTTCTTTCTTTCTTTCTTTCTTTCTTTCTTTCTTTCTTTCTTTCTTTCTTTCTTTCTTTCTTTCTTTCTTTCTTTCTTTCTTTCTTTCTTTCTTTCTTTCTTTCTTTCTTTCTTTCTTTCTTTCTTTCTTTCTTTCTTTCTTTCTTTCTTTCTTTCTTTCTTTCTTTCTTTCTTTCTTTCTTTCTTTCTTTCTTTCTTTCTTTCTTTCTTTCTTTCTTTCTTTCTTTCTTTCTTTCTTTCTTTCTTTCTTTCTTTCTTTCTTTCTTTCTTTCTTTCTTTCTTTCTTTCTTTCTTTCTTTCTTTCTTTCTTTCTTTCTTTCTTTCTTTCTTTCTTTCTTTCTTTCTTTCTTTCTTTCTTTCTTTCTTTCTTTCTTTCTTTCTTTCTTTCTTTCTTTCTTTCTTTCTTTCTTTCTTTCTTTCTTTCTTTCTTTCTTTTTCTTTCTTTCTTTCTTTCTTTCTTTCTTTTTTCCACTTTATACAGTATGTGAGGTGTTCCATGTTATTCTTCTTTCTTTCTTTCTTTCTTTCTTTCTTTCTTTCTTTCTTTCTTTCTTTCTTTCTTTCTTTCTTTCTTACCTACCTACCTACCTACCTACCTACCTACCTACCCTCTGTTGGACGTCCTCTCAACACATAGCCGGGTATTTTAAAAAAAATCTCTTCTGTTCACACCTACTGTATGTTTTAAAAATATATTTGTCTACATCAAAATGAAACCTGCCCCGTTAAGTGCTGTTGGGCCCCTCGCTAATCAACAGGGGGCCAATCAGAAGCCGAGACCCGTAGTGCTTTGTAGAAGCCCGATGGCTTTTTGTCACTGTCTACTAAGCAGCAGTGAGCTTTTTGTTTGTTAATGTATTGTGTCGAGTAACTGCGCGTGTATTTAAACCCTAATGCACTCATTATTTAAACAATCAAGTAATCTTGACAAAATATAAATGAGTTTAACTTACTCACGTGCAAATTACTTGAACTTAAGATTTAAAGTGTCTCCCTTTGATGTGTTTGGCTATTTAAGAAGTTCTGCCTGGCAACAAGACAACTATCCACTGATTGGTGGATAATTACGAAAGCCGGTCCTTAATGCCTGTTGCTGAAACTGCAAAGTTTAGGATTTAAGCTTCTCGTCGTTCGCCATTTTAATTTCCGTAAGTAAAGTTATGTAGGTATAAACGTGAAAAATAGTATTATAATTGTGAAATATGTTCGTTTAGGACTTCTTTTCACACCCCCCCTCATCTCATTAAAAAACTACCTCAAGTTTTTTCACAGACTATAGTATATTCTTCAGATTTTTTATATTATATGTTTTATATTATATATATATATATATAATATGTATATATATATATATTGTAACTTTGTTGGAATCTGTTTTATAGGTTCCTTTTGTAAAAATATTTAAGGTCACGGAGCGGTCGTATAAGCATTTCACTGCATATCGTACTGTGTATGACTGTGTATGTGACAAATAAAATTTGAATTTGAATTTGAATTTGAATAAAATTTGAATTTGATTTAAATCCTAATGATTCATTTCTATAATAAGGGACAACCCAGCTTTTATTGCAAATTTTCCAAAGACCCGTGACATTACATTACAAAGAACACCAGCGACTTGGTATCAGTTAGTGATGGTTTTCTCTGTCAAACTCTGCCAGCATTACTATTAATCAACAATATTTTCATCATGATGTTGTGATGATATGATTGAGAAATCAAAAGATGCAAATACTTTTTATTACATACAATTACAGTTTTATTTTCATTACAGTATTTATTCATTTTGTTCAATTTTGCACAAGACATGCATTCAATATGCTGTTCAGTGTGTTTTATTCACAATAACTGTAAGAGTCAAAAGTAGCAAGCGTATAGTCAATTCAATTCAAAATTAATTTTAAATTTCAGTTTCATTTTCAGGCGGCGCGGTTGTGTAGTGGTTAGCACGGTCGCCGTGCACCACCAGGGTCTGGGTTCGATTCCCAGCCAGGCTCAATTTCCATCTCTGAATGCATGAAGTTTGCATGTTCTCCCTGTGCTCGGTGGGTTTCCTCTCATAGTCCAAAGTTCCCAAATTGCACATAGTGTGTGAGTGTGTTTTATTTCCAAGTTGAGTCAACTTAAATATGTGAGTAAGTAAATTTAAAAGTTTATGTGCACTTTATAAAATGCAAAGTTAAAAGAAACTTAACAGTTTAAGTACAGTCTACATGAGCACCAAGTTAAGTGAACTGAAATATACAAGTTTTGACTCAATTCAGTTGAGGGAACGAGTTTACTCGATAGGTTAAGTTCATTGAACTCATTAGTGTTTTCAGTGTGAATGTAAAAAGGTTCAGTAAGCAACGTTAACACAGTGACTAGTTTACTGTATGTAAATCCGCCAGTGCACAAAATATCCTGAACAATGTTGACGTCAAATAGTCGGCACACTGGTTGTCTCAGTTTCCCTTGTTTACACAACATCGCTGAAAATGGAGTTTGTAAGGAATTTTCCAAAAGCTACAAACCAAACTAGATTGTGTGACCGTGTGAAAGGAGGAGTGTGTTTCCTGCAGCTCTGTGTGAGATTACCCAGCATTCCCTGCAGGAGGTGATGGTCACTGCGGTGGATTTGTGCTAGTGAAGCTTTTGAAGCTTCTGGTGAAGCTCGCTGATTTCTGCTTACAGCACGCTTCTGTTTCACACACACGCAGGAGGTCTCTCAGAGGAGGAGAACTTCCCCTCGCTGCTGCTCAACTCCTGAATCAGCTCCTGGGAGTTAGCATATAGCTGCGATACACACACACACACACACACACACACACACACACACACACACACACACACACACACAGGTTTGTGGCTTAAACACATTAGAAATGGAGCGAGGCGGAAAAACATTATGGAAGAAAATTTTGTGTCACATGTGTGTGTGCAGTAAATATGTATGCTGCAAAAAGTAATTTAAAAAATGTATCTGCTATTTCTTAAAAATAAGATTACAAATGAGAACAGATAAAAATAAAAGAAAGGCAATGCTTAAAAAAATTAAAACTTGTTTAGAAATAAGACTTTAGCATTGATTGTGAAAATTATTATTATTATTATTATTATTATTATTATTATTATTATTATTATTATTATTATTATTATAATGTTCTTATTTGTAAAGTTGTTTTTTCATGAGAAAGACATCATTAAAATAAATAATAGAAACACACAAAAAAAGTTGGTCCAGTATATGAGCAGAAATTATACAATTTATTGAAAAAAAAATTTAAATTAGTCTTACAAAAGAAAAAAAAAGTATTATTATTATTATTATTATTTATTATTATTATTATTACCATACACTTTTTATTTTAAATGGTGATAATCTTCATATTCATTTAGTTTTGGCCAGCATTCTCAAGCATTATTTAAACAACATACTAATAATTTAAATCTGAAAAGAAAAGAGAGAAGGGTAAAAAGTTTTCATTTTGCAATATATTTCGTCTGTCAGTACTAATAGACACCTTGCCAACCCCAGTAATTATTATTATTATTATTATTATTATTATTATTATTATTATTATTATTATTTGTAAATCATTTTTCAGGAGAAAATGTCAATGAAATAATAATACAAAAAAAGTTCCAGAATATGAGCAAAAATTATACAATTTATTGAAAACATAAAATGTAAAAAAATGAAAAAAATTAAATAGTCTTTGCAAAAGAAAAGAAAGATCTTATTATTATTATTTATTATTATTATTATTATTATTATTATTATTATTATGTTCTTATTTGTAAAGCGTTTTTTCATGAGAAAAAGTAATAATACAAAAGAAATAATAGAAATAATAATACAAAAAAAGGTCCAGAATATGAGCAGAAATTATAAAATTTATTGAAAAAAAAATTTTAAATAGTCTTTACAAAAGAAAAAAAGCATATTATTATTATTATTATTATTATTATTATTATTATTATTATTATACACTTCATTTTAAATGGTGACAATCTTCATATTCATTTAGTTTTCATTGCATTCTGGTATTATTTAAATTAAATATATATTAATAATTTAAATTGAAAAAAAAGAAAAAAAAGAGAGAAGGGTAAAAAGTTTTTAGCTTTGCAATATATTTCTGCCTGTCCGTAACAATAGATAATTTTTTGCTGTGTTCCCTGCAGTAATTATTATTATTATTATTATTATTATTATTATTATTATTATTATTATTATTATTATTATTGTTATTATTTGTAAATAATTTTCAGGAGAAAAGGTCAATGAATAATAATACAAAAAAGTTCCAGAATATGAGCAAAAAATTATACAATTTATTGAAAAACATAAAATGTAAAAAAAAAAATGAAAAAAATTAAATAGTCTTTACAAAAGAAAGAAAGAGCATATTATTATTATTATTATTATTATTATTATTATTATTACATATTATGTTCTTATTTGTAAAGCGCTTTTTCATGAGAAAGTATTAATACAAAAGAAATAATAGAATAATAATACAAAAAAAGGTCCAGAATATGAGCAGAAATTATACAATTTATTGAAAAAAATAAATAGTCTTTACAAAAGAAAAAAAAAGTATATTATTATTATTATTATTATTATTACATGACACATATACAATTTCCTTTTTATTTACCGGTGACACCTTTCATATTCATTTAGTTTTAGCTGTGACTTGGCATTACGAATTAAATATATATATTAATAATTTAAATTGAAAAAAGAAAAAAAAGAGAGAAGGTGCTTAGCTTTGCAATATATTTCGCCTGTCAGTAACAATAGATAATTTTTTTTGCTGTGTTCCCCTGTAATTACATATTATTATTATTATTATTATTACATACATATTATTATTATTATTATTATTATTATTATTTGTAAATCATTTTTCAGGAGAAAATGTCAATGAAATAATAATACAAAAAAAGTTCCAGAATATGAGCAAAAATTATACAATTTATTGAAAACATAAAATGTAAAAAAATGAAAAAAAATTAAATAGTCTTTGCAAAAGAAAAGAAAGATCTTATTATTATTATTATTACATATTATTATTATTATTATTATTATTATTATTTTTCATTTAAAATGGTTATATAATCTTCATATTCATTTAGTTTTAGCTGCATTCTGGGCATTATTTAAATTAAATATATTAATCATTTTAATAAAAAAAAAAAAAAAAAAAAAGAACAAAGAGAGAGAAGGGTAAAAGCTTAGCTTTGCAATATATTTCTGCCTGTCATAACAATAGATCATTTTTGAGGTAGCCTTAGAATATTAATAATAATAATAATAATATTATTATTATTATTATTATTATTATTATTATTATTATTATTATTATTATTATTACAACGACAGAGTGAGGAAGTATACGGGTGAATGTGCTGCAGCGTTAGCAGACTCTCTGCATCAGTCTGTCTTTCTTTCACCCGCTCGTGCCTTCTGATCTCTGCATCTGTTCGTTCTAATATTCTCTCTGTGTTCCAAATTTCTCATCATGAAAGAAGAAGCGTGATGAAAAAGCTGCTGTAGAGGAGGTCGAGTTGTGTTGCTTTTGAGATGATTTCCCACAGCAGAAATCAATGCATCTCTTCCCGAGCCCTTTCTGACCCACGCCTTTTAATGCTCTCAGTTTGATGAGAAAGAAGAGAGGGAAAATCCATCGCTGGATCACGAGCCAAACATCGATCCGGAGATATTTAAGGCTGGAATTATAGTTTGGGTTTGTAGTAGCAAGAGGTTCAGCTTTTCATGGGTCACTTTATTCAAGCATGGCATGATGCACGATACCGCTGCCTGGCCAATAATATAATAATAATAATAATAATAATAATAATAATTAATAATAATACATTATTAGACATTATACTGGAAGACAACAACTATGCAGGAAAATCTGAATTGACTGGAATAGGGTTAAGAACTGTATGAGAACTCGGGACAGCTGTGAGTCCATAAGAAAACGCATCATAAAAAAAAGGCTTCAGTTTGCAAGAGAGCATAAAAACTTTGGACTTTGGAGCGATTGGAAAAAGGTGGTCATGTGACCTGATGAGTCCAGACTGAGTCTATTCCAGAGTGATGGGCGTGTCAGGGTGAGAAGGGAAGCGCTGTAATGAAGCGACGCTCCCATCATGCATAGTGTCCACTGTACACGCCTCTGGAGACAGTGTTATCAACGCAATAAAGAAAGGGTAGAAATGAAAAGCAGAGAGAAAGAAGGAAGGAAATTGTATACAAAACAAGAAAAGAAAACAATTATTAGTCAGTGAAAACAATTAAAGAAAAATTGCTAGCTTTAAAGTGAAAAAAGAGAAAGAAGAAAGAAAGAATGGTTCTTAAAAGAAAGAAAGAATTTTGTGTTCAAAGTCTTAAAGGGAAAGAAAAAACTAAGGAAGACGGGTTAGCAAGCATAAAAGAAAAAGGAAGACAAGTAAGAAAGAAAGAAAGAAAGAAAGAAAGAAAGAAAGACATAGATGGACAGAATCCTGCTTTAGTTAACAGTCTGCAGTAATGCTGCTCATGAGGATTAGACTTAACAAAACTCACTATACAACAGACTTTACAGGCATTTATTTCCACTTTCAGTCTTTAATCCAGACTCTGTTTGGTTATTTTAAATGTCAGAGCAATTTGTCTGTCGAAAGCCGAACATTGCATTCCAGCTTCAGAAAAAAAAGAAATGACACTTTGGGGCTATTTTAGAGTGAAAGGCCTTCATGAACAGCGTTCTGAAAGGACAAACACAGGATTATTTCCCCCCTTTTTTTTCCTAAGAAGACGTTATTTCTTGTTCCTGTTCTAATGGAGGAAAGCTGAAGTCAGCGTGTGAGGATCCAGACCAGGCCTGGAGGAAAATAAACCACATTTCAGATTTCGGCGTTTATTTCAGAACACGCCTTGGACGTTGTGATCGTTCAGGTCAAGCAGCACTGCAGACGGTTCACACTCATGGAGAAACACAATAAGAAAGAAATAAGGAAGAAAGAAAGGAAACAGAGCAGAAACTCTGTATCCTCGTGGTTCGATTCGGTGGTTAAACACGCGGCCGCGGGCGAGGACCAGCCTGATCACTTCTTAATGAATTTAGAATCTGTGGTGTTAAGAAAAAGAAATCTTAAGAACATAATAGATTCTTTTTTTTTTCCATTAAACAGCTACTTTCTGTTAGTACACCAGGAGATAAAATAAAGCTGGGTGTGCTAATGATGGCATAAACATTTTATCTGTATCTTTGCCTGTAAAAAGAAATTAACAGAGTTTTTAAAAAAGAGAAAAGATAGTCCAAGAAGAATCAAGGAAAAAAAAAAAACATAGAAAGTGTGTGAGCATCACTCTGTCACCCGAGTGTCACTGTGTAACGCGCGTCACTCTGTCTCCCATGTGTCGGTGTGAACGAGTGTCACTCTGTCACCCGTGTGTCACTGTGTAACTAACATCGCTCTGTCACCCGTGTGTCACTCTGTATCAAGCGTCACTCTGTCGCCCCCGTGTCACTGTGTAACTAACATCACTCTGTCACCCGTGTGTCACTGTGTAACTAACATCACTCTGTCACCCGTGTGTCACTGTGTAACTAACATCACTCTGTCACCCGTGTGTCACTGTGTAACTAACATCACTCTGTCACCCGTGTGTCACTCTGTATCAAGCGTCACTCTGTCGCCCCCGTGTCACTGTGTAACGAGCGTCACTCTGTCGCCTGTGTGTCAGTGTGTAACAAGCGTCACTCTGTCACCCGCGTGTCACTGTGTAACTAACATCGCTCTGTCACCCGTGTGTCACTCTGTATCAAGCGTCACTACGTCGCATGCGTGTCACTGGGTAACGAGTGTCACTCTCTCACCCATGTGTCACTCTGTATCAAGCATCACTATGTCGCCCCCGTGTCACTGTGTAACGGGTTTCACTCTGTCACCCAAGTGTCACTCTGTCACCCGCGTGTTGGTGTGTAACTAACATCGCACTGTCACCCGTGTGTCACTCTGTATCAAGCGTCACTACGTCGCCCCCGTGTCATTGTGTAACAAGTGTCACTCTGTCGCCTGTGTGTCGGTGTGTATCGAGCGTCACTCTGTCGCCCCCGTGTCACTGTGTAACTAACATCGCTCTGTCATCCGTGTGTCACTCTGTATCGAGCGTCACTCTGTCGCCCCCGTGTCACTGTGTAACGAGTTTCACTCTGTCGTCCGCGTGTCGGTGTGTATCGAGCATCACTCTGTCTGTAATTCCACACAGATCACAGTAGGGCTTTTGTAAATATTAATTACACTTTCTACCTGACGACTCTTTCCTTTGTTTATTTCTTTGTGCAATTTTTTTGTTAATGAACTGAAACCACGCACTTACAAACACAAGATTGACGACTAAGCAAAAGGAATTGTCACAACACACCGGTGAAGCGTCTCAGCCGTGATGTGTTCGGTCACGCAACCGTGTGATAATAGAGCTTTTAATCATGATCCAGCAGCGTATGAATCTCACTCATCTCTGAGGAATGCTAATCTATATGACTTTTTTTTTTTATTTCTTATTGAACGCCTGCCCTCTTACTGAATTTACTCAAATTAATCTCATTTGCAATTCAAGGGAATTCATGCGGGAGGTGAGAATGTGAGGCATTACGAGCGTCAGGGATTGTTGTAGTGTTGCTCAGTATTCAGTGAAATCGTCTGGAATGGATGCCATTCATAACAAAGGCGTGCGAGTTCGGCTTGACCTCATGTGTGCTACAAGACCTCTTAAAAGTAACATCTATAATTCATAAAGAGCGTGAACTCTATAAAATATGAAGCATTCTTTAACGTGCGGTAAGAGAAGAACAAAAAAAAAAAAAAAAAAGATGTAGAGTATTTACTTTTCAGATTTCTTTTCAGCAGGTCTAATGAAGACTACTGAAACTTGATAATGAGGTTTTATTTTGGATCTTAACGTATACCGTACAGAAAAAAAAAAAATATTTATAGAAGTAATGTTCAAAATGGGTTCTTAAAGAAATAATCTAAATGAGTGAGATGAGTGAAATAATCTTCATGTGATGGATCCTAATGGCGGACAGCTTAATGAGTGTTCTCCAACGAGTGGCCAAAACAATGGATTTGAATAAAACTCATATTAATTACAGTATGAGGCTTTTATGAGAGGAATCATGTCAAGGAATCATTTTCAAAAATGATATAAAAAGCGTGATCTTGAGTGATGGGAACTAAAGGAAACTAAATCTACAGTAGAGGATGTTAATGATGTGACTTAAACGAGCAGATTTAAAAGGTGGGATCCAGATGAGAAGCTTTAAATAAGGGGATCTTTTAATGCCTGAGGTTGAATGGGGGACCAAAACACAACAAGTGTAATGTTAATGGATGTTAATGGGTTTACAGGAGTGGGGTAGATGACCGACCAGAGGGCAGGTAGTGCGAGAGCTCACGGTCAAACCGAACTTTACGCAAGTGACCAGAAACGAACTTTTTTGTTTCCTTCTTTATTTCAGTCCATCCATTTTTTCCACTGTCTGGTTCATCCTCAGCAGCTTTCATTAGCAATTCAGAGCTGGCGTTTGCATAATGCTCTGTGTCTCTGTCCTGCGTCTCCTACTGGCCCACTCACAAAGCCTCATTAATGTCTTTCTTCTCAGACGTACTGAGGGCAAGAGAGTGACTGAGAAATGTGATTTATTTAGGATAGATAGAAATCACACACACACACACACACACACACACACACACACACACACACACACACACACACTACTTACTACTTACTTACGCTTACTTTTCAAATTCAATTACAAGAAGAAGAAGCTTTATTAATTCTTTACATTATTGTAAGACTTATTAGATTATTGTAAAAAAAAATCCTTACATATTATTATTATTATTATTATTATTATTATTATTATTATTATTATTACAGTACTTATTTGTTGCATGTGTTTGTTCCCTTTCAGATCTAAACATTACTCGTGAGGACAAGTGAGATTACTGAAAGCAGGAAACTACGCCATGGCTGAAAGGAAGATGACTTTTCTATGTGGTGAGTCTGTGAACGTCTAACACAGCTCTTATAACACACTCCCCGCGCTCTATACACGTTATATACAGGCAGTCCTCGACTTATGAACGAGTTCCGTTCCGGGAGCACGTCCGTAAGTCGGATTTGTTTGTAAGTCAGACAAAGTGAGGCTTATACAGTACACCTTTGACACAAACATACAATGTAAAGCGTACCGGTCCACGTATCTCTGCATCTCCGTCCCCACACTGCCATAATGTCACCTCCCCAAACCTGTTAGCGCGCCTAAAGAAATGAATCGCACACATTTCAGTGTTGTCTCTGCACCTTTAAATCACAAGGGGAATCCCGGACACCCGGAGCTGTTTTTCCACTGTATTGGACCGTGAAACTGTATGTTTATACAGTATACCCAATACACACTATTCAATTCAGTTTTATTTGGATAGTGCTTTCGACAGTGGACTTTGTCACAAAGCAGCTTTATGAAGAAAAAAAAAAAAAAAAAAAGAGAGAATATGAATTACAAAACATTTAAGGAAATGACTATACACTTCTCTGCACTATACACGCGTTATCTAATCTCCATGCTCTATATGGTTGACATGCTTTATGCAATCCACACATCCTTTGTGTTATATTTCATACACTGTACACTCCACATGCTTCATACAGTAGGCTCCGAACACTACATGGTGTACGATCTGTGTACTGTATTCTGCACATGCACACACTCTACATAATGATATTCACATAACTCGACATGCTTTATATATGCAATATGCTCTACACAGTCGACACAAGTCATACTGCACACTGTACAGTACATAGTCACTATGTACTTGTGCCTTTCCACGCTCCGTATACTCGACATGTTATATAAACTCTATATGCTTTACATGCTCTGTACACTATATACACGCCACACATTCTATACACTCTACATGTTTTATACAGTATAGACATTCTACACACTCTACACACCATATACAGTACAGTACACTCTACCTAGCTGTTCTCTACACACACTTCACTTGTTTTGTTTGTGTCATATGAACTATTCAATCTACACACCCTGTATTCTGCATACACACTTCACATGCTATATTCACTTTATAGGCGTTATCCGTACCGTGCTGTATGCTACTGTATACACATGTGCGCTCTACACTCGGTATATACTGTACAGTACTGTATGTTAGACACTGTAAGCTATACTGTATGTATATCCTCTATACACTTTAAAAGCTTGATATACTGTACATTCATTCATATAGACTTTTTATAATTTGTGGATGCTTTTTTTGTGTGTGTGTGTGTGTGTTTTTATTGTAGAGGTTTATATTAATGCACTTCTTCTTCTAAAGGATTATTGTTTCTATACTGGAGTAACATTGGACAGTGGCAGCGTGGACACTTCACACGGACATTTATTTAACTTTTATGGTAGAAATCTCCAGTGTCGGCACTTTGTAACAGTCAGAGCTAAAGGTTTGTCAGTAATTAAGGATGATCAGTGACAAGCTGTGTGTATTATTTTTTTTTCTTTCTTTCTTTACTTTTAACTTTAAAGAGAAATAAAATCGGGAGGCTGCTGAAGGGTGCACATATTTATAGCTGCTATAACGTAAGTGAGAAGTCATTTTGCAGAGGTTCCAGGACATTAAAAGTAACTGTCAAGTGAATGCATACTTCGGGGCAAAAATCATCAACTTCAGCATGGTGAGAGCAAGTAAGGAATTGTGAGGTTCGGTGCTCTGGGTCGTGTAGTTTACAGGAGAACACTCTCATAGTCGTGTTTCTAGAGTTTATGACTCATTTCTCTTTGACTTTGACTGGAATATCAGTGCTGCGGAGTTACAGTGGATTGCATCACAGATAGAGAACATCGGAGAACAAAGACCCCCCCCCCCCGACACACACACACACACACACACACACACACACACACACACATTCACCAGCTGAAATATACAGTAACTCGAACAAAGTGCTTGCTTACGTAGATTTCATCAAGGAACTGCATAAACAGAGGAAAAAATAGTTGGAATAAGCAAAGAACAATGCATTTAGCTTTTTGATCCACATTACATCATTCCCACATCACACACTTTACAGGCACTGGGCACCTTCTTGTTTCACACACGAGACGATGCAAACGATCCGGATGAGGCTTTAAACGCGTACGAGTAACAGTTAAGTATGCTTCAGAGAAACAACGGATCACATCCTGTCATCCTGAAGAGGGAATAAGGAGGCTCTGTAACCCTGTGACCGTCAACGCACCATAGATTCCAGATCAATATTTGCTTGTGAGGGTATTACGGTTCATTTTGAGTCTCAGGATCTTGTGCCGGATCAAAAGATATCCCTTTATAAATATCACACAAGTGTGAGTGCAAGGCAAGGATCTGAGAGGGGGAGGGGAGGGGGAGGGGGATTAAATATTCATTTTTTTGAAGGCATGAAAAGTTTAAAGATATACGCATAGTTCAGGGTGCTGCTATAACTTGGTTATTATTATTATTATTATATATATTATTTATTCATTTTGGGAAAAAAAAAAATATATATAATAATAATAATAATAATAATCATCATCATCATCATCATCATCATCATAATTATCATCTTTGGGTCAAAAGTAGGGTTACAGTTAACACTTTAGGAAAGTTTCCTTTATTAGAACTTTAGACTTTTATTTACATATATTATCATTAAATATTAGACATTTTACATTGAACATTTTATCCCTCAAGTGCTCAAAGAGTCCACCTTCTTGATAATAATAATTTTTATCATTTTTATATGTATTTATTTACTTTTGTTAGAACCCTAAACCTTGGTAGGTGAAGAACCCGTGTGTTAAACCCCAACACCTCCTACTGAATCTACATTGCTTTATTCGACCACCTGCTTCTGCCTTGGCTTGACATTTTATGTCACATGATATAAATGATATAACCTCTATTAATGTCCCTTATCATTAACGGGCAGGGTATTAGCCGGGGGTCGATATACTCTCTAACAGGTGGCATCACAACAGCGTTTCCTGTTTCACTGGTGAAATGTTAGTCTCTACATTTTGGTCCATATCCGGACCAGCTTATAAATGGAAATATTAAAAAATGTCAATTTAAATCAGCTGTACTTAAACTAATTAAGCTGTAATCAGGATTTTAGGCAACTCCGGCGTTTTTAACTTCGCCACAGCGGTCAGCAGTCCACGCCATGGCTCCGTCACCACGCTGCCTCTTTAACATTCAGAACAGGTTGCGAAGTGCAATAAAAGGCACCCGAGCCTCCGTCTCTCTGAATTACTCCAGTTTTATTGAGTAAGAACTGCTTCCTGGGAAAAGTTCCAAATCCTGAAGTTGACATGCAGCCGAAGCAGGTCTTTTATTCCGAATCTTGTTTGAGGTGTTCAATATGATAGTTCAAGCTAACCGGATGTTTTGAGCGACTTCCTCACCTCAAGCCAGTACAGTCTGCGTGCAGGGTAAGAAATCTCTCGCCGAAGTGAAAGTACAGATAATGTGTGGAAATATAACCGAATCGAAAAGTGCAAGATGTACTCAAGTGGAAGTTAAATGTACTCGAGCATCAGCAGATTGATATACCATTAATAGCTTTGATTGCAAGCTTATTAAGCTAAACGAGACATAAGATGCCCCGGTAGACTCACAGGTCCGTAGAAGGTCTTTGAAATTCAGGATCCTCGAGTGATCTGCTGTGGTGACTGCTTTACCGGAAGAGCTGAAGGATCTGCATGAAGATAAAGATTTTTTTTAACAAGAAAAAGACATCCTGAAGACATCTCCAACAAGCCTTCTATGGTCCTAAAGATGTCCTGATGTATTATAATATACAATCCGTAGGATTCCAGGATGATTGTTGGATGGATACCTCATTTAATTTATTTTTTTTATTTTTTTTTAAAGATACCATAGGCGTCTGGTTTTGGTACATTGAAAGACTAATAACCATGTAAGTAGCAATAAAATGGATTGAAAATGTAATTTAGTACCTGCACTAAATACAAATATCCATTTTTAATCAAGTTTGCAAGTTTTACAATCCCTGAATAACACGTTAGTGTTTTAATGAGGTACAACTAGCGAGTCATATTGTTCATTCCTTCTAATCGCCCTTAGAAGGGAATAAACACAATCCACAGATATTTCAGTTTTACATTTAATTTGGTCGATGTGCTGTTAAAAATTCGAAGGTACAACAATTGAAATAACTGAATGTCCAAACAGCTCCAGGAGAAATAAGTAAGTGGGCTTAAGGGAACATGATGAAGCCTTAACATTTGTGTCGTGTACTGTACATGTATATTGCACCTTGCAGCTCTGTCATTGTTATTACAGTACATCATGTCATCATTTGCCACACATGGAGCAAACATGGTTAAAAGCCTGACAGTGGCCTGTGGGTGGTGCTGGGGATTGAACCCTCAACCTTCTGATACCTTCAATAACCCACTGGTTTTACAGCTGCGCCACTGCTGCCAGTAATACGGTACAACAATGCGGCTGGTTAAGTGGATTAATAGAGACGCTGTGAAGCTGGTTATTAACCATGTGGATTCCAATTAAAGCTTCTTTTATGGATTGTGCTGGTTTCAAAGACTTAGCAGGACTTAGCAAGTATTTCAGGTGCTGTATGATATTTAGTAAAAGCAAAATAAAGGTCTGGTTAGTAGTGTAGGTTTTTTTCCCTGTAATGTGACTGTTAACATATTTCTGAGATAGATAGATTATGCAAATAGTGTATGTGTTGTAAAGAAATTGGTTAAGGGATACGTGCGTCTTTTGTCTTCTTTTTGCTCCTCCAGCAATTAGAATTAGTTAGAAACAAACAAACGAACACAATTATAATCTCCTGACGCGCCCAGCACTGGTCCATAACAGCCTTAGCAGGTACAGTAGTTGGTGTGTTGCTACATTTTTGAGACAAACTGTAGATTAGCGACTAGTTTGGAAATCAATTGTGAGGTTCAATGAACATGTGTGACTTTAGAACACAAATAAGCCTCACGCTTGTCGCTACTATTTGGTTATGGAGCGAGTAGCTCTTAATGATGAACAAGGTTTCCCCTGGGGGATCCGGTTTTTCTCCCACGGTCCAGAGGCATGCAGGGTAGGGTACTAACTGGCAGTGCCAAATCATCCAAAGTGTGTGTGTGTGTGTGTGTGTGTGTGTGTGTGTGTGTGTGTGTGTGTGTGTGTGTGTGTGTGTGTTTATGTCCTAAGACTGTTTAAGGAAGTGGGTTAAATGGAGAGGTGCAGGTACTGTACAGGACCTCCATGTGTAAAAAGTAAAAGACGATGGAAATCGATGTAAGGTGAAGAGTCGTCGACACTAATGGGAGTAGTGCCCTTGGAAAGGAAATAAATAAAATAATAATGATGAATAAATGAATAAATTACTCGGGGTTCTGCAGAAGAATGAGAATCTGGTCACCCTGCCTCGCATCCACAACGGGTGAGTTAGCTGCGCTAAAGACGGTCATTAGCCAGCGTGATTAACACTACTTTAGGGTCAACTCTGAGTCCAGGGGCGAGATGTCGAACCCGAGCCGAGGTCGCAATGTGAACGTCTAGCAATGAATATCAGTGCAGTTGTACTAATGTGATAAACAATCCGAGAGTCATTAGCGGTTCGTGATCGCTTCGGCGTGGTGAGGGAGTGCAAGCCGGAGGAATCGTCTCACTTTCACGGAGAAGAGATCGCGCGGTTCAGCAATTAGCACCAGCTAGGAAGGTGGTATGTTTCGATTAAAACGCGACTTTAAACCTTCTCTTCAGTATCACAGCTGTGGGATAAAGAACGTAAGAGATTTTGAGTTTTTGGAGCTGGCGTGTGGATTTGTGAGGCGCATGGACGTCTCTGATAAATCTTTACTGATTAAAGAAAAACATCCGCGTGGAAGCAACAATACGAATAAAGCAAACAGAACTGACGGATGTGAAAGAGGAGTGAGAGGAAACCTGCATGAAAATAAATAAAGTGTTTCAGTGTGTTACAGTCAGACTGAGATGACGACCACACAGAACATCTGTCACAGCTGTCTGTTATGCTCTGTACATGAGGAGCGTTATACTGGATGATAAACAACAGTGTGTGTGTGGGGTTTGTGTAACCAGTTGAACCAGTGTGTGTGACCAGTTGAACCACTGTGTGTGTGTGTGTTTGTGTGTGTGTGTGTGTGTGTGTGTGTGTGTGTGTGTGTGTGTGTGTGTGTGTGGGGTGTGTGCGACCAGTTGAACCAGTGTGTGTGTGTGTGTGCGGTGTGTGCGAGCAGTTTAACCAGTGTGTGTGTAACCAGTTGAACCAGTGTGTGTGACCAGTCGAACCAGTGTGTGTGTGTGGGGGGTGCGTGTAACCAGTTGAACCAGTTTACGCGACCAGTTGAACCTGTGTGTGTGTAGTTGAACCTGTGTGTGTGTGTGGGGGGGGGGGGGGGTGAACAGTGAACGTTTACCAACTAGTTGGGTTGGGTGTGTGTGTGTGGGGGGGGGGGGGGGGGGGCGGGTGTAACCAGTTGAACCAGTTTACCCAACTAGTTGAACCTGTGTGTGTGTGTGTGTGTGTTGTGTGTGTTGGGGGGGGGGGTGGTTAACCAGTTGAACCAGTTTACGCGACCAGTTGAACCTGTGTGTGTGTGTGTGTGTGTGTGTGTCAGAATCAGAATCAGAAGAGATTTATTGCCAAGTAAACAGCATGGCACAAAACAGGAGAAAAACAAAAAAAGAAAATTACAACAAATTGAGTAGGATGGATTTTTTGGGGTCAACATCAAACGGAGTCGGGTGTGAGATACTTACAATAAGTTAAATAAATATCTGTAGTATTTCACAGTATATTGCACAGTGGTGTTGCACATAATATTGCTCACATGTTTAATGCAAAGTGAGAAGAATGTTTTAGCTGTTCATGAGGTAAATTGCTTGGGGAAAAAAAAAACTGTTCTTGTGCCTGACTGTCCTGGTGTTTGATGCTCTGTATCGTCGGCCAGACGGCAAAAGTTCAAAGAGAAGGTGGCTTGGGTGTGAGGGGTCCAAAGTGATATTCCGAGCCCTTTTCTTCACTCTGGATATATACAGTTCTTGTAGTGTGGGTAGGGGAGCCGATAATCCTTTCAGCAGTCCGAACCGTCCTCTGTAGTCTTCTGATGTCTGCTTTTGTAGCTGAGCCGAACCAGACAGTTATTGAAGTGCACAGGACGGATTCAATGGTGGCTGAGTAGAACTGTGTGAGCAGCTCCTGTGGGAGGTTGAACTTCTTCAGCTGGCGAAGGAAATGCAACCTCTGATGGGCCTTTTTAACAGTGGCGTCAATGTGAATGTCCCACTTCAGGTCCTGAGAGATGGTCGTGCCCAGGAACCGGAATGACTCCACTGCTGTCACAGAGCTGTTCATGATGTTGAGTGGGGGAAGTGCAGGTGGGTTTCTCCTGAAGTCCATGATCATCTCCACTGTCTTGAGCGTGTTCAGCTCCAGGTTGTTGTGACTGCACCAGACGGCCAGCTGCTCGACCTCCCTTCTGTATGCAGACTCATCACCGTCCTGGATGAGGCCGATGATTGTAGTGTCATCTGCAAATTTCAGGAGCTTGACAGTGGGGTCTGTAGAGGTGCAGTCATTGGTGTAGAGGCTGAAGAGCAATGGGGAGAGGACACATCCCTGAGGGCCTCCAGTGTTGGTGGTGCGGCTGTTGGACATGAAATCCCCCAGTCTCACTAGCTGCTGCCTGCCTGTCAGAAAGCTGGTGATCCAGTGGCAGACAGAGGTAGGAACAGAGAGCTGGATTAGTTTGGTCTGAAGCAGGGCTGGGATGATCGTATTAAATGCTGATGAAAAGTCTATGAACAAGACTCTTGCATAAGCCCCTGGTTTGTCCAGATGTTGAAGGATGAAGTGAAGTCCCGTATTGACTGCATCATCCGCAGACCTGTTTGCTCTATAGGCAAACTGCAGGGGGTCCAATAAGGGACCAATGATGTCCTTCAGGTAGGCCAACACCAGTCTTTCAAATAACTTCATGACCACAGATGTTAGGGCAACTGGTCTGTAGTCATTAAGTCCTGTGATTTTAGTTTTTTTTTTTTGGAATGGGGACGATTGTGGAACGTTTAAAGCATGAAGGGACTTTACATAGTTCCAGTGATCTGTTGAAGATCTGTGTGAAGATGGGAGCCAAATGGTCAGCACAGGATTTCAGACAGGCTGGTGTAACGCCGTCTGGACCTGGAGCTTTCCTTCTCTTTTGTTTCAGGAAGATCTGGTGAACATCTTTTTCACAGACCTGGAGTGCAGGGTGGGGTGGGGGGGGTCGTCAGAGTTGATAATGGTGGTGTGGAAAGATGATCAGGACAGGAGTGTGGTGTGAGACTGGGAGTTTCAAATCTACAATAGAACTCATTCAGGCCATCAACCAGTTGTTGATTGCCTACAGAGTTGGGGGATGGCGTCTTGTAGTTAGTGATGGTTTTCAGGCCGTTCCACACTGAAGCAGGGTCGTTTGCAGAAAACTGATTTTCCAGCTTTTTAGAGTACCTTCTCATAGCCACTCTAATCGCCCTTGTTAGTGTGTTCCTGGCCTGGTTGTACAAGATCCTGTCCCCGCTCCTGTAGGCGTCCTCCTTGGCCGGACGAAGCTGTCCGAGGTTTGCTGTAAACCATGGTTTGTCATTATTATATGTTAAAAATGTCTTGGTAGGAATGCACATATCTTCACAGAACCTGATGTAGGATGTTACCGAATCTGTGAGCTCGTCCAGATTGGTGACTTCAAAAATACTCCAATCAGTGCAGTCGAAACAGGCCTGTAATTCCTGCTCTGCTTCACTGGTCCATCTCTTTACAGTCCTTACTACAGGCTTAGCAGATTTAAGTTTTTGCCTTTAGGTCGGGAGAAGATGAACCAGGCGGTGGTCAGAAAGTCCTAAAGCTGCTCTGGGGATGGAGCGATATGCATCCTTATTGGGCATGTAATGTGCTGTTTGTATTTAGGCAGTTCACGTTTGAGATTTGCTTTGTTAAAATCACCAAGTATAATCATAAGAGGGTCCGGGTGTTGCTGCTCCGTGTCTGAGATCTGAGCAGCCAGCTGTTGTAATGCTGCGTTCACACACGCTTGTGGAGGAATGTACACACACGCACAAGAATAAACGAGGTAAACTCCCGCGGCGAATAGAAAGGCCTACAGTTGATAAAATATGCCTCTAGATCGGGACAGCACATTTCTTCCAATGGTGTCACATTTGTACACCAACGTTCATTGATGTGAAAGCACGTCCCGCCGCCTCGCGATTTCCCCGTCGATTCTGTGTCGCGGTCCGCTCTGAACAGCTGGAAGCCCGGCAGGTGTACCGCGTTATCTGGAATGGCTTCGTTCAGCCAGGTTTCCGTGAAACACGGTGCGGCAGAGTTTGAAAAGTCCTTATTTTTCCTGGAGAGCAGGAAAAGTTCGTACATTTTGTTGGGTAAAGAGCAGAGGTTCGCCAGATGTATACTCGGCAGCGCAGTTCTAAAGCCGCGCTGTCGGAGCTTGACGAGCGCGCCGGCTCTCTTCTTCCCCCGCCTGCGCTTCTTAAAGCCTTTCAACAGCACCGCTGCTCCGCCAGTTACAATGTTAAACAAAACGTCTGAATAATCAAAAACTGGTTGAAAATTGTGTGGTGTGTTCTGCTGAATGTTCAGCAGTTCATCTCTGGTGTAACTGATAACATTTGAGAAACAAAAAACAGGACAAACTAACAAAAACAATAAGACAAATGGAGAGCTCCACACCGAGGCAGCCATCCGTGGCGCCATCGTGTTTAAAAAAAACAAAAAACATGTGTGTGTGTGTGTGTGTGTGTGTGTTTGTGTGTGCGGTGTGTGCGACCAGTTTAACCAGTGTGTGTGTGTGTGTGTGTGTGTGTGTGGTGTGTGCGACCAGTTGAACCAGTTTGTGTGTGTGTGTGTGTGGGGGGTGTGTGTAACCAGTTGAACCAGTGTTTGTGACCAATCGAACCAGTGTGTGTGTGTGTGTGGGGTGTGTGTGCGACCAGTTGAACCAGTGTGTGTGTGGGGTGTGTGGGATCAGTTTAACCAGTGTGTGTGTGTGTGTGTGTGTGTGTGTAGGGGGGGGGGAGGATGTGGGGATTTATTCTGCACACACAGCATTTGTGGGTCAGCAAATCCGGATCGGTGTTAGTGCTGAAAAACTATGACTAGATTCATGTGTTCAAGTCTGGAGGAACGTGGGTGTCTGAGTGTCTGGGTGTCTGAGTGACTGAGTTTCTGGGTGTCTGGGTGTCTGAGTGTCTGTGTGTCTGGGTGTCTGAGTGTCTGGGTGTCTGAGTGACTGAGTTTCTGGGTGTCTGTGTGTCTGTGTGTCTGGGTGTCTGGGTGTCTGAGTGACTGAGTTTCTGGGTGTCTGTGTGTCTGGGTGTCTGAGTGTCTGGGTGTCTGAGTGACTGAGTTTCTGGGTGTCTGTGTGTCTGTGTGTCTGGGTGTCTGGGTGTCTGAGTGACTGAGTTTCTGGGTGTCTGTGTGTCTGTGTGTCTGGGTGTCTGGGTGTCTGAGTGTCTGGGTGTCTGGGTGTCTGGGTGTCTGAGTGTCTGTGTGTCTGAGTGTCTGGATGTCTGGATGTCTGGGTGTCTGGGTGTCTGGGTGTCTGTGTGCCTGGGTGTCTGGGTGTCTGAGTGACTGAGTTTCTGGGTGTCTGGGTGTCTGAGTGTCTGGGTGTCTGGGTGTCTGGGTGTCTGGGTGTCTGAGTGTCTGGGTGTCTGGGTGTCTGAGTGTCTGGGTGTCTGGGTGTCTGAGTGTCTGTGTGTCTGGGTGTCTGAGTGTCTGGGTGTCTGAGTGTCTGGGTGTCTGAGTGTCTGAGTGTCTGGGTGTCTGAGTGTCTGGGTGTCTGAGTGTCTGGGTGTCTGGGTGTCTTGGTGTCAGTGCTGTCGGGTGTATCAGACAGAGGGCAGCAATATGTCAGTTCTTTGTGTAGACACGAGCTGCTCAGCCAGACAGAACAGGACTTTTGGAAGTTCAGACTCACAGGAATGGATTAATGAAGTCCGGTGTACAGAAGCAAGTTCGATGAAGTGCACATGCACAGGTGTGTGTGAGCATCGTGGGACAAAACAGTTACTGCTCAAATAAAGATGCTATAGTGCCGAGTGCAAAATAACAAGTTAGAGGCCACGTTACACTCATCTCCAATAATCTCCATAAATATTCAAACAGTGTCACACACCCCACCTGGCACCTTTACCTTATATAGAGTGAACCACATATCTTAAATATCGATCAAACCGATGCCGTCGTATATAAGACCAGAGCACACGTATCTCACGCAGACACACTGTACTGCGCTGTTGCACTCTGGACTTCACCAACTGCTGACTTTGCTCTTTTCAGCTGCTTCACCAGACCTGGGTGGAGCTGAGTTTTTAACTACCAGATTAAACTTGGACCAGATGGATACGGTTAGACCGTGGATTCTTGGAGGTTTCGGAGGAAGGCGTGGTCACGGATTAAACTCGACAGCCTGACGTGTCGTTCTGACTTTCTCAGAAACGTGAGATACAAGATTCAGCCTGTGTCTGACGTTTCAGTAAAATATATACACGATAAACAGCCGCAACCGCAACAAAACCACCGCGGGCTGATAAACCACAGACACGTAAAGGCTCCCGTGTGTTTGTGCGGGTTTGTTATCGCCCCGCTCCGGCCAGAGGCCCGTCTGAATGATGGCCCTTTAGTCCTCGGAGTAAGCAAATGCGGCATTTAGAAAACAGGCCGTAAATAAGGAGGGAGAGCGAGCGGGCTCAGAGTGGGCGGGGACAGCTGGGGAAAGCGGACATTCATCGGTCAAAGAAAGGAAGTGACATCACTGACTCAGATAGATACATAGATACATACTTTTATTAATCTCAAAGGAAATTCCAGAACTGAACAGACAGTCTAGTTTATTCATTTATTTGTTTATTTATTTATTTATTTATTCATTTATACACACTACCCTAAAGCTCATTAACACTCCGGCAGCAGGAGCAGCAGGAGCAGCAGGAGCAGCGGCTCTGACTGATAATCCCATCTATTTTTACACAAAATTAATTAGAAATTAATTGTTTAATTGTCTTATGAGAGCGCATGAGACAATCCCGCTCTTAGTCCATTTTTTTATTATTCATTTATTTGTCAAAATGATTATTATTATTTAGAAACGTGATAAAAAAAATAAATAAATAAATACTTCCTCGTCAGAGTAAAGTGATTAGGTGACAAGACGCTGCGAGAAGGTGAACCGACTGCTACTATGCTGCACTCCGTTATTTTCTTGTAACAGTGATATTAAAATAATAAGTCTTCATCAGTATTCACTATGGAGAAACTGTCTAGTGATGTGTGTGTGTGTGTGTGTGTGTGTGTGTGTGTGTGTGTGTGTGTGTGTGTGTGTGTGTACGCGTGTGTTTGTACTGTAAGTTATTAATGAATTAACACTCCAGTTAGATGAATAACCACAGTGATGCATGTTGTTATTGATTATATGAGGAAAAGACTCCCTAATGATCACAGTACGCTGTATTTCCTTTACACACACACACACACACACACACACACACACACACACACACACACACACACACACACACACACACTGGCAAGGCTTTTTGTTGGCATTGACGGAGTTAATTATGTGAGATTGGAAAATTCAGCCCTGGGCTCACTGCAGTGGGTTTCTAAACACCCGACTATCCCAAAGAATCCGATCGATACCTCAATGGCTGGAAAAAAAAAAAAAAAAAGCCTCAAGGTTCGGTATAAACTCCTTAAAAGTTTCCCATTACTGATAAAGTATTTGTTGTTTTCTCATGAGAGTTTCTCTTTACATGATATAGAGTGAAGGTTTAATGCTACGCCCGGTCGTACGGAGCGTCACTCACTGGACTCGGGCACATTTGTGCGACGTGAGCGCGCCCGAACACCTGCTGGTCAAATGCACGCTTGCCGAGTGCTTCTTACCGTAATCCGTTTGCGTGGTACGGCCGAGGTTCAAAGGAGCACCTGCACAGGTGATGTCACGTCGTCTCGAAAGAGATTAGTGGTGCGCCTTCAACAACATCGACTCGGCACAGAGCAAGAGGAACGGCAGGAGAACACTATTGGGATGTGAAAATCCTAAAAAAAATGTTTTACTCAGCCTTAAAAACTTACAGTTACAAAAAATAACATTTTGTGGTTATAATAATATGAAAGATTCTATGTGTGTGTGTGTGTGTGTGTGTGTGTGTGTGTGTGTAGGGGTCAGCGCATAGTTGCACCACTTTACCCAAATCTAGGAGTCAGCACTTTCTCTGCACGACGGACACTCAGAGTCAGATTGGCTATGGCTCCTACTTTATGAGTTCAATCTATTTAGCTAGTGATGGAGCACACACATACACACACACATACACACACACACACACACACACACACACATAGAGACCTTAATGTATAAAGGAGGTGTGACCAGTGATGCATTCAACACATTTCTTAGCTCCGGCTGACTATCTATCTATAAAGGACTCTGCACAGATCTCTTACCCCAGTCCCCTTGTAATTATTAGTAAAAAAAAAAAAAAAAAAAAAAAACACACAGCCAGTGGATTTCGCTGAAAGCAGGATGGATCGAAACCAAGATAAGATCTAGAAACATTCCAACTGAACTTTGGGAGAAAAAAAAAAAAATCCCTAGACCCATTCCAACCATCAAACCGAGATAAGACCTTAAGCCGTTCCCACTGAGAAACCAAGATGAGGTCTGGATCTAGTCCAGCTGAGAAACTAACTCGAGATCAATATTTATACAGAATGAGATTAATACAAGATCTGGATCCATTCCAGCTGGGAGGATCTAGAGTTATTCCAAGCTAGATTAGAACCAGATTTAGACACATTCCAGTTGAGAACCGAGGAAATGATCTGGATCAGTTCTAGTACAGTGGTTGGGTTCACGTCACACCTCCGGTCTTTGTGTGTGGCGTTTCTATTCTCTCCTAAAGTCCAAAGACTTTTCCACTCACCTTTTTCTTTCTCACTAGACATCTCGCCAGTTGAGGGTCAAGGTCTTGCTCGAGGGCCCATCAGGTGGTGGTAGCCTGGTGGTGCTGGGGTTTGAACCTGGGACTTTCTGATCCATAATCCAACACCATAACCACTGAGCCGCCCCTGACCCAAGGTCGTACCCTTACCCTGTGAGTCCTGAGTGCCCTGGGGTTAGGCTTCAGTCCCCCTGGATATTTACTGTAGATGCATGGTTAAATCATTAAACATCTGGAATGCCGTTGGAGAAAAAAAAAATAAAAAATCACCTTCTTCCTCTTCCTCTTCGTTAGCAATTCTACAATCCAATTAGCATTTACTCCAGCTCTCCTTCTAGAAGCAGCGGCTTGTCTTCTTGCCAGTTTGTTGAACCGCTCGGATGTTGCTTCACTTGTAAGTCACGTTGGTTAAAAGCATGCCCCAAATGAATAAATGTAAATGTAGATGTAAATGCGGTGCCCTGTGGCTCGAGTCTTTGTAATGATTTTGCATAAGTATTCATCCTACGCTGCTTCAGTAGTTTCCGTTCAATAGCTGTGCAATCTTTTACCGCGCTGCTGCTCTCCTGCGAAACTTTGACAGTTTCACTATAAACGATCAGTTGTTTCCTGTTTCCAGTCAAATATTATGGAAATGAAGCAACAGGAAGTGGGTGATGTCAGTGACGTTGAATGCAAAATGTGGGGCAGAAGACGACGACGAAATCGCACTCGTCCGTCTGTTCCTCCGCCACTGAGACACGCCTCTCTGCCACTCCGTGCGTCTCTCTAACTTCCTGTTGGAGACAGGACCCGGGTCAGTCAGAGCGCACGTACTGTACCGTAGCTAGCAAGCGAAGCCGGTCACATCTTCAACTCACCATGTCTGTTAAGGACTGTTCTGAGTTGTTACGAGACACTCGGTGTACAAAAGTGTAAAAGTCTCGGACGGAGACGGAGATCGCTAAAGAAACACAAAGCTGCCCCGAGAGGACCGTTTTGGGCGGGAAGTCCGGCAGCGTTCGCCTCTGAGCTTTTATCTGCACAAGGAAGTTAATGAATGAGTTATGAGTTATGCATCGGTTTTATTTTCCCTAAACAGCAGAGCGAAGTCCAGGATGCCTCGGGTACTGTATGTGATGCTAAACTCGCCGCCATACACAGCTGAGAACGCCAAGAGCGACAAAACAGAAACCTCACAGAAGATGAACTGTAGTTGTTTGGGGTTTTTTTTTTTTTTTTAGAGCATTGAGTACATGAGGCACTTCATAATCTCAGCTAAAAAGATATCGGCATGTTAGAACTTGGGCATTTCAAGTAAGTAAAGGTCCTGCTTTAACGTTCTACCCTTCAGAAAAGCTCCCTGTGTTAGCGTCGGCTCTGTGTTTGGTGAGACGCATCATAGAGCGAGAACACAAACAAGGCTTTGAGAGGATTTTTTTATTTATTTCATTATATATATATATTATTTGTTATTATTTATTTTATTATTGCAAGCTGCTTTTTGCACTCCACCTTTTTCAGCCTTTAGCCCCTGACAGCGTTGGAGAATAAGAAGTGATCGATGGGAGCATGCGTGCTGTTCGGTCTTCACAAACACACACACACACACACACACACACACACACACTCTCTAAAAGAAGGTCACACGGCCTCCTGCGCGCCGTACAGCTGCCTCGACTGGACAAAGAACTGAAGATAAGCAATGCCAAAAAAGAAAGAAAGAAAGAAAGAAAACACAAAAATAAATAAAAAATCTCCATTGTAGAAAAAAAAAAAAAAAAAAAAGAGTGTAAGCTGATTTTGCAGCTGCGGTGTGTAAATCCTGCTGCTTGAACAGACGCTGGGGATTTATTAACTGACACAGCTGTCAGGTCTGTCATGCCGAAAGAAACACGCTAACATGATCAAACCTGAGTTGATAAAATACATCAAAGCTTTATTAGGGTGTGTGTGTGTGTGTGTGTGTCCTTTATCTAAACTGGAGATAAAGTGTAACGGAATACACCACGCCCAAACACTCTGATAGAGACGAGATCCTGAGCAGCTGGGAATAAGGAAAATATGATGTACAGTACTTAGTTCCTGACAAGAAATAAAAAAAAAAGACAAGAAAAAGGACAAAATAGCTAGGTAAAAAAAAGAAATTCACAATTTCTTTAATGAAGACATGAAAAAACAAGATGAAAGAAAATGCCCCAAAAGCAACTTTATTTATTTATTCATTTATTCATTTAAAGAAAGTTATTTTCTCAACACAAGAACTAAGTAAATAAAAAAAATTTCTCTCAAATTTTGCTTTTTTTTTTTTTTTCAATCACCTGCCCCTTATGGTTAAAGTTAACAGTTTTTTTTTTCTTCTTTAAATAGTTTTTTATAGTTCATAGTTTATTGTTACTATTTCTGTTTACACTCGGGATTTTCCAGGATTTCTTTCCTAAGCAATCGTTCTTCATTCAAAATTAATTCTCCCACTTTCATGAGTTTTTTTTTTATTTATTTATTTATTTTTTTTATAAATCAGTACAATGTCAAAATACTGACTTGCTGTGCCTCTAACACGCTCTGACATCATTGGATAAACAATGCCGAAGGCGTTTCTCCAGAACACACAATCATCTCCTCTGAACAGCTGATATTGAGATGTATATCTGCTCCTTCTGCTCTGTAAAGCTTCATAACGGCTCTAATCTGAGGTGCTGCTTGAGGTTAATTGGTGATTTCTGAGGCTGGTGACTCTAAATGAACGTCTCCTCTGCAGCAGTAAGTTTTTGGTCTCGCTTTCCTGGGAAGGTCTTCATGAGAGACAGTTTCATCATGGAGCGCGATGGGGTTTACACAATACAGTTCTTACAGGAACTGATCCAGAACAGCTGACCTTCATGTCTTAGAACAACAACTAACTGTTACATAATTACCTAATGCCATATGTGTTATTTTGCAGTATTGAAACAAGTGTTATTATGCAGTATTCTAGAATGTAAAAAAATACATTAAGGTTCGTGTGAGAAACGTTTGACTGGTACTGTATATACACCATGTAGTGCAAACGTCTTGAGCCACACCTCAGTTCTTCATATTTTACTTCCAAAGCATCAGACTTTCTTGTATGTTTTATTTCGGTCTCGAGGAACAGAACTCTAAACTTCCAGAGGTTCCCAATGTTTTCACTCCAGTCCCTGTCCTGTACCTGAGCCTGTCCTGTTCAGAGGAATGTTTTTTTGTTGAGCCACAAAGTGACCCAGGAATCATTCAAGCATAAAACAAACATCTAGCTTAAGTCCTGATCCAGTGAGAAACCGGTGCAGATGATGACAGATGATCAGGAGGTGATTAGTTCACTGCTGATGCTGAATGCTGACGGGTTGAAACAGACGAGAGGGGAAACGAGGCGCTGCTGCTGAGGCTGGTACATAAACAGTACACAACAGTAGTTCAGTTGTTGTTGTTGTTGTTGTTTTCAGTTTGAGGGAGATTCAAGACTTCTGACATTAGTGAACAAACTGCATCATGAAGCCCAAAAAACACACCAGACAGCTCAGGGATAAGAAGAAGTTGTCAAGAAGTTTAAAGCAGGGTTAGGTTATAAAAAAAAAAAAAACATCTCACAGAACACTGTTTAATCCATCATCCAAACATGGAAAGAGTACGGCACAACTGCAAATCTACCAAGACATGGACGTCCACCTAAACTGACAGGCCGGGTGAGGAGAGCATTAATCAGAGGAGCAGCCAAGAGGCCCATGGTAACTCTGGAGAAGCTGCAGAGATCCACAGCCCGGGTGAGCGAATCTGTCCATAGGACATTTACTGTATTACTTGTGCACTCCATAAATCTAGATTTTGTATTTTTTTGGAAGAGTGGCAAGAATAAAACCATTGTTGAAAAAAAAACGTAAGAAGTCAAGTCCCGGGGCCTCTGAGTGGTGCAGTGGTAAAGCGCTCGCCCTATCATCCGGAGGTCTAGAGAGAGCTGATCGGCCGAGCTCTCTCAGAGGGGAGGGATGAGAGGTATTTAGTGCTCCCACATTAATCACGGCTCTACAGCCAACCAGGGGCGTCTGTGAGCTCGCGCAAGCGGAAGGAGCGGATAGCGCTGTCCTCCGAGTGTGTGACTCCGCCCCCAACGGTGCGTGAGCGAGCATTTGAAAAAGATGCGGCCGGCTGGCGTCACGTGGTTCGGAGGAAACACTAGTAGCTGATAGTCTTCAGCCCTCCCGGCTGAGTGGTAGTAGTAGCCTTAATGTGGAGCCCCCTAGTGACGGGGAGGAATTGGTCACGACTAAATTAGGGAGAAAATCGGGGGTAAAAAAAAAGTTTGACCACAGAGCACTAGATCTTCACTTAGAGTGCTGGCAGATGGAAAGCTCTAGTGGTTACTGTTCCCTTCAAGGTGTACACACACACACACACACACACACACACACACACACACACATTAACAGCATAGCGACTAGGCAAGTCTGCCAATCTCAAATAAAATATGAATGGTATGCATGCTGTGTGTGTGTGTGTGTGTGTGTGTGTGTGTGTGTGTGTGTGTGTGTGTGTGTGTGTGTGTTTTGAAAGAGAGAAAGAAATCAATCCAGATGCTCCTCTGAGAGAAAATCATTGCAGACCCCATACCTTAAGACGCCATTTTGTGAATCAGAGAGCGAGTGGAGTGTGAAGGCAGCAGCGGGAACGCAGAGCGAGTGCTGACCTTCTGAAACGCCACAGCTGGGCAGATGTTCCTCCTGTGCTCTGGAAAATCAGCACTGATCTGCAGCACCGTGTGAATCAGTCATTTCATTTCCGCTCTGAAGGCTCAGAGCAGCTTCGCTCTCATTTCACACAGCTGCGTTAGCGTCCGTCGATTTAGCGCTGAGTACACACACACACACACACACACACACACACACACACACACAAAACTTGCATTTCAGTACAACGCAAAGCAAGTACACGTGGTCATTTTTTCATGAGAAATGTAAATTGTGTTTGCTTGATTGTGTGTTTGTTTGTTTGTTTGGTTTCAGACTTTACGACAATAAATGAAGATCTGAGTATAATATTACGTGTTAAAACAAAAAAGAAATTGTGCTTTTTAAGGCTTATACCTCTGGCATTTGGTTCCATTAGCGCTGAGCACACACACACACACACACACACACACACACACACACACACACACACACACACACACACACACACAGAGAAGGCTTTATTACTCACCCGAAAAACGTCTACACTTCACACTCATGTGTATACGCTCATAACGAGAAACAACAGAGGGCTGTGGTTACAGTAAAGTAACAGTGAAGTAGGGCGTGGCCTCTGTATGTATCAGTTACAGTGAAGTGGGCGTGGCCTCTGTATGTGACCATTACAGTGAAGTGGGCGTGGCCTCTGTACGTATCAGTTACAGTGAAGTGGGCGTGGCCTCTGTACATATCAGTTACTGTGAAGTGGGCGTGGCCTCTGTACATATCAGTTACAGTGAAGTGGGCGTGGCCTCTGTATGTATCAGTTACAGTGAAGTGGGCATGGCCTCTGTATGTACAAGTTACAGTGAAGTGGGCGTGGCCTCTGTATGTATCAGTTACAGTGAAGCGGGCGTGGCCTCTGTATGTGTCAGTTACAGTGAAGTGGGCGTGGCCTCTGTATGTGTCAGTTACAGTGAAGTGGCCGTGGCTTCTGTATGTATCAGTTACAGTGAAGTGGGCGTGGCCTCTGTATGTATCAGTTACAGTGAAGTGGGCGTGGCCTCTGTATGTATCAGTTACAGTGAAGTGGGCGTGACCTCTGTATGTATCAGTTACAGTGAAGTGGGCGTGGCCTCTGTATGTGTCAGTTACAGTGAAGTGGGCGTGGCCTCTGTATGTGTCAGTTACAGTGAAGCGGGCGTGCCCTCTGTATGTGTCAGTTACAGTGAAGTGGACGTGGCCTCTGTATGTACAAGTTACAGTGAAGTGGGCGTGGCCTCTGTATGTATCAGTTACAGTGAAGTGGCCGTGGCTTCTGTATGTATCAGTTACAGTAGTGGCCGTGGTAGCATGTATCAGTTACAGTGAAGTGGGCGTGGTGTATCAGTTACAGTGTGGGCGTGGCCTCTGTATGTATCAGTTACAGTGAAGTGGGCGTGACCTCTGTATGTATCAGTTACAGTGAAGCGGGCGTGCCCTCTGTATGTGTCAGTTACAGTGAAGTGGGCGTGGCCTCTGTATGTACAAGTTACAGTGAAGTGGGCGTGGCCTCTGTATGTATCAGTTACAGTGAAGTGGACGTGGCCTCTGTATGTGTCAGTTACAGTGAAGTGGGCGTGGCCTCTGTATGTATCAGTTACAGTGAAGTGGCCGTGGCTTCTGTATGTATCAGTTACAGTGAAGTGGGCGTGGCCTCTGTATGTGTCAGTTACAGTGAAGTGGGCGTGGCCTCTGTATGTATCAGTTACAGTGAAGTGGCCGTGGCTTCTGTATGTATCAGTTACAGTGAAGTGGCCGTGGCTTCTGTATGTATCAGTTACAGTGAAGTGGGCGTGGCCTCTGTATGTATCAGTTACAGTGAAGCGGGCGTGCCCTCTGTATGTGTCAGTTACAGTGAAGTGGGCGTGGCCTCTGTATGTACAAGTTACAGTGAAGTGGGCGTGGCCTCTGTATGTATCAGTTACAGTGAAGTGGACGTGGCCTCTGTATGTGTCAGTTACAGTGAAGTGGGCGTGGCCTCTGTATGTGTCAGTTACAGTGAAGTGGGCGTGGCCTCTGTATGTGTCAGTTACAGTGGAGTGGGCGTGGCCTCTGTATGTACAAGTTACAGTGAAGTGGGCGTGGCCTCTGTATGTATCAGTTACAGTGGAGTGGGCGTGGCCTCTGTATGTGTCAGTTACAATGAAGCGGGCGTGGCCTCTGTATGTGTCAGTTACAGTGAAGTGGGCGTGGCCTCTGTATGTGTCAGTTACAGTGAATGAGATTTCTTCATTAAAGTTAAACCCTGACACTTTGACATTCTCCTGTCCGCTGTACAGATGTTAAATTATTAAGACAGAAGTTTATCATCCGTAGCTGAATATCTGTGACTCTCCTGCAGTGAGGCAGACAGACTGCAGCTCAATCCCAGGAGACTGCGGTGACAAAGTGATTCTGGATTTTATTTATTATGGTTCTGGTGCTGAGTCTGGTGACTGTTCATTAAATATATGATAGTGAAGCTGTGTGTGTGTGTGTGTGTGTGTGTGTGTGTGTGTTGGGGGGGGCATACCAGAGAGAGAGAGAGAGAGAGAGAGGATATGAGCAACAACCTGCTGTTTTTCTGCTTAAGTATACATGGAAGCTCATCAGCTGGAAGGTTTTTCTTTAAGCAAACAACATGTCTGGTTCAGTAACAATTTAAACAAGACCTACTTAATGCTCGCCATCTGTTGTTGCTGTTATTGTTTTAATATGATGTTATATATGATAATATTTCCATTAACAACAAGTAATTGTATTGTTAGTTTGTGTAATCTAATATTTAACCTTAAAATAAATATAATATTAGTGACAGTACTAAGGAACTGAATAGGTTGCTGTACATGTACTGTACACACACCGAGCAGTTTGTGTTCAACGTCCTTTTAGAGAACTGCTGTTCAGCTATTTTTATTTTTCATTTGTTGAAATTTTAATGAGAGTGACACGGTGGTATAGTGGTTAGCCTTGCACCTCCAGGGTGCGGGTTCGTTTCCCGATCAGCTTCGATGGAGTTTGCATGTTCTACCCGTGCGTCGTGGGTTTCCTCCGGTTTCCTCCCACAGTCCAAAAACATGCACATGAACGTGTGTGTTTGTGTGTGTCCCCTGTGATGGTTGTACCCTGACTCGTGGCTTAAGCCTTCTGGGATAGGCTCCGCCCCCGCGACCCTGAATACAGGATAAAGCGGTATAGACGATGAGTGAGTGAGTGCAAATTCCATTACATTTTTAAAAATAAAAATAAAATATTATAAAATACCTGATGTACTGTAGATGTTTAACAAGTAATTCATTATAGGCTCCGTATAGGAAATAATCATTAAATTTCATTACAGGAGCTACTAGTTCGGAAGTGGGTGGTTCGGACACAGAACTGAACAGTTCTGTGTCGAGTTATTATTATTATTATTATTATTATTATTATTTATTATTATTATTATTATCAGGAAGGCAGGAAGGGTTTCATTGGCAGTTAGGTGAGGCACGTTCTGTGTCATGTTGTAATGGGAAGAGATTCCTGTAACAATTATTGCTAGAAACAAATGAGCGACACGTGATACTGAAAATCGGAGTGTTACATCGTGAACTTTTAACATTTATGGAAGGAGTCTCCAGTATCAGCTTTTCAGGGGTACAGCTGTAACTTTAACGACAAGCTGCTCTATTTTTGTTGTTGTTGTTGTTGTTGTTGTTGTTGTTGTTGTTTTGTTGTTGTTTACTCATTTTAAGAGTCAAACGGAAGCACAGAGGAAACTACAGTTTCTATTAGTTTTTATTAGTTTCCCACTACAGCATGGCATGCGGTCTTGTATTCCCCACATGAGCGTTGTCTCTTTAATAGCGGACTCGTTTAGCTCCACAAAATAAAAGAGTGAACGAGACAGAACCGCGCGGAGGCTCGAGGTGAGCCGTGTTGCACATCAGTAAGTAAACGGCGCTAACGGCGTGTTTTTGTTGCGCCGCCTACACCGATTGTGACAGATAGGAATCATAGCATCGTGCCACGTTCGATATGCTAATGCCGCTGCAGATTAGTAGCGCGCTTCATGGACGCCGGGCTCAGAATAACACGCCTCTTCATAAATCAGACAAAGTGGCGCGTAAAGAAGTGTGACGCGTCTATTTTTGGAATGTACGAAGCGCCCTTGTGTTCGGCGCCGATCCGATTCGTAACACTTCACCTGTGTTACCCTGGCGCGCGCACGCGTATGTATGTATGTATGTATGTATGTATGTATGTGTGTGTGTGTGAGACAGAGTCTATCTGTCTGTCTGAATGATGACTCTGGAAACCACTGCTCGCTTGCTTGTGTGCGTCCTGCACTTTCTGTCTGAGTAAATCGATCTGGAGAGTAACGCCAAGAATGCAGAGCTTCTGTCAGGGTGTTTTAGTTATGACCAAAAGAAGTGCTGCAGAGGCTTGTTAGAGAAGAAGGCAGGATGAGTCACTGAGAGAGGGAGAGAGAAGGACGCAAGGGATCCAGTTTGATCTCATCAGCTTGATCAGTTCTGCTCGCGGCTACTTGAAACTCGGCGTGTGCGCGCATCCTGTCGGCATCCCGGCCTCCGCCGCTTCCGCTCGCCCTTTCTTCTGTGCAAAAGAACCTGATAGTAACAGACACTTCACTTCACCTCTGATAATTTATTACATCTCTTACATCCCACACATCCTGACTTTCCAAAACATCTGTCCGCACAGTATTCCCAGTACCATCGACTGTTAAAAGCCAGGATGAAGGCGTCTCATTCCAGTCATAGTGATGTGAAAATTAATATGAGCATGAAAGCATGGAGATGTATTACTGTACCAAGACTTCAGTATTTCATTGCATTCGCTTTGACATTGTTTCGACACCGTTATGCAACATCACATCATTTATTCCAATTCAATCCAGAGTTTAATCAATTTTTGGCTGAGCTCTCTAATGTGCATCCCAAAGACCCTCACTGGGGTTACGGTCAGGTGAGGTCAGGGTTACTCAGTCGATTCCTCGTGCTCCCAGAGCCACTCTTCCACACTCCTGGAATATGTCCATTCTATCAAGGAACAATAGCAAACCCTTGTATGTGATGTGCTGGTGATTCAGTACATTCAGGTGGTCATGTGACTCCATTTCATCTCCACATGACGTTGCTGAGTCTCGACCTGAGCGACTGAAGCGACCCCAGATCATAACACCGTCTCCAGAGGCTCGTACAGTGGACGCTATGCATGATGGGAGCATCGCTTCATTACAGCGCTTCCCTTCTCACCCTGACCACGCCCATCGCTCTGGAACAGACTCAGTCTGGACTCATCAGGTCACATGACCTTTCTCCATCGTCTTTATGCTCCCGAACAAACTGGAGCCTTTTTTCATATGATTAGTCTCACTGTAGCTGTTAATTCCCAATCTTATAAATTGTGTGTGCGCGTGTGTGCATGCATGTGGGTGTGTGTGTGTAAATTATATTATTTTCCTCTACATAGCTCTGTTTTCTACTGTCTATTTTTTACCATGCAACTTCACCCAGCATTTAAGATATCTCTCTTTTTTTTTCTTCTGACCCTAACCATTAAACTGACGACTTTAAAATTAAAAATAACAGTGTTTTATTAGTAGCTTTTATTGTAAAATATTAATAATTATTTTCAAAGTAGTTTATGGACATTTATGAATTCATAAATTCATAAATGTATATTTATAAAATGTGTATCCTATAAAAAAAGGTTGTAGAATTAAAAACACACACACACACACACACACACACACACACACACACACACACACACACACACACACACACACACACACACACACACACACACACACATTTTTGCAGAACTCAAAACACAGTCATGTCCATGAAAAGTGAATGCTAACCGCTACTCCGCCCGGAAACCCAGCTCCACGATCTCTACCTCATTTTTTACCTCAAAATACGAACTGCAACAAAATTAACAGCTAAGAAGAACAAAAAAGCAACCCTGCTAGAAGGGAATAGAACGAGTATAGAAGAATTTACTTGGACAAAGAAATGTCCACAGGCTTCCTGCCAGCACCTGTAACGATAAGGTGCACAGTGTGGGGTTTAACAATAATCTATAATCCATCAAAGACTTTGGAATGATTTTTTAATTATTAGCAAGGACAAGCGGAGCTCTTGTGTCACTCTATAAAGAAATTAAAAGAAAGAACATGGAATATATTCAAGCTAATATCCTATAGAGCTTAGAATTGTTTGTCTATCTATCTATCTATCTATCTATCTATCTATCTATCTATCTATCTATCTATCTATCTATCTATCCATCCATCCATCCATCCATCCATCCATCCATCCATCTACCTATCTATCTATCCATCCATCTATCCATCCACCCATCCATCCATCCATCCATCCATCTACCTATCTATCTATCTATCCATCCATCCATCTACCTATCTATCTATCCATCCATCTATCCATCCACCCATCCATCCATCCATCCATCCATCTACCTATCTATCTATCTATCCATCCATCCATCCATCCATCTACCTATCTATCTATCCATCCATCCATTTACCTATCTATCCATCCATCCATCCATCCATCCACCTATCTATCTATCTATCTATCCATCCATCCATCCATCCATCCATCCATCCATCCATCCATCCATCTACCTATCTATCTATCCATCCATCAATCCATCCATCCATCCATCCATCCATCCATCCATCTACCTATCTATCTATCCATCCATCAATCCATCCATCCATCCATCCATCCATCTACCCATCCATCCATCCATCCATCTACCTATTTATCTATCCATCCATCAATCCATCCATCCATCCATCCATCCATCTACCCATCCATCCATCCATCCATCTACCTATCTATCTATCCATCCATCCATCCATCAATCCATCAATCCATCCATCCATCCATCCATCCATCCATCCATCCATCCATCTATCTATCTATCTATCTATCTATCCATCAATCCATCCATCCATCCATCTATCTATCTATCTATCTATCTATCTATCTATCTATCTATCTATCTATCTATCTATCTATCTGTCTATCTATCTATCTATCTATCTATCTATCTATCTACCTATCTATCTATCTATCTATCTATCTATCAATAATTGTAGAAGATCCATAGGCTCCCATCTGTAGAGCCCTGCTCAAATTCTCTAAAACTTAAAAAAAAAAAAAAATCAATGTATGACAGATAATTGTTGAGATAAAACTAATATGTCATAATTACATGAATAAATAAAAACGAAGTAAAAAAAAATAAATACATTTTCTTTTAACCTATCGAGACCTGAATGTTCTCATATGAAAACATGAAAGTTCCTCAACGCTGCATTCTTGTGTGATCGACATACGAGGACTGTTGAGATTAATTCTTTTGGAAAACCTTCTTCATGTTTGAAGACTTTGATTAAATTCATGGACATCGGGTGCTAATAAAGAGAAACAGGAAGGAGAAATTCCAGCGCGTACAGCAGCCGAGTCTGGGTCTCAGGAGGTCAAAATTTAGCCTTAAGCTTCTTACATTCTTTGCTTAACTGTTTGTTTTTATAATTTATTACCTGTTTTTTTTTTTTTTAGAGTCTTAACGCAGTTCTATAACGTTCGCAAAGACTGAGAAAAAGTTCTACAGCGCGTATCTCCAAGGACAAGCTCTACTGAGTCCTGCTGGAATTCCACAGAACATTCTTTTTTAAATGACATACAGTGCAATATACAGGAAATAAAGATGAAACAAAATATATCCTAATTTACAAACAAACACAATGACAAACTAACTAACTAATATATTTAATTGTTTAATATCATGATTTCAATTGAATTACTCAACATGGTCAGATACTTTGGAGGTGATTGATGCCAGTATTTCCTCTTCATGCTGTACGATGTTGAATAACGTGACGTGAGTGTGGTTTGGGGTTCACGCTCGAGGCGAGACTATTACATTCAGGAATAAAAGTCAGTTCCAGAGTTTCATTTTAGAAAATAAGGCATCAATGTGGATATTTCATGTACAAACACCTCAAGGATTTTCTTTTATCCTGTTAGTGAGGAATGTAACTGTAGAGAAACGTTCATGAGGTACATAATTACACGTTTCACACCACTGCGGGAATTATTCACTAAAATACGGCATGATTTTAGAAAACACGACGTTTCTTCACTAAAGCAGAACGTAATCAGTAGATTTCAACTCTTTTTTTTTTTTTTTTAATCAGAAAATGTTTTTATTTGTGTTTGATTCTGTTCTGCCATAATTTCCTAGACGTTTATTCCGTTCTATTCCCCAAAATGTAAACAGATTGAACTGTCACAGTGATGAACTGAGTTTCTCTGCGGCATCACTATACTGACTTTATTTCCCATCATGCATCAGCATTGCTTAATAATATAAACACCTGTTTTCAGTTTCACCTTGAGCAGTCTTGGTATTTTAGTCCTAAAGTTTTTGCTTCTTGTTGCTGATGTTTTCAAAGTTTCGGACAAAAATGTCATTACTATTAAAAGAACGGAGCATCTCAATATTTTCAGAAGAAACTTATAATACCTGACATTCATGAATGAATAGTCATAATATTTTAAGAATAAAGTCAGAAAAGTCCTGGACAACATTATGAAAATAAAATGTAGATGGAATGTTAAATTAAATGTTAGTAATACTGTCTGTGGAGAAGCGAGATGATGCTCAGACGTAATAGATAATAATTACAATTATATGTGAAGTATATAATTGATATATTTTAAGAGAACCAAAAAAAAAAAAAATCAGTGAACATAAATTCTTCACAAATTAACAAGCTTGATTTGGGCTTTGTAATTATTTATAATCATTTATTTTTTTCCAAAAATTTTAATCACTGTCACATTTAACATCCATTTAATGCATTTATATATATATTTTTTTTCTTTTTTTACTTATAAATGTATTAATCTTATTAAATGTAGACAAATTTGTATTTAATACTTGCATTTCTATGCATTTTTAATAAATGAAACTCTTGTAAGCAAACAACACAAAAACAAACAAACATTAAAATCAATTAATGTCACAAACTGTGGGTATTGGCTGGTGGTGATGGCCGTGGGCTGAAGTAAGGCGGGCATAGACGCAGAGGGGTAGTGTGAAACATAAAGTCCTTTTATTTGAACAAAACATAAACTTCAAAACAAAGGATGTTGGCTTACTGATTGGAGCACGACACACAACAACATTAACCAAAAGACATAGACAGACTAATACTTAACAAAGACAGGAGGACTGACTAAACATGGAGAACTAGCCTACTAGCTGTTACGCACACTAGCTGCTAAGCTGGAGGCTAGCTAATCAGACTAGTTGCTAACAAACTAGTAGCCGGAGATCTAAGGGTAAACAGACTGGGTACACAGCAGACTAGGTAGGGGACAGACTAAGAACTAGCAGGTTAGTGGCTAAACAGACTAAGATCTAAGCAGACGTGGAGACTAGACGAACTAGGAGACTACACAGACTAAGAACTAGGCAGGTTAGTATCACCATGTTAGTAGTAAAACAGAATAAGAACTAAACATTCAACCATGGTACTGACGCAGGGAAAACCAAACAGACTAAAATGCAAACTAATACATTTCACAAAGACTGCTCCACAAAACATATGCCAACTTAACTAAAACAGAACAGACCATAACATAACATAACAGACCCTACCAGACCCTACCCTACCCTACCGTAACCTAACCTAACCTAACCTACCCTAACCTACCCTACCCTACCCTACCCTACCCTACCCTAACCTACCCTAACCTACCCTACCCTACCCTACCCTACCCTACCCTAACCTAACCTAACCTAACCTAACCTACCCTAACCTACCCTACCCTACCCTACCCTACCCTACCCTAACCTAACCTAACCTAACCTACCCTAACCTACCCTACCCTACCCTAACCTAACAATGCTCGACCCAGTTTCCCAGAACAAACAGCTATTTATAGAATGTCTAATTAGCTACCTCGGTTCAGGCGAGACCTCATCACCTGACCGAGGTGCCTTCTGGGAAACTGAGTCTAAACAAAAACTACAAAACAAACAGTGGCCTCTAGTGGTGAACCCTCACAATTAAAAATAGAAAAATATATTAAGAATGAATGATATTACTCTTATTACATCATGAACACATTAGATTTTAAGTTTTATTTCTTTTAGCTGAATTCTACAATTCTCAGTGTATCTATCTATCTATGTACAGATACAGTAGCTCTGTTTATAAAATGCAGCATCACCAGTTCCTCGAGAAGGCTAAAAGCTCTTAAGTGAGCCTGTGTGTGTGTGTGCGTGCACACGTATATGTGTGTGTGTGTGTGTGTGTGTGTGTGTGTGTGTGTGTGTGTGTGTGTGTGTGTGTGTGTGTGTGTTTCACTCACCTAAAAGCACACTCATGTCCCCAGCCCTCAGTAATTCTGTATAATGGGATTCACAAAGACAGCACTTCCTGTTTCCCTCCAAACAAAATTCCTTTTAGTGACTCACACGGGAACAGAATCATCGGAGTATAAATAGACACATCAAAACTCTCACTTGCATAGATAGAAAAAAATATAAATGCAGTAAATAATATATAAATCTGCTCAAAGTCTCTGCAGCGGCGGCTGTTTTATTTTCAAACACAGCGTGTGGAAAACTATCTGTAACTCGTGAGAAGAAATAAATGACAGTGCTGTGCTGAAGCGGGAAAATAATCAACACCAGCACTGGGTTTTATTATACTGTACCTGGATCTGAAGTGTTTTATTCCCCTTACGCCACAGCATGCCTCTCAATGATAATAGATATGTTTTAAAATATTTATCTTTGTTTTTTTTATAATTACATTTAATGTTGAAAGTTCACTTTCAAGTCTCTGAACATGGAATGAATTTCATCACTTTGTAGCTGAAGGCATTTCATTTTTAAACTATTTATTTAAGTTATTTATGTAAAAACAAGAGCATGAATTATTAGTAGAAATAGGTACTATTTCTACACATGTTTACAGCATAAAATAAATAAATAAATGAATAAATAAATAAAAGGATTTAGATTTAAAAAAAGTCAAAGCAAGACTTTTCATAGAATAACAGAAGACTGAGAGTCCCGAGAGTAAAAACTCCCTTTAATTCTCTGTATAATCCTCGGCTGCATTAATTCACTTATCCCAGTGTTTCACTAGTTTTCTCGGTATGTCTGCTTCATGTCTGCAACACCGGCCTCCCAGGAACTCCTTTATTTGTTCAAACATTTAGAAGTGTCTTGGAGCGAGGTCTGGGCTGTACAGGGACGTGGCAATAAAGTTTAGTGGTGGGCGGAATGAGCCTGAGCATTGCTCTGCAAAAACAAACTAAAAACTAAGAAAAAGACGTAATGCAAAAAGGGAAATGAACCGTGTGATGTTCTGTGTAAACAAGATCAGAGGACCAGAGATCAGAGAATTTCTTGTGAACGCCCTTTTTGTTTTTTAATAATTTTAATGATGTAAATATCCATATAGAAGGAAACCGAGAAAGCATGCGAAGAACATACACAAATCAAACCCAAACCCTGGAGGTGCAAAGAGACAGAGCTAACCAGTACGCCGCCGTGTGGCCAGATGTATAAATGCATTTATTTATTCATTAGTTTTTGAAGTATGAACTACCGCATGTAGGTTTTTAATTTAAAACTCGTTTAGACTTAAATTTAAAAGTCATTTAAATTTATTTAAATAATCATTTAACTGTTTGATTTTCAATCTATCAAATACAGTATATATATATATATACATTGTATATAGTATATACATAAAGTATATATATATATATATATATATATATATATATATATATATATATATATATGCTATATATATATGACATATGGCATGCCGCTTAGGAAAATATTCTTGAGAGAACTTTAATGAAAACCTGAATATATTGAATGAAACGAGAATATTGAATGGATTCCATATTGATTGAAAAATATATTGAATGAATTCAATATATGGATTGAAACTCTATATATTGAATGAAGATTCTGAATACATGTCGAACTGTGAGAATATTGAATGATTCTGAATATTGATTGAAAATATATATTTTAATGAATTTGAATATATGGATTGAAAACTGATATATTGAATGGACTAATATATGGAAAGAAAAGTCTGAATATATGGAATGAAAAGTCTGAATATATGGAAAGAAAAGTCTGAATATATGGAATGAAAAGTCTGAATATATTGAATGAAACATGACGTCATCGAAACACAGCGCCATCTTTAGAAAGGACGAGTGAGTCGGCGAGAAACTTGGTTGCTGCAATTGTGAGAAATGAAGAGATGGTCAACTCTTTGATGAGTGCGTGTCCGGCCCAAAGTGGTGGCACAAGTCGCAGAAAATTCTGTCTGAATATAATATGATCGAAACAGCGTCTGAATATCATTGAATAGACTCAGTATCAGAACGGATGAAGAAATATATTCGCTTTCACCGCGGAAGACCGTGTTATGCGAAAATGCCCCTGCCACAGATTGCACCCCTATTTAATCCGTCGAATATTATATTAGACCAGAAATTTCTAGGTTTATGATTTAGAAATTACAATTAGACCAAATGGATTTGATTATAAAATAAGCATTATAAAAAAAATTGCATGTAGTATAGGGAAAAATATATTATTATTATTTTTATATACAAGATGTATTTTATTGCTATTTAATAATGAAAATCATTTGTTAATTTTTTTCATCATAAATATTTATTTAGTGCAAGCATTTTTGTATTACATGACAAATCCCTGTAAAATAAATGTGCCACAAAATAAACATTATATGAGAATTTGTATTCATGGTCTCGACACCTGTCACGTGCCAAGGGTTAATTATAATAGTTATATCATATTTGATAACAATAAACCTATGAATTTATGTTGTAATATAATATTTGATAGAGATTATGTAGGGTGCAATCTGTGGCAGGGGGCATTTTAGCGATAACACCGGTCTTCCATGTGAAATAGCGAATATATTTCTTCATCCCGTCTGATACTGTGCGCTTGTGCCACCACTTTGGGCCGGACACCACTCATCAATGTGTTCACCATCTCTTCATTTCACAATTGCAGCAACCAAGTTTCTCGCCGACTCACTCATCCTTTCTAAAGATGGCTTGTGTTTCATGACGTCATGTCAGCATTCAGATTCAGATTCAGACTTTTCATTCCATATTCAGGACTTTCATTCAATATATCAGTTTTCAATCCATATATTCAGAATTCATTCAATATATATATTTTCAATCAATATATTCGAATCCATTCAATATTCTCACGTTTCATCAATATATTCAGAGTTTCATTAAGTTCTCTCAAGAATATTTTCCTAAACGGCATGCCATAATATATATATATATATATATATATATATATATATATATATATATATATATATATATACATATATATATGTAATATGATAGATTTAATTTTTTTTTTTTTCAGCTTGTCTTTTTCACTTCATGTCTCAGGTTTCACACACTTCTGACAGGGCTGCTGAGACTCTACAGGCCAGTTTGTGTGTGTGTGTGTGTGTGTGTGTGTGTGTGTGTGTGTGTGTGTGTGTGTGTATGTGTTTCATTTATTTATGCGCATGCATGCTGTGGAACAAACACACACACACACACACACACACACACACACACACACACACACACCACACACACACACATACACACACACACACACACACACACACACACACACACACACACACACACACACACAAATAACCTGGGGCAAGAGCTGAGACCTCACACAGATATTTATAAAATAAAATGATGTCCTTTGGGACTGCAGCATGGCTGAGTGTGTTTGTGTGTGTGTGCATGTGCGTGTGCGTGTGTGTGTGTGTCACAGACCTGTTGTATAGTTCTGTATACCTACTGTACACACTCTGCACTCTGTAACGATGTCCTGCATTCTGATTGGTCGGACGCTCTTCTCTAACAGCCTCATGGGTCTACAGTGATGCACTTGTTGTGATACTCTGTCGTTTCCATAGTAACGGCTCATTGACAGTAACAGTTTGTACTCGATCTGATTTCCAGCCATGTTCAAATCGCACATTGTAACCGAACGCCCTGGTCATGACTCACAGAATGTTTAACGTGACGCTCACACTGACGCCGGACGATTTAGTGCCACCGCGACCCGAACTGTCCGAGCGCAGTGTTCACACTCAGTCAGTGTGTGTAAAGAGCTTCCATGAGTCTCTTCTGAAATCCACCAACAAGGGGAGAAAAAGGATTGAAACTTTCAGAGTATTTCACACGGCTGCACAGACCACAAACACAAACAACACAGAAAATAAGCGACGCTCAAACGACAGAAGGCAAATTATTCTGACTGAGTTCTATAATAATAATAATAATAATAATATAATATAATAATAATAATAATACACAATAGACAAAATTCTAACAAACAAAACGGCAGACAACACACGTTCACTAAACCAGCTCAGCTTAGGGCTAATAATGTTGCAAATTCTGTCACCGTCATTGTACGTCTGTAGCCTGGAATTCTGTTCCGCCCACCTCCGTTACGTAGCGTAGCGTCGCTTCAACAAACACGCGGCTAATTATTCCGTAAGTTTCTGCTTGACAGAAGAGATAATGTGATTGTGCTCGAGCACTGATGTGTATAAAGCATGACGATTCATGAGCATCGATGCAGAAACAGCATCACCTCAGCTCTGTGTGTGTGTGTGTGTGTGTGTGTAATGATGCCACTTCCCTGCTGTTACATTACACTATTAGTGTTCATTCCCATTATTGACTGCTTGTGTGAAGAACATTTTGTTTTTTCTCCTACAAATTTGCTCTAAGTCCAAATGTCCAGGGGGTGGAGTCAGAAATGATCTAGCTCCTCCTACCTACGGTGGCTGATTGTGTTTCAGGTTGGACTGGTGTGTGTTCAGTGTGTTGTTCTGTGCTGCAGAGCGTCTCGGGGGTTTAGCGGTTATAAAGCATTTATTGGAGAACAACAGGGTTAGGGGAAAAAGAAAGTGCTTGGGCCCCGAGTTGTTGGTCCCCTTTCTTGGGTGTTGTTGACACCAGGATGGTTGCTGTTCTGTTCTGACGCCACGCCCCTTCTCTGCACGAGGTGGAGCTGACCGTGGTGCTGAACACATACTGTGTTTTCCTCAGCTTGGGTGAGTGTGACGGTGGCAGATATTAAGAGACGTCGACTCCGGACCAGCCATCACAGGGTTTAAGGGTTAAGGTTCAGGGTGGTAGGAGGAGTCAGATCAGGTCTGGCTCCACCCCCTGGACTTCTGCTTCTGCAGCCATTACTAATATATATCAGTGAGCAATTATTATTGTTCATCATTCTGAAAAAATAGATTAGGCACCGTTTGTAAACCTGAGTCACGGACAAGAACATGAGGCTTTTATTGTCATTTCAACCATCGACCATCTTTCAACCAGCCATCATAACTATCTGAGTAGCTACAACAGAACAAATGAACACCACGAATTAATAGAACTGTCTAAGAACTATAAGAAAAAAAGAGCAACAATGTGACATAATGCAGCAGAGTTCTGTGTGTCGAGGTAGAGCAAGTGAATTACCTGTGAGATGATAGATGGAGGAGAAAAAATAATAATAATTTCCTTTTGAAGTTAGGAGAAAATATAGAACAGAGTTCATGTGCAAATAACAGTTAATAAATATAAATATTGTGCAAAAAAAGCTATTTCAGGTTGATGTGCGAGATGGTTGTAGATCAGTGTGTTTCTGCATGTCTTTGTCAGTCTAGTCCTATTGTATTGATGTGATTGTGTTTATCTGAGTGTGTGTGTGTGTGTGTGTGTGTGTGTGTGTGTGTGTGTGTGTGTGTGTGTGTGTGTGTGATTTGAGTCCCTTTTTATTGAGGAGACGGATGGCATGTGGGAAGAAGCTGTCGCACAGTCTGGATGTGAATTCTTCGGTACATTTTTCCAGATGGCAGGAGGGTGAAGAGTGTGTGTGTATGTGTGTGTATGTGTGTGTATGTGTGTGTGTATGTGTGTGTATGTGTGTGTATGTGTGTGTGTGTGTGTGTGTGTGTGTGTGTGTGTGTGTGTGTGTGTGTGTGTGTGTGTGTGTGTGTGTGTGTGTGCGTGCGTGTGAGTGAGTGTGAGGGGAGTGTCTGATCAGCCACAATGCTGGAGTCTTTGCGGGTGCAGCGTGTGGTGTAGATGTCTTCGACAGAGTTAAGAGAGATGACCCGATGATGATCTCTGCTGTCCTCACTGTCCGCTGTCGAGTCTCGCGGCCCGAGACGGCTCAATTCCCAAACGAGACAGTGATGCAGCTGCTCAGGGTGCTCTTGATGGTCCCTCTCTAGAAGGTGCTGAGGATCGGTGCTGGAAGCTGGGCATTCCTCAGACTTCTCAAGAGGAAAAGGCGTTGATGTTCCGCGGAGAGTGATCGCTCCGTGTCCTCCTCTTTTGTTTCATCAGCATTCAGAGACAAGGTGTTGTCTTTACACCAATTGTTTAAAGTGCTATATAAATAAAATTGACTTGACTTGACCAGTCCATTAGCCTCCTCACTTCCTCGCTGTACGCCGACTCATCGTTCTGGCTGATGAGATCCACCGCGTTCTCGCACCACACGTGACTGGAGCTGTGCGTTTCGTCTCTTTATAGTTACATGAAGGTCTTCTTCTTAATTTCCTTTAATCTCTCAGCACCTATAAACAGTAAATCCATCACCAGACTTTATTATTGTTCATGCTTAAATAATGACCCAAGCAAAGAATCATAATCACCTGAATATACAGCTTTACCTCTGACACTGGAGACTCCTTCTTTCAATCAATCAATCAATCAATCAATCAATCAATCAATCAATCAATCAATCAATCAATCAATCGATCAATCAATCCATCCATCAGAATCCAGAGTCCTACAGTAAGGATGAGAGAAGGTGAAACGCTCACATGCCGCTCTGTCTAAAACTGGTTTTCTTGCCTCCAGCTCTCCTCGAGATTCTGCTCTAAAGGACGAATAAATCATGGTGATCTTTTTTTTTTTTTTTTTTGATCTTGTGCTTCTTTAGTCTGTAAAAATAAACAGAGGCTCAAAAACATTTGCAGCAAAACGGATTCTTAAGTATCATGAACATAAGAAGAGATGATCCGACTCATTTTTGCATCAAATGACTGTAATTTCTATCGAGCCAGCAATTTGGTTTTCATCTCAGTTGCTGCTTCGTATGTGTGTGTGTGTTTGTGTGTGTGTGTGTGTGTGTGTGTGTGTGTGTGTGCGTGTGTGTGTGTTTAACCCTGCTCAAAGCAGAGTCAAGACTATTATGTGTAATCAGAACCCGAATTGTGTGAGGTTTGTCAATAACACGCGACTGAAATTCCTCAAACCCGCATTACGCACACACAGAAACACACTCGACGCGAAAAAGAAGATCATCGATGTTCACGAGCAAACGCAGTGACGTGACTCACGACAGGAATACTGGACAAAAATCACAAACCTGATCGTGTTGGACAATGAAGACAAAATCAGACACTACTGTCGAAGAAACCGTGCAAAGTTCTTAGGAAGAATAAAAGCAGATGATCAGCTGTTGACCGTCATCTATCATTAGCTTACAAATGTCAAAAAGAAAAGGGATTAGAAATCTAATCTGTGAAATTACCGTGAGTGTAGAACACACCCAAGTAAAAACACTGCTAGTTAAAAACATTCACTCTCAGGTAAAAGAAAACTAATATATATATATATATATATATATATATTTTTTTTTTTTATTTTTTTATTTTTTTTTTTTTTCTTAATAAATTCTTTTTAAAACAAAAAGTATGAAATTTTGTCTCCTTCATTTATTTATTTATTTATTAATTTATTTGTCTTTCTTGTGGTTAATTGGACCTGAGCATGTCCAGCCCTGAGGCCCCATCCTCAGGCGTGTGTGTGTTGGCCACGCGATCTCGTCCAGGCTAAAGGGAAGTGGCCGAGAGTTGTGTCCTGTCAGAAGCGTTTATCCGAGTCCACGTCCCATCAGGTCCTTCAGGTTCGGAGACGCTCCATTACTCCTGCCTGTCCCCCTGGCTGTTGTGGAAGAGATGTTAAATTGCCCGCTGCCTTTCCTTCATCGCCGAGCGCGGCCGAGCGGACGGCGATGAGACGTCGGCGTGACGAGACAGAGTTGCAATCGATTGGGAGATTTTAATCCGATCTTTACGTTTAGGTTTAATGACTGGAACCGGCGGAAAGGTCTCGGAGCAAGAAGCACTGGAATGACTGAAGGAAACACAATCTGGGTGATTTTGGAAAGAGGACGTGTGTATGTGGTGTTTATAGTTGTACAGTATACTGAGTAGCTGACAAACCAAACAAGATACTTACGAGACTCAATTTGCTCAGATTTCCACTTATATTTCCATTCAATCCATTAACTTCCAGGTTCTGGGTTCGAATCCCAAATAGTGTTAAATGGAAAGCTAGTGCACTATGTAGGGTGTACACTCCCCCGAGTAGTGCCCTTGATCAGGCGCTAGGGAGGGATTTGTGATTCAGCCTTGTGTTAGAAGCTAGTTAGCTTTGTAGCTAAGCGTTAGCCGTGAACAGAACGACGCAGACGGTTTCAGAAGGACTTAGAAGTGATTACTGCAGAGACGTGAGGCGTGTTGTTTAAGACGACATGACGTTATCAGATGTGTGTTGTTGCTGAAAGTGCTTCTGTGACTGGGTGTGAATGTGGGCGTGGTCAGGCAGCTGCTCTCTCCACAGCACTGCGGACCGTACAGACCGACTCTCACCCACGCTGAGACACACAGTTAATGTCAGTAACCACTGGACAACACCTGGGACACGTCCAGTCACACACACAGTTACACATCACAGTGCCGTTACTGTCTGTTATCAGCACTCGTGTGGAATAACGCCTCTCGGTTCAGTTCTGGGTTTGTTCATGCAGGATGGATTCCGTCCCCTTAAAACTGCAGATTCGATGAGCAAAGCTGGATGCCTCAGTCTTAATGTGAGTACTGAGCTGAGGAATGATGAGCCGGTGAAGAAACACAAGCCTTAAATACCTGTCGAGGGAGGCAACAGATCCTGACTGTTCTGACTGTTTATAGCAGCAATAGCATAAGTGACAACAGGAACTGACACGGCTACAAATGTAGAAGAACGAGGTGACTTTTTTTTTTTTTTTGATAAATGCACACACTTATGCAGATTTGGATTATTTTCCCATCGCATCACGACCCATAGTGTGTTATTTTAATGGTATAAGACGACTGCAGGGTGAATCTGACGCTGTTGAAGCGATTTTGAGTTGTTAATTACGAGACGACCTTTGCACTTGTTTTGTCAGACAGACCTGGCAGCCCTGTGTTTGTTTTTCTTTTTTCTTGCTGTTTTTTTTTTTTTTTTTTTTTATCCAGCATGTCATGTAGAGGAGGTGAGCAAGAGCATTAACACTGACTGTAACATTAGCATTAGCATTAACATGCTCATCACGCACATGGCGGACTTCTATCTCGCAGAAGCCGAGTCTGCCAGCAACTTTCCTGCCTTTTAGATACGGCACACTAATTTAAATGACTGTTTCATTGCACATAGAGCGAGCGAGCGAGCGAGCGAGCGAGAGAGAGAGAAAGAGAGAGAGGATATAAAAATGTAAGGAATGTGCAAATGGAAGACAGCTCAGCGCTAGCCGTCCATTGCTAATTTAAAAGAATTGCTTGACGGAGCAGCGAGCAGGATTTGCCTTTTATCCGCTGTTTAATAATAGCAGGAAAGAGAGCGTGCAACAGCAGGTGTCACTTTTATTAAAGGGTAAATTTGCCACCGCTAGCTTCAAACACGGCACGTCAATGTAGCGCGGAGATTCGCTGTTTTATCCGTTTCTATCTGAATTTCCACCGCTGCATTTGCATTTCTGAAGCTCGACCGTCAGCGACGCGGAACGGCGCGAAACGCTGCAACGCTGGCATTTTATTCATTCGCTTTCATGAAGATGTGCTTTAATGTTAAAGATCCTCTGAAAGGCAGAGATGAGGAGTGTGTTCAGAGTAAACGGTCAACGGGAAAAACACTCAGCGTGATTTGGACGTTTCTGACGTACATACAGTGGAGAGGAAGGAAGGAAGAAAAGATGCATGCTACAAAAGGAATGAAAGATGAAAAGAACAATCCAGAAAAAGGCAGAAATAAAGAAGGCTAAGAAAAGTGTGCCGGCATGCATGGAAAAGGATGACGGACATGGAAGGAAGGAAAGATGCAAGCAATATTGGAAAGAAAAGGAAAGAGAAGTTCTTATACAGTAAGAACAAAAGAAAGTGATAGTAAAGAAATTTTTTTAAAAAAGGATAAAAAAAATAAATGCTAAGAAAAATATGATAGCGTGCATGGAAGAGGATTGATGAACAAAGAAGGAAGGAAGGACAGATACATGCAAAAGATAAAAGAAGGAACTAAAGAGAAGGAAAGCTGATGTTTTGGTGTTTTGGTGAAGATGATGGAACTGAGTGATGTTTATATTTTGATTCTTTGACGCTTAGCTTGTGGTTTCAGTGTTTAGAGGCAGTGTGTGTGTGTGTGTGTGTATGTGTGTGTGTGTGTGTGTGTGTGTGTGTGTGTGTGTGTGTGTGTCCTGTACAGCGAGACAGCTCGCTGAACCTCCAAATGAACTCGAGAAGAACAATTTGTTGTCTCTATTTCGTTTGGTCCTCTTTAAGAGTTTGGTTTCTTTAAAAAGGACTATATGTAAAAAATCCCGAGCAAAGCTACTGGCGTTCTAGGTTTGCCTTCAGATTCTAAAAAATATGAACATTATATGCCCTGAAATGTTAAAGACACGAGCGCGGCTACACAGAGGAGCTCAGGAGTTAGCATCAGTTCCTCATCAGTGCTAGCGCTAGTCAACCCAACTCTCTCTCTCTCTCTCTCTCTCTCTCTCTCTGTTTAAACAACTTGCTGCTTGATCATCACATCAATCTTGCTGTAACATTTTAGCAGGCGATGTCACAATCTCTCACACAATCTCTGATCTTCTTCGTTCTTTTTCTCAGGGCAGATGGATATCAGCGCTTTTACTTTTACTTTCTGTTACATTCGTTCTTTATTTTCTTTGAGAAAGACGTTGGTGTCTTACGGTGTAGTGACGTTACACACGTCTCAGTACAGTTAAGCTTTAAATTAAATCATTTTATCTGTGAGTGTGTGTGTGTGTGTGTGTGTGCGGAGTATAGATATGGATGAAGAAAGAAACAGAAAGAAAGAAAGAATGTGAAAAAAAGGAAAGATTGCATGCAATAAAAGTGAGAAAGAAGGAAATAAAGAAGGGAAAATTAAGGAAAGATAAAAAATAAAGAAGAAAACCAAGAAAAAAAACAGCAAGGGGAAGATTGGTTTATAATAAATGAAGAAAATGAAGAAATAAAGGGGGAATGAATTGAAATAAAGCAAGAAGGAAAAAAAGGGAAAAGGCACATGCAATACAGGAAAGAAAAATATAACTTGAAGGATGAAAGAAAGAAAAGAAAGAAAGAAAGAAGTCTAGACAATGTTCTCCCCCTCGGGCTGAATTTGAATTTTCTTTTTGATTTATTTTTTTTTTTATGTCAGCATTTTATGTTCTAAACTCCACACATGGCTATAGCTGATTAGCTCACCGGCTAGTTAGTTTGTTTGCTAGTTAGCTAGGTAAAATGACAGCTGGATACCTAGCTGGCGCATTAGTTAGATAGCAAGAAAACAAGCTAATCAGCCAACTACCTGGTGTGCTAAATAGCTAACAAGCTAACCACTGTAGGTATCTGGTTAATGTGTTACCTAGAAACTGGCTTGTTAGCTATTTAGCCAGTTAGCTAGCTGTAAAACAGGTCAGCGATCATGCAATCTGATGAGGAAGTAGCAGAACTCTGAAGGCGGAGTGTACAGGGAGGCGGAGACGCAGGGAGGAGGAGACGCAGCAGGGAGGAGGAGATGCAGGGAGGAGGAGACGCAGGGAGGACGACACGCAGGGAGGACGAGACGCAGCAGGGAGGAGGACACGCAGCAGGAAGGAGGAGTGTACAGGGAGGAGGACACGCAGGGAGGACGACACGCAGGGAGGAGGAGACGCAGCGTGTCGTCCTTCCTGCGTCTCCTCCTCCCTGCATCTCCTCCTCCCTGCTGCATTAAATCCAGTGGAGTTTTCCTTTAATTCAGTTTATTTATAGCACAACGTTTGGGGTTATGAGTGTTACGTCTTCTGTTTCTCAGCGTCAGACTCGAGTATCAGTATCAGACGGATCGCTGCTATATAAATAAACTTGAAACTGGACCTCTCTGGAACTCTCAGACCCTGTCTGATGCTCACTGTCTGATTTAGTTTTCCTCCTAATCTGTCTTTTTCTTCTCTCGGATTTCTTCTCTCTCTCTCTCTCTCTCTCTCTCTCTCCTTTTTTGTTTTCTCCCACATTGCCAGTTTGGCCTTGAAGCCCTTACGCGCTGGAGGCAGAACTCAGAGCTGGAGCCAAACATTGAACCTGCCATGAAATGCGATAATAATAAAACGGTGATATCTGCTTAGCGTCTCTGACTAGCTGTGCTGCTCATGTGTTCCTGCTTCATCTACAAACAGAAAGCGACAGACTAATAAGAAGTAAGAAGTGACAAATTGCCGTAGATGAAGGAGACATCAGAAACAGCCGAGCATGAGCTCTCCTCCCAACATGCCGCGTCAATTCCAGCGATCAGACAGGGGCTGTGTTTAGGTTCTCACCGATCTGAATTCTTCAAATTCAAATTCAAATTTTATTTGTCACATACACAGTCATACACAGTACGATATGCAGTGAAATGCTTATACGACCGCTCCGTGACCTTAAATAATTTTTACAAAAGGAACCTATAAAACAGATTCCAACAAAGTTACAATATATATATATATACATAAAATCTGAAGTATATACTATAGTCTGTGAAGAAACTTGAGGTAGTTTTTTAATGAGATGAGGGGGGTGTGAAAAGAAGTCCTTGAAGTGTGCAAAATGTGCATATGTGCAATGTGCATTGACATAATTGTCCGTTCTGTGTGTGCAAGAAAATGCAAAGGTGTTTAGTCTATTGTGTTGGTTTGATTGAGAGACCGTATCGCCTGCGGGAAGAAGCTCCTTCTCAGTCTCTCTGTATTGGCCTTGAGGGAGCGGAAGCGCTTCCCAGACCGCAGCAGAGAGAACAGTCCATTGCTGGGGTGGCTGAGGTCCTTCATGATCTTCCTGGCCTTGGTCCAGCACCGCTTGCTGTAGACAGAGTGCAGGTCAGGGAGCTCAGTTCGGATGATGCGCTCAGCTGATCGCACCACCCTCTGTAGGGCTCGTCTGTCCTGCATGGTGCTGTTCCCGAACCAGGATGCGATGTTTCCCGTCAGGATGCTCTCTATGGTGCAGGAGTAAAAGTTCCTGAGCACCTTAGAGGGCAGTCTAAAGTCTCTCAGGCGTCTGAGGTGGTAGAGACGCTGTCGGGCCTTTTTCACCACGGTGTTGATGTGACAGGACCATGATAGGTCCTGCGTGATGTGAACACCGAGGTACTTGAAGCAGTCCACTCTCTCCACTGGGCTCTCGTTGATGACGGGGGTCTGGTAGTTCCTCTCCTGCTTAGTGCTGAAGTCCACTATCAGCTCCTTTGTTTTACTGACATTTAGAAGAAGGTTGTTCCTCTGGCACCAGTTCTCCAGATTTCCAATCTCCTTCAAGTAGGCCGTCTCGTCGTTGTCAGAGATCAGGCCCACCACGACGGTGTCGTCAGCAAACTTGATGATGGTGGTGGAGCTGGTAGTGGCCGCACAGTCATGTGTGTACAGAGAGTACAGCAGGGGGCTCAGAACACAGCCCTGTGGGGCTCCAGTGCTGAGAGTGAGAGAGGCTGAGACGTGTCCACCCATCCTTACAGCCTGTGGTCTCCCAGTTAGGAAATTAGAGATCCACTGACACAGAGATGAGCTGAGTCCCAGATGCTCCAGTTTGGTGGTGAGTGTGGAGGGAATTATGGTGTTAAATGCTGAGCTGTAGTCGATGAAAAGCATTTTAACATAATTCCCCCTTCTAGTGTCCAGGTGAGTGAGTGTTGTGTGGAGGAGATGAGAGATGGCATCATCTGTGGAGCGGTTCGGGCGGTATGCAAACTGTAGTGGGTCCAGAGTGTCGGGTAGTGAAGAGATGATGAAGTCTCTGACCAGCCGTTCAAAGCATTTCATCACCACTGAGGTGAGGGCTACAGGTCGATAGTCATTGAGGGAAGCAGGATGTGGTTTCTTCGGAACAGGAACAATGATGGACTCTTTGAAGCATGTGGGGATCACCGACTGAGATAAGGAGAGGTTGAATATCTCTGTGAACACAGGTGCAAGCTGGTCTGCGCAGGCTCTGAGGACTCGACCTGAGATGCCGTCTGGTCCTGCTGCTTTCCTGGTGTTCACTCTCCTGAAGGCTCTCCTCACGTCATGCTCGGAGATGATGAACGCGTTTCCGGTGCTGGCAGTGACTTCCTCTCCGCAGCCGTTAGCACCGCTAGCATTAGCAACGCTAGCGTCTTTAGCTGCAGCCTCGAAGCGAGCATAAAAGGTGTTCAGCTCGTCTGCCAGAGTCATGTCCGCGTTCGTCATACCGGATGTTGGTGTTTTATAGTCCGTTATTGTCCTTAGTCCCTGCCACAGGCTCCTAGAGTCACTCTGTTGGAGTTGTGACTCTAGTTTCCTTCCGTAGCGCTGCTTCGCCTCTTTAACCGCCTTCCGGACGTTATAGGACGCAGCCTTGTACTGGTTCATGTCCCCCGATGCAAGTCCCGCGTTGTAGGCAGCGGCGCGAGATCTCAGAGCGTCGCGGATGGTTTTATCCACCCACGGCTTCTGATTGGGAAACGTTCTGATGGTCGTTTTCTGCACGGTATCATCCGCTAGTTTCCCGACGAATCCCACGACCGCTTCCGTAAACATGCTGACGTCATCGGAGCTGTTCCGGAACATGTCCCAGTCTGCGTCATCGAGTGCGTCCTGAAGCGCGGCCACCGATTGGTCCGTCCAGCGCGCGACCTCCCTCTGAACCGGAAGTTCCTGTTTAAGCCTTTGTTTATATTTTGGCATGAGGAAGATGGCGGCATGGTCGGATTTCCCAAACGGTGGACGAGATTGTGCCTTGTAGCCGTCCTTGACTGTTGTATAACAATGGTCCAGTGTCCTTTCACCCCTGGTTGGGCATGTGATGTGCTGATAAAAGTTCGGCGCTGCGCGTTTGAGGTTGGCACTGTTAAAGTCCCCCGCCACAATAAGCGCAGCGTCCCGGTGCTGTGTCTGGTGCTGTGTGAGTGCCTCATGCAGCTCGCATAAGGCAGTGTCCGTGTCCGCTTGTGGCGGAATATAAACGGCGCTGATTATGACCGATGTAAACTCCCGAGGAAGATAAAAAGGACGACACTTGATGGTCAATAGTTCCAGGTTGGGTGTGCAGGAGCGTGCGAGAGGAACAACGCTCGCGCTGTTGCACCAGCCGCTGTTCACCATTAAACACACGCCGCCTCCCCTTGTCTTCCCCGAGTCCCTTGTCCTGTCCATGCGGTGAACCGAGAAGAACTCGGCCGGCTGGATGGCGTGGTCCGGCACCGCTGGGTTCAGCCATGTCTCGGTGAAGCAGAGAAGATTGCAGTCCCGAATGTCTCTCTGGAACTTTATCCTGGCCCTGAGGTCATCGAGCTTGTTCTCCAGAGACTGGACGTTGGCGAGCAGGATACTAGGCAGAGGTGTGCGGTGTGCACGGGCTCTCAGCCTGTTCCTGACGCCGGCTCGTTTTCCTCGGGGCCGCCGCTTCGCGTCGCGTCCTTTGTTTTCCCTCAGGATCTCACTCGGCCAGCTCGGATCCGGAGTCAAAAACGTCGAATTGTGAGTACATTGTAGACCAATAGAAATAAGAGTATCTCTGTCGTACCTAATGCACTCAATTGTGATGAATTGGCCGGATTAAAGTTACTAGAAATTAAATAAAAAGACGAAAACAAAGTAAAGTCGGTCGGAGCAGTCGTGACGGCAGCCGACCTCACCGGCGCCATCTTGAACATCTTTCTGTTGGCAATTTTCTAATGAATAGAATTTATTGCAATTTCAGATGCCCAATTAAGTGAATTAACGCTGATTACACTTCCAATTAAACAGGTTTATTCAAAGTTCAGATTCCTAGTGAACTGAATTAATTCTGACTGCAGATTATGATTGTGTAATGACGCAGTTTTGGCGAGGGGCAGAGCCACAAGAAAACATCCTGCACTGTTCAGGAGAGGCAGAGCCGTGGTCATCTAGACTCACGGTTGCCAGGCAACAATGCAGTGAGTGCAGTCAATGCGAATGCGCTGCACCTGGCAGAGTGGTTTTATTTTAGGGCCCTGATACCTGTGCACTTTGTCCGATCATTAGGTAGCACCAGTAAGGTATCAGAGACAAGAAAAAGACAGTCAACTTTTACAGAGAGTGCGAGAGAGGGTGTGGCACGCCATCAAGTTAACAGTTCAAAAATATATTAAATCGCCCTGAGAAGATCGGGTCTCGAGAATACCGCGGTAGCTTTTTGTTTCTGTTTTTAGTTCCTAATTAATACGTTATCCCTAAACGGGATGATATTCCGTTGACCTCTCTGTAAGGGCTCTTATAAATATTATTACAGTACATTACCCTGTGGTGCGGGTAACAGATTGATTGAAATTATTTCAGGTATCGAATTTATTACATTAGCAGATTTCTAATGATCTGAATTCATTTTATCTTTCGATCTCTAATTAAAACATGATCATTACTATTGCAGATTAATAAACGTCTGAATGTATCCTGACTACAAACTCCAATAAACGGGATCGTTTCCGGATGCAGATTCCGAAGAAACCAGAGTAATTCAGATTATATTCTTATGAACCCGATGTATTCCAATAGCAGATTCCTAATGTTCTAAGTTAACTTTGATCACAGATTCCTAATGAATGAGATTCGTTCCTATTGCAGATTCCCAATGAACAGGAAAAAAAAATAAAATCCTGATCCTTTCTAATTTGCAGATTTCTAAGGAATGAAATGAATTCAGATTAGATCCTAATGAAGCCAATTTATTCCCAATGCAGGTTCCTAATGATCTGAATTCACTTCCATTACAGTTTCCTAATGAAACACGTTTATTTCGATTGTAGATTCCTAATGAACCAACTTTGTTCTGATTAAAGGTTATTAATTGACTGCATCCATACTGATCTCAGGCTCATAACGAACTTGGCAGGATTATCAGAGAATAGGGAGAAGATAATCTCACAGCAGGACATCTGAGGATGTCATAAAACTGCTCAGAAAAATTTGCTGCCATTTTGCCTTCAAATGCCTCCCTGGAGTCAGGACAGCGCCGTGATCGAGCTAGGGCCAGGATATTGACGTCTGAATAATTGATTTAGAGTTATAAACAACAATAAAAAAGAAAGTCATGCCATCATATTTTCGGATTTTTATTGTTTGGTTTATTGCTATAGTAGGAGAAGTTGGCATTAGACTCAGGTGTCCATTTGATCCACACTGATCCATTTTTCTGATGAAATTTTTTGTTTTGGTGATTTTTTTTTTTTTTCTTCAGGTTTGCAGACATAGTCTTCAAAATTTACACAAGGTTGTTGTAGTTGAGTTTCAAAAGAAAGAAGCCATAAGAAAGGTCATAGCAACGGTCTTAACCCCATGCTTTACTTACATAACTCTTGGCTCATTTCAATTCAAAATAAATCACAGTTCTGAAGATTGTAAGTTTCCAGGCTCTTCTTGCTTCACGTCCATTTGTGAATCTTCTGATGATCTGTGCATTTGTGAAAAGCATTGCTCAGGCGTCTCCTGATCTACTGGTATTTCTCAAGCAAAGCACTGGGATTCACTAAACTCCTCACGGCTGTAGAGAGGATTTATGTAGTCTGATGGGCTTGGAGGACTTTCTTGTTACAATTGTACAACAGAGCAATTAGGAAACTGAGCTAAACCCGCTGTTTTGTTTATGTGTCGCTCAATTTATTTTTTTATTAAGAAATAGCATTAGTTTAATTTTAGTTGAGTCTTTATTGGTCTTTATTCACACACTTACTCATTCTCTATACATTTCACTTTCCAACATTCCAGCATTTATACAGAACTTTATCTCGTTACACATCTGAGCAGTTGAGGGTTAATGGCCTCGTTCAAGGGCCCAACAGGAGCAACTTGGTGGTGCTGGGGCTCAAGAAGACTCCACAAACCCAGCAGGAATTAAACACGGACCTTGGAGGCGCGGGGCGCACAGACGCCACCGTGCCATCACATATACAGTACATTCAGATCCAACCAGATTGAGGGCCTTTATCAAGAGCCCAACAGTGCCGGCATACATGGAGCAGCAGCTAGAACTACAGACCTTCTGAACCAACTGCAAACCGTAAGCCAATGTGCAACTGCCTCCATGATGTGTATTTTTTTTTACAAAACAGTTTTTTTTTCCCCCCCGATTTTCTCCCTAATTTAGTCGTGTCCGATTCCTCCCTGTCACTAGGGGGCGCTCCCACATTAAGGCTACTACTACCACTCAGCCGGGAGGGCCACAGACTATCACGTGTTTCCTCCAGACCACGTGACGCCAGTCGGCCGCATCTTTTCGAACTGCTCGCTAGCGCACCGTTGGGGGCGGAGTCACACACTCGGAGGACAGCGCTATCCGCTCCTTCCGCTCGCGTGAGCTCACAGACGCCCCTGACTGGCTGTAGAGCCGTGATTAATGTCGGAGCACTATGTACCTCTCACCCCTCCCCTCTGAGAGAGCTCGGCCAATCAGCTCTCTCTAGACCTCCGGCTGCGAGAGGTTACAGCACCACCCGGGATTCGAACTGGCGATCTCCGGATGATAGGGCGAGCGCTTTAACCACTGCGCCACTCAGAGGCATGTTTACGTTCTGTTACGTTTTATTTCAACTTGATCAGCAGCTTGTAAACATAGTCTTATTTCTCGAAGGAACCATGTCCAGAACTTCACTCTCCCCGACTGATCACTGTTAGAGGATAACTCCCTAAAGGGTGGGAATTGGTCAGGGAATTAAAAGAGGAGAAAAACGTATTTTCAATCCCACCAAGAGGATTCTTAAAGACGAGTTTACATCAGTACATGAGGAATAAACAATCTGCTCTAGTTAGAAATCTCTACACATTGGAATGAATAAAGGAGACGTGGTTATAAATTTCCCTGTGGGTTTCCAAATTAGGTCATTTATTTTACAGATATTGGACCATAAAATCAGCTAGGAAAAAAAAAAAAAAAAAGACGGAAGAAGAACTTTACTAACTATTAAATCGAACCAAATGCAGCAACAAAAAAGCGAATGAGAGAATGAGCGGAGCAGCCGGAGGAGGAGGAGGAGGAGGAGGAGGAGGAGGAGGAGGTGAAACATCAGAAGAACATTCTGAACACAAGCACTGCGGCAGGTAAACACACTCCTCCGAGACCTCATGGGCCATTAGAAGAGCGAGAGCACAAGTAAGAGGTGCTCCAGCACTCTGAGCTGAAAAGCTAATCGGCTTCATTAGGCAGCAAAAAAAAGAGCTGTGGGGAATAAAACCAGCTCCCTTCAGTCTGAGGTTACACGCGTTTTGTTTCAGGGGGCTCGTTGCGGTTTAACCGATTGATTCGCGTTGCAGTCGGATCTCAGCGTCCCCCCCCGTTCCTCAGCTCTCAGGAATGAGTTCTTCATTCAGATGGAAATCAGGAGCGAATCGGATGTTTTCTGTTTCCACCGGCGACTGAATGGATCTGCTTATTGCAGACTTCTGATTGTGGTTCCTCACATGAATTGGTTCTCAGCGGGAGCAATCGAGATCCCGGAGATAGAAATCTCTTTATTGAGGCCTTCCTGCCAATCATATTTAATCATAGCGCATCGGATTGGACGGGACAATGTCTCCCGGATATCGCGTGGAGGAAAGTTTCGGTTTCAATTCATGCAAGGCATTAAAATAAAACATGGATAATCATAGAAAAGTGCTTACTTCCCAAAGAGAGGCAGCTAGAGAATATTTAATGGCCATATATGATTTCATCGTGAGCTGGGAATACACTCCGGATGGGACAACACACACACACACACACACACACACACACTCAAACACATTATAAGACACTTCTAAGAGTGGTGTATCTTAACCAACCTATAGACTGGATGTAGGTTGGAGGAAACTGGAAAACCCAAAGCAAACCCAGGACTAAATTCATAACCTGAGGATTAAAATCACGGACCATGGATATGCAATGTAGCGATGCTACTCAACAGATGCTGCGATTACGATTTAATTAGTATGAAATCGGACCCATGAGATCAGACGGCAAGTTATTCATGAATCATAATAATAATAATAATAATAATAATAATAATAATAATAATAATAATAATAATAATAATGAGTTCGGTCAAATGTGTAGAACGTGGAAAAAGCAGGAAAACATCTAAGCTAAACCGTTTGTACAGTACACGGTGTGTGCGGTAATGGTTACTAATCCGAAAATGAGTCGGATAATAAGGAACAGGTGGGGATAGTGTTCAAGGGTCATGGACAGGTCAGATCTGAAGAACCAGAGAAGAAACTCATAAGACAGGAAGAAAACACATTTTAATTAAGCTGGAGAACACAGATACAAAATAATAATAATAATAATAATAATAATACATTTGTAAATCCAAGTTTGTAGAAAAACACCAAATCCAACCCAGCAGGAAACCTGATGTATGTGTTGATGTTGTATAAGCATTGTAACATAGGTTTAATGATGATACCATGATGCTAATACAATTGACACGACACGCGTGTATCTCAGGTCACGAATCACTTAGTGTGTTGTAAGGTCACCGCTTTGTTTTGTTTTCTTTCTGAAATATTCCTGTGAGCTGCGTCTCATCTCCCAGATTACTCTGCTGTATTGCGGTGTTTGTGGTGCTTGTTGTTACAGTATGAATGCACCATTTACTAGCATCAACATACGCCCTCTAGTGGTCGAGTGGTAAGCACTCAGAAGATTTGAATCTCACTCAGGCCTTCTGTTTTGGTGTTGATATCATTTTGCAACGCCGCGTTAGGGGCATTCATTCAACTGCATCCCATCGCCATGGAGCCAACGTCGTTCCAACACCATGTCATCACAATCATTCATCCTCATACCACCGTCGTCCCAGCATCCATTGCGCTGCCAAATGAGCATCACCGCAACCTTAGTGACAACCGAAAATTCCTTTCTGTACCAGTGTTCAGTCCATCCTCTTCATCCTGCTTCAACAGATCTTCTGCAAGTTTCATTCAAAGAGGCGTGGCTTCATAAATTATAATTCCTGAAGAATTTTATGTCTTCATTTTTTTTTTTTTTTTTCCCACTGAGTGGTTTTAACAGCAGACTCACCGGCGCTCAGAAGGAACCGGCCAATAAGACGATCTCCTTTACCATGATGTAATGCATTTATTATGACTTGAAATGCACCCCATTCGTAAAATTTTATAACACAGCTGCAGCCTGATGGTCTGAACAGAGGCTTGGCATCAGCCATGAGGAGATGAATCAGTTTCAGACTTCCATCCACAAGGTCTTTTTTTTTTTTTTTATGCATTTATGAGCCGTTTCATCAGAACTGGTCTCAGTGAGCGTTGCTTCCCCGTTGCATCATATCCTTAAAGCAGAAATTCCTGATCACTTTGTCAGGATGTCTATATTTACATATTGCTGTTCAGACAGATCTGGTCTGTTTCTAGCAGCAAGTGTGATGAAGGCAAATGTTAAAACTGCGTCCCAGTCTCTCTCGCTCTCTCTCTGAAGACGAGCTTGCCTGTTATCCATCCCTTTGGTTAGCTTTTTGCTGCTCTTAAGGGGAACTAGAAGGAAGAAATATGACGGTGTGAAGCATCAAACATCAAAGCAGCAGCAGCAAAGCGTGCAGCAAGATGAATTGCCATGTGGGAAGAAAAGTAAACCCGTTAACAAGTAGGATTTAATTAGGGTTATTAGTTTATTCATTTATTAAAAAAAAAAATATTTTTGTATTTATTTAAATATCACCTGTACTGTGAATATGGATTAAAATAAATAAATAAATAAATAAATAAAACATCAATGGATATTTGAGGAACACAAAGTAAAATCGTAACGCGTTAAAAACAAATAAAAATGCGTTTACAAATGTTTTAGGTTAAAAGATTTTCTCCCCCGCATTTTTTTTTTCACCAAAATTTTTAAAAGATTATTTTTCGTTTTATAAATATATCTTGAGTACGTGAATATTTTTTTAATTTAATTTACGTCATTAAATTTGTATTTAGTTGTATAAACATTCTCTTATTTCTCTTCTGTTACTTCTGAACATGACGAAAAAAATATCTTCACTCCGCTTTAGGATTTTAAAGGTTAGCTACTTTTGCAGGATTTTAGTTTGTAATCATTTCAAAATGATTCAGAATGAATCAGACAAAATATAAAGGATTTTTTTTTTTTTTTTTCTCTTTACTTGCACAAATGTTGTCTGTAAATAAACACGGCCTTCAAACTGGCAATCTGTTATGAAATCATTCCAGGCAAGAACGTTTTTAAAACCTTTTTAAAAATTCTGGGCAGGAACAAAGGGGCGTGGTGGAGAGAGGAACTCATTTCCATCCATCGCTACAGAGTATGATTCGGTGCATTTATATCAGGATGCAGGCCAGAATGCCGGATGTAAGTGCTGCTTTAACTGGAACGTTAAGAGACACATTTTGGAGACCTTTAAGACTCATGTTAACTTGTTAAGAAAGAGGATAATATGCCACCTTTAAAAATATCAGGAAATTAACAAGTGGAAGCACGATCACCGATTCTGCCTGCGGTGTAAAAAAGCTCAACCTTTTCTTTAACCTTTTGTTCAGAACAAAGGAAGTCAAAACTTTTTTTTTTCCTTCTTTTTTTGGTTCTATTACACAAGCGGTTGTGTAATATTGCAATTCTCTCCGTAGCGGAGGCAACGTTCAAGTTTAAATAAATAAGTGGGCGGGTTTCAGTGTTTATCCTGAACCGCAGTGATTAAGTTAAAGCTAAGCAAGCTGTGTGAGCGTGTTCCTTCAGCCCTTCCATTGAGAGGATGAGTTACAGACGCGTGCGCTTGTGTATTTTATAGAGTCCCGTTATAACACATCACGCCTCCCTCGTTCCTCTTTAACCTCCTACATTAGCATGCTCCCTCCTCCGCTGCTCCTTTTTGGCCACGTTTTCAGTCACAGTGAAACAAGAGTACGTTCATTGTGATTTATTTATTTTTTTTTATCGTTCTGAAAAGAAAGCAGATGTTTTGAGATGGCGTGAGAGTGAGAATGAAAGAGCGTGCCATCAGTCCTTTATCTCTTTTATCTCATTTTCTCTGTCAACCTCAATTTAATTCATTTTAGGACAGTTAAACAGCCACACAGAAATTAAATAAATAAATAAATAAATAGAATAAATAAAGGGATACAAATGTAGGGTTTGGCCAAAAGAAAGTCACTGTTCAGACGGGACCAATTAATGCCCTGCATCAAGCAAAGACAACAACTAAGGAGACAAAGCTGAAATGAATGGAATTCTGTTAAGAGTCGCCCAACAAGTTATTAAACCCTGAGCTGAACCTCAGAAATGTGGAGAGAAAAAAATTAATTAACAGCAGAAATCAGAACTACTGTATGTTTACAAGTGAAACTAACTGCAACAGGAAAAGGGGGGAAAAAAACGCCACATATGTATTTGTTTGTTTGTTTGTTTGTTTGTTGGGTTTAAAGTGTATATTGAAGGGAAACAGTGAGTGGAAAAAAAAGAATAAAGAAATAATTATAAAATATAAAAGTAAGAAAGAATGAAAAGGAAAGATAGAATGGGAAAGAAAGAAAAAAAGTGCAGTTTCACTCAAAAAAATTAGAAATTTAGAAAAATTTAGTGAAGAAATTATAAGAGGATGAGAAATGAATAAAAAGAGAGCAACAAAAAATAAAGAAAAAATAAAGAACAAAGAAAATGTAACAAACAATAAAGAGGTAAAGCAAAGGAAAATATACAATGGAATGAAATAAAATGCTAAAGAAAAGAAAGAAAGAAAGAAAGAAAGAAAGAAAGAAAGAAAGAAAGAAAGAAAGAAAGAAAGAAAGAAAGAAAGAAAGAAAGAGCTCTGAACCTGTTATTAAATATAGACTTTTTTTGTGCAAAAATGATTCATTGAGAAAAAAAAAAAAGAAAGATTTTGCTGTTCTTTCCCGAGTCAATTTGTTTCACATTTGTTTCTTGCTATTGATTGAGTGATTGATTGTGAGATTGTGATCAGATCGTTCCTGATGAACGAGCCGAGGGCGACGGTGCCGAGGGAAAAACTCCCTAATATAGTTTTTTATTAGTATTATTTGATTATTTATTTATTTATTGTAAGTGATGACCTGGATTTAGTGGCTGGGGTACATTTATCTTGTGCTGTTTACTGGCCTCGATCACAGTTTGTTTGGGCTGATTGTTTGCGTGACACATTAATATGAGATTAATGTGTCATGCACACAATCAGCCCTCTCTCTCTCTCTCTCTCTCTCTCTCTCTCTCTCTGCACGGGTCAATAGCTTTTACAGCTTTTACAGTTTAGTGCATTAGTGGCCTGATTATTCAGAGCATGGGAGCGCGGCTAAATCATCTGCAGGGCATTTCCACCAGCTCGCTCATCAAAAGTAAAAAAAAAAAAACACTGATTACAGCAGGACATTAACTGCGAGTGTGTGAGTGGTAAACAAGTTGGAGAGAGAGAGAGAGAGAGAGAGAGAGAGAGAGAGAGAAGGGTTCTAGTCTTGTAATGACACAGTTTAGTCCTAAATTGTATTCGTGTTTTATGGACAAGTTCATCTGTTCTTTTATTTTTGCCCCCCAAAAAGTAAATAAATAAATAATGCCTAAGTAATGTGAGACTCTGGCCTCGAGGGAGCTCTCGTCTGCATAAATACTTAGAGAGAGACGGAGAGATGGATGCAGCCTCTGAAAATGAAGCGCAAAATAAATTCCAATTATAAATAAAAAAAATAAAAAAAAAAACAAGAGGGAGAGACAATTTATGCTGCTATAAATGGAGGCGGATTGTTGGAGGGCGTAATTGTCATTCAGGCAGAACGTCCAAACTCGTTTACGTTCATTCTTCCCACAGACGTGTTGTCTGGAGTGGCGTAAAGTGACTACGTGACAGCAGTTAGATCCCCCCCCTTATTGTGACCTCATATAAGAAGAGAGAAGCCCCTCCCCCAGCTTGTTGCTCAGCTCTACTGTTGTCTGAAGGGGCGTGGCTCAGCAGGAGCTCGTATACATAGACAGTGAAGCAGCACGTTTGGGAGAGGAGTGAGATAAAGCGGGTTTGAGATATGAAGCAATGTGTTATCAGACCGGTATTTGAGCTGCAGCCTTCACACACCACACACACACACACACACACACACACACACACACACACACACACACTGAGACCAGTGTTAACTTGTTTTAAGACTAAAGGATTTACGGGGAAATTTGGATCGTCTTAAGGAAATGCTGATACGCCCGAATCGATGATGCTCCCAGCTGAGATTAATACTGACGCACGCAGAGGTAAAGCGCATTGTTACAGGAAATCATCAACAGATCAACTCTAGACTTTCCCTCAGCGTGAAACACTACTTTCCCTTTTGCAGACTATATATATATATATATATATATATATATATATATATATATATATATATATTTTTTTTTTTTTTTTCTTCCTCGTAGCTTAAATCGATCTCGGTATCCTTCGAGCCGGGATTAGCGAGTGTAAACGTAAGCTTATCGCGCTGGATTTGTTTACAGAGCTGTGACTCATGACTTTGCTGATTTGTGTACTCGCCAAAACGGCACAGCTTATGATCTTAGCCGAGGATATCGCGGCTGATCTGGAGCTTGCTTAAAAGCCTGAAATAGAGGTTCGTGCTTATAATCCGCCGCGCTAATCCCCGCGCCGAGCGTACGACTGAAATAATATCCGAAGATCCACGCTTCCCTTTTCGCCGTTTCTCTGAATAACGTACCGCAGAGACGGAAGACTGACACAGATCTCAATCTAAAATCACGCACGCAAGCCCGCGTATCTGACGGCGTAGGCTTCTGATTGAACATTTTCAGAGCTTCCTCGGCGTAATCTCTGGTGTAGCTCTGTGCGACGTGGGCCGGGTTGACAGGTAAATGACACACCAGGCATTAAAAGCCAATGCAGAGGAAGAATGCCGCTTCAGGCGGCGCGGAAGACATGTTCAAGGGATTTCTCTGGCACATGCATGATGTGATCTGAGTGCAGTTCTGTATTTAAAAATCGTCGGCATTGATGTAAAGTCGCCTCGGTTCGCTCCGCGATTACCCGAGGATGACGCGTAAGCATTACAACACTATGCGCTGTGCCGTTTCTGGAAAACATAATCAACAGGAATGAATCAGAGGAACTGCTGCCACTCGAACGCTGATGATTTTTCCACAAAGGCACATCACAAAGTGTTCCACCACGCCAGCCATGACAATCTTTATAATACTAATTATATTTAACATTTAAACTTAAAGTCGTGATTAACTCATACAAGTGTTATCAACATTAGGGCGCGGAATCGTTTCAGAGAACTCTTGACCACAAAGTCTGGGTCATTTTGATCAGTGAGAATACAATGGTTCCGCGGGAGGCACAGCGCTAAACTGTTAGCCGTATCATCCGGAGATCGCAAGTTCGATTCCCGGATGATGCTGTAGCCTCAGACAGCCGGGCGCCTGTGAGCTCGCACATCAATGGCTCAGAGGAAACATGAGGGTCTTCCTCCACCCTGTCTGATCGTTGTAGGCTTAATGTGGGCGTGGCCTAATGGAGGGTGGGAATTGGGTTTGACTAAATTAGGAAGGAAAAAAGAAAAAGAAAAGAAAAAAAAAACAGTCCTAAAATAAAAAAAATAAATAAATAAAACTTCCCCTTTCTCTTCTTCTCTTGGTTCACAAACCAAGTGGATGCATACTGCCACCTGCTGTATAGGAGAGTGTAAATACACAAGTGTACACGTACAGGAAGCGTTACTGGCAATGGTCCAAATCAATCGTGCTTAGTGTGAAAAAGCCCTTAAAGTCACAGCGTTATCTCTGATCTCTATCACCATCATGTCAAACCCCGGACACTGGAGACTCCTTCCAACTATATAAATGTCATCATATGCTCATTTTTTTTGACTGAGTTGCTGTTATTGAAACAATCACTTATCAGAACAAGTGGATTCTTATAAATCTGCGCTGTTGTCAGAGCTGCCGTAATAGAAAATCAATCAACACCTTGTGACGAATCAGAATCCAGAATTACTCAGTATCATGCTAATGAAAAACAATAGGCAGTAATAACTGATGCATTGCCGCGTTATAAGGAGAATAAAACACTTAGCGATGAGCTGCTGTTGAAAAATGATCAATTTTGATGTCATCAACTTCATTGTTAATTAAACGTATAAACAAACCTCTACATATTAAAATAATTGGTACTTGTTTGACGCATCACATCATCACTGTTGATCTAGATGTTTTGTTTTAATGTATTGTACCGTACATCAGCCTGGGAAGCGTCATGACAAACATCTACCGTATCACTCGACTCAGTGGCAGTTAAAACCCAGAAACTTTCTCTGTCGGGCAGCTGATGTGTGTTTAAATATGTGAATGAATATTTAGGTTTCATTTCCTGGAGATTCTTGGAAAGTTGCCTGGTGCAGTGTTGTGCATATCAAGACATTTTTTATTATTTTTTTATTTTTGTATTATTATTTTTTTATTATTTATTATTATTATTATTTTTTTTATTTTTTTTTTTTTATTTCTATTTTTATTATTATATTATTATTATTATTGTGTGTGTATTATTATTATTATTTTTTTTTTATTAGTATTATTATTAATTATTATTATTTTAATTAATTAATTAATTTATTAAATTTATTTTATTTATTTATTTATTTTTTATTTATTTTATTTTTTTATTTATTTATTTATTTATTTATTTCATGAAGAGAGTGTATCGTCACACAATGAGAGCGGAGGAGTATGACCTAAGCTCGATCATGGTTGATGCATTACTTTCTTTGTTTATTCCTGGGGTGGTACAGTGACATAGTGGTTGGCTCGGTTGCTTCTCCTCTCCAGGGTTGAGGGTTCAAGTCCCGCCTCAGGTCTGTGTACATGCGTGGAGTTTGCATGTTCTCCCCATGTTTGGTGGGTTTTCTTCGGGTTTCCTCCCACAGGTCAGAGACGTGCAAAGTAAACTAATTGTGTGAAATAGTGTGCGAGTGAGTGTGTATCAGACTGGCACTCTATCCAAAGTGTACCCCACCTTGATCCCTCAGGATAGGCTCCAGACACCCCCTTGACCCTGTGAGTGAGTGTCTCATCTTCAATCAGCAGGCATGGGCTATCTCTTCTGATGGACCAATAATGCCATGTGACACCTAGCCAGGGCAACACGTGAGAGCACAGATAGCCCTCCTTGACAGGAAATTGCCATATCTCCTGCTGCATTTAATATCTCTCTCCTAACCAGTATTTTCCCTCATGGCAGACAGGCTCGGGTGCACAGTGGGGTGCGATTTTTTTTTTTTTTATCACTTCTTCAGAATGGGGAGATGTGAAGAATCAGGAAGCCTTTGGCACCTGCTGGTGTTCCTCTGGAGCTTTGCTCCGTCTCATCTCGGCAGAAATCTTGGCTTGCTCATCTCAGCCATGAGGCTTCGCTTCAAGGCAGATGACCTTAGCAGAAATGAGGGGTGTAATTAGTTCTGATTACCCACTAATTACCACAGCACAAAAGCTTCACAATGAAACGCGACCAGTCGTCAAGTCCTCTGCGGATCTCCGACTCGGAATTGACTAGGTGCCATGGTAGATTCCCAAGAAGCCCAGCGTGCCCATATACTGCCAATCATCAGCAACCCCAGCTGAGCTTCAGCGCTTACTCAGACAGTTTCAAAATCATCCGCAACACAGAGGATCATCTGTGTCTCAGCAACTCTTGTCGAAAGAAGATCAGTAATTAACATCCATGCTCTTTGATTAACGTGGCCCAGCCCGCGGTCCCACATGCTTTCGAAGTAATTAACACCCGTCATGTCCAGACCGTCATTGCATCGAATGCTTCTTTGAGTTTATTTATTTATTTATTTATCTATTCATTTATGTTTTGAAAAACTTCCTTCGCCAAAACCAATCACAGCGCAGTAGAGCTCTCGAATCCTTCTAGAGCAGAGAGTTTATCCTGCAAACACTGTGCTAATGTATGACCTACATGATATACAGCACCAGTTAAAGACGCACCAGTCTGGACACACCTTCTCATTCAGTGTTTTGTGTTTACTGATTTATTTCCCACATTCTAGAACAATCCTTGATTTTTTTTTTTCTCCTGAAACTGTGAAATAACACATACTGTATACAGAGGTGGAAAGAGTACAAACATGTTATACTCAAGTAAAAGTACTGTTACTGCAGTGAAATTCTACTCAAGTACAAGTAAAGTTACCATTATAAAAATCTACTCAAGTAAAAGTAAAAAGTAGCTCATGAAAAAAATTTACTCAGAGTAAAAGTTACTGAGCTCAGGTCACGGGGATGGAATGAGGCATTCTAGTGTAGTTGAGCAGAAAAAAGATGAGCAGATATAAATCTCACACTAGTTGTTTTTAACTGAAGGAACACCTTTGCATAATAAAGCTGTCGTCTTTCTTGTGCTTGAAAATCAAAGTGGTCACGTAAATATGGCGTCACGTCCCAGTCTAGTGTCGGACCGAACAGCAAGTGAACGGTTCAGGGTTCTGTTATAAACTGGATGGAAATGGTGGTATATGGCAGAAAGAACTAGATCCGGTCATTAACTGATGAAATAATGAGGTTTGTATTGCTTTACAAAAAATACACACACACACACACACACACACACACACACACACACACACACACACAAACAACAACAGGAGGAGGGTCTGATTCAGGGTGGACCCAGGCCAAAATAATCAACTAAATGGTATTTATATTTAGTAGCTAGATTACCTGCAAAAAAACAAACAAACAAAAAAAAACAACATAAACTAAAATCCAGGTCCCTTCTCTGACTCCCTAAACCAACAACAGTGAATAAATTCCCTCTTCCCAAAATAAATGGCAGCCACGCCCCTACTACTGCTGAGTGCACAAACATACAGTGAAATTATCTACAAGTATATACAACAGTCAGAAAACCTGGAGTGGAGTCTGGAGCGGCGCGCGACCAGGACACGAGACACACACGCGCGAGCGCAACCAAGCGTTTATACAAAGCAGAATATTTTTCATTATTTTTGCATTTTCATTCATTTGTTTTACTCAGTAGCGAATGTGATTTAAAATGTAGCGAATTACAATACTTCAAACGAAACATACTTAATAGTAAGAGTAACATTACAGATTTTAAAAACTACTTTAAAAAGTAGAAGTATACACAAAATAAACTACTCAGTTACAGTGACGCGAGTGAATGTCATCCGTTACTTTCCACCTCTGTCACTCGGTTAGATGTAAAAAAAAAAAAAAAAATCCAATCCATCATTGAGCATGTTTTAGGAGATGCGAGAAAACCGGAGAACCTTTAAGGAGCCCATGTTGCTCATGAGACATTCATGAGATTGTCAATACAGAGTTGTGTTATAAACTACAAGAACAGCAAAGCACCATCAAAATTTGTAAAAAATAAAAAAATAAAAAATAAAGAAAGAAATTTGATTTGATTACTAATAGTAAAAGTGTTTAATTTTGATGACTTTTTATTACTTTTTTATGTGACGTAAGGGCGATGCAATAAAGCTTCTTTTTTCCAGTGTGGCATGTTGCCTTAACAGCACACATCATAATACAGTCTGTGGGTCATTTCATATCTTATTTTTTTAATAACCTTTCAGTGTCACTGCTCTCGTGTGGAATCTGTCTTAAAACAATTTTAGTTTTGCCTGAGATGCGTCATATTTAAAAAATAAATAAATAAATTGGACAGAGTGGGCGTAGGACTTGTGGTGAAATTTCTCAAGAATGAAGGCGTAAAAATGATTGACATTTACAGAAGACTTCAGTCACAATACGGCGATGAGACAATACGACAGTAAAACATCTGGATAGTGCAAACGTTTTAAAGGCGGCTGGACATCTGTGAATAATGATCCTGCCCGAGGTGGCTCAGACCTCCAAAGTTCGATCGATAATAGTAATGATCGAGAGAGGTGTTAAGATTATTCGAAAGCAAATTTTACAAAAAGCTAAATCTGATGAAATAGTCCATCTCGTTTTTAAAGACCGTTGTAGCCGAGCGTAGCGCTAATGTTGTGACGTCAGGCTAGCAGATCGAATTTTTCACTGGATTAACAGGAAACACACTTTGAGCCACCGAACACATCAGAACTATTTCAGTGGGAACACATTTCAGGATGCTGCTGACTCAGCCTCGGCGACTCGGTCATCATTTAGGGCTGAAAAAATGTTACACAACCCACAATGCACTGCTCCGCCACCTCCTATGGCTCCATTTTGGCTTTCACTTTCCATCTGTACCCGTATACTGAATGATTTATGGGCAGGAAGCAGAGCAACGCTGTCGTTTTTCATCACTCCATACATCGCTCTCGGCAAAGCAGACATTGTGTTGTGATATGGAATGTGAAGCAGCGATATTTTTAATGGTGCTGAGTAAATCCAGCGTGATTTATAGAGTCCCACGGGCCAAGGGCTGCTGATCATCAAGCATGTGCACAGAACGACAAGAAAGACGTCGAGAGATTGATGCAGTTATGAAATGAAAAAAAAAAAAAAATAGACATGTTGTACGATAAAAGGAGAGCACATGCTGTGCCGCTGGAATTAGAAAAAAATGTATCGCTGAGCTTCGGGACGTCTTTACATAAATCTACATAAATCTGGTATGAACATTTTTTACAGGAAAAAAAGCTATTTTGTAAAAATAGAAGAAAAAAAAAGCAGGAAGAAGAGAAAGGAAAAATATGTTTTATGGACTGTGAACTTGTTTATGGAAAAAAAAATATGATAAACAATCATAATAATAATAATAATAATATTATTATTATTATTATTTATTATTATTAATAATAATAATATTAATATATGATGATGATGATGATGATTATTATTATTATTATTTGAGTTTATTGTTATATATTGTTGTTACTTATTTATTTCTTAGTTTATTTATTATTTGAATTTATTATTTTATCATTTTAATATTTTTTGTTTCATTTATCATTTTTTATGAGTAGTAGTAGTAGTAGTAGTATTTTTTATTATTGTCTTCACTGTTTATTTGTTAGTTTATTTAAATGTTTGTTTATTTTAATGTATTATTTTAATTATTCTTATTTAATGTATTATTGTTAATATATATATAGATATATAGTTTATAGAATAATTTATTCTATTTTTCCAGATTTTACCATACATCTAAAATTATTTTCTTTACCTTTTCATCATCATTATTATTTCTTTTATGATATTATTATTATTTTATTATTATTATTATTGATATTATTATTATTATTATTATTATTATTATTATTATTATTTCTTTTTATGATATTATTATTTTATTATTATTATTATGAACTTTTATTTCAGTTCCAGTGTTCATATGTCAGGTGGTATGGTAGTGAAGTGGTCAGCACTGTCGCCTTGCACCTTCGAGGGTCCGGGTTTGATTCCTGGCCAGATAAAATTTTCGTCTCTGTGTGTGTGTGTGTGTGTGTGTGTGTGTGTGTGTGTGTGTGTGTGTGTATGTGTGGAGTTTGCATGTTCTCCCTGTGCTTGGTGTGTTTCCTCTGGGTACTCCGGTTTCCTCCCACAGTCCACTGGAGATTAGGCTAAATGGCATTCCCAAATTGCTGGTAGTGTGTGTGTGTGTGTGTGTGTGTGTGTGTGTGTGTGTGTGTGTGTGTGTGTGTGTGTGTGTGTGTGTGTGTGTGTGTGTGTGTGTGTGTGTGTGTGTGTGTGTGTGTGTGTGTATGTGTGTCCGTNAGAGAGAGAGAATGTCACTCAGAGTCACTTTAATCTTTTAGGTATTAAATCAGAGCACATCAGAGAGTCGGTTTCTCCAGAAGAACCTAAAGACAATACAAAAAATATTTAAGCTGTTTCTATTTACATTATAAAAAAAAGTAAAAGAAGAATAAATAAAAAAATAACAACTAATGAATAAATATAACAAAAGTGGGCCTGAAGTGTACGATCAACAGATATCAAACATTTGAAGGTTTGCATTTAAATAAAACAAGAGAAACATAAAACAAACTAATAAAGATAAAAGCAAAAAGCAAAACGGTACAAAGTAAAGCAGCGGTGAAGGCGTGTGAGCATCTCCACATGAGCATGGAGAGCGAGAGGAGACCGGTCTGACTCTCTCTCTCTCTCTCTCTCTCTTCCTACATAATCAAACTCTTCCTCAAGCGCAAATTAACCAGTGAATTAGTGAAGGCGTGCGAGTGACAGCGCGGACCGCGAGGAAGGAAACGGCTCCAGATCCTCCAGAGCAAGTCTGAGCCTCAGACATTAAACCCAGAGATCGGACTAGAGACGGAAAACATTTCAAATCACACACCGAGGCAGACAGAGCGGGCACGGCGTGAGAGCTTCCAATAAAGTTTTATTCTAACAGGATATCCGAAGCCTTGAGGACAAATCAGCGTGTCAAAAGAGGAAAAAACTATGTAGAGTTCCTCAGAACAGAACAGAAACTCAGAAAGTGTTGTGAAGACTTGAGGGGTACGGAGGGTTGTGTGTGTGTGTGTGTGTGTGTGTGTGTGTGTGTGTGTGTGTGTGTGTGTGTGCAGACATGTTGAGGTGAGTTCATGTTCCTGCTCACCCTGCAGACAGACGGCTAATATTTCAGGAAACTGTCCGATCGTCCAGGCGTCGCTCGATCGCTGCAGTTTATTCTCAGTTATTATAAAACCGTTCGGGGCTGAAATCAGGACGACTGTTAAAGTGTTAATCTTAATTTTAGTTAAAATCAATAACTTCCTGGTAATGTGCAACCTGAGGAATATGTTGCTAAAGCATCACATTGCTAGTCTTAATTACTAACTAGCACACACTTGACATCCTCACTCGTTGCCAGGCAACAATGTCTTCAAAGCTTCAATGACTTGAACGGCACTTTGTTACTCTTTCTGTTTTTTTTTTTTTAATAATATATATATATATATATAGATATAGTATATATATTTTTTTGCTACATTTTATCTTTTTATTATATGTTTGATTCACGGCTGTCACAGTTACATTTTCTGAAATAAAACAACTTCATAAAAACACGATCCATGATCTGAAGGCCAATCTACAGTGCAAACAAAAGCTAGAGTTTGATAATCCCACAAGGTTATGCTTTTGAGTCCCATATGACTAAAGTATTCTACTGCCAGTCACCAGGTTCGCCAGTCGCAGTTAGTTCTGGAAAGGGAATAAGTGGGTGGGGCAAAATAACCGGTTATATAAATAAATAAAAAAAATGGTAATCTGTTGATAATAAATAGTGTTTGTATAAAAGCGACGTCACACTCGAGGTCGTGCTGTAATCATCCTGGCAGTGCTGCCACGAAACCTGTGTTACATTCCAACCCAGAGCTACGCCCAGAGTGTCCTCTTTAAATACGGCATCTCACATGATGGGAGAAGAGGTGAGAAATAACAGAAAGGTGTAAAAAAGGTGGGTGGTGCTATGTGAAATACAGGAGACATGGAGAGCGAGAGCGAGAGAGAGAGAGAGAGAGAGAGAGAGAGCGTTAAGTGATGAGAGCTAAAACAAGGCCTTATGCTAATAGATGTGTGAGCAGTTCCATCACTGCGACTCCACTGAGAGGAACATTTCCTTTTCTCCGAATGTGCGCGGGTGTCTCTCTTGCGTGGCTCGCTCATGTTTCCGCTTCACTTCCTGCCTCCTCGGCCGTAAAATTTCATGAGCCAAACAGGTGACCTATTATACGCCACAACAAAGATCCAGTCCTTTCTTCTGGTTTTTGTTCATTTTCTGACGTCAGCCTTTTTCCGGCTCGGAGCCTCGGAGCAGGTTGTGGAGGTGTGAAGGCCACTTCCACTTTTCTGTCTCAACACCTCTGATTTCTCATTATCATGGTCCTGAGAGAGGGAACGGAGCGAACGGGAGGGGAGCGCAGAGCCCCGGGGAGGTGGAACCGCCTGTTAGGAGAACCGCTCGTCTACTCCGGAGCAGGGAGAGCAGGAACAGACGAAGGTGGCAGAGAGACATCTGTCTGTCTGTCTGTCTGGTTGTCTGTCTGTCTGTTTGTCTAGTTGTTTGTCTGTCTGTCTGTCTGGTTGTCTGTCTGTCTGTCTGCCTGTCTGTCTGTCTGTCTGTCTGTCTAGTTGTCTGTCTGTCTGTCTAATTGTCTGTCTGTCTGTCTGTCTGTCTGTCTGTCTGGTTGTCTGTCTGTCTGTCTGTCTGTCTGGTTGTCTGTCTGTCTAGTTGTCTGTCTGTCTGTCTGTCTGGTTGTCTGTCTGTCTGTCTGTCTGTTTGTCTAGTTGTCTGTCTGTCTGGTTGTCTGTCTGTCTGTCTAGTTGTCTGTCTGTCTGTCTGTCTGTTTGTCTGTCTGTCTGGTTGTCTGTCTGTCTGTCTAGCTGTCTAGCTGTTCATTTGTCTGTCTTTCAATTTGTCTGTTTGTCTGTCTAGCTGCTTGTTGCTCTTTCAATGTGTGTGTGTGTGTGTGTGTATGTATATACGACTAATAATAATAACAATAATAATGATTGTTTTTTTGCTACATGTCATGGCTCACATCTTGATCACATCATGACGATTTTGAATGAAATACCTAACTACTGTCATACAATAGTGAGCCAAGAGGGGGCGGAGTCATAATAGGCAGGGGTGGAGCTAAATCACAATTCAGTTCTTTATCTTACTATGAACGTATGAGATCTTAGATCAACATCCATGTGTGTTCACCTTTAGGTTATACCGTGTGTGTGTGTGTGTGTGTGTGTGTGTGTGTGTGTGTGTGTGTGTGTGTGTGTGTTAGGACTTTGAATGAAATGGACAAGCTTTACAGCCTTTCTTTTCACTCTCTCTCTCTCTCTTTCTCTCTCTGAGTGATGAGGAATCTGTAGGCGTTGAGATTAAAGATCAGCTCATTTAAACGTATCTCAGCATTGTGCAGAATGCACACAAACACACACACGCGCGCACACACACACGCACATATAGCTAATTCACATCAATGTGCGTATAGAATCATGCTGATATGTGGAAAATATAATGCGTTCTCTAATGTCTTCACTCGAAGGCGTTTATGGCCTCGAGCCACCTCATCTCATCACTTTATGACATTCTGCTCCAGTATATCTATATGTACACTAATGTTCACTTATCTTAACGTTTTTTGTCATGATTTAATTTAATTTATGCATACACTTTCCGGGAGATAAAATGAAAATGAAGTGAAACGTGCCGCTAATCCTCTCATGTGTCAGAAAACCCATCGTCCTGAACGCCGGAGAGGAAGTTTCTGTGTTCACATTCCTTAAATACAGATTGAAACACACCATGTCACGCCCAAACTGATGATTTTACTGTAACAGCACATTACGGCAGTGGCTCATTCCTCTTTTTTATGATTTACATCGTCGTTTTACAGCAGCTGTGTGTTTTGTCCTGTTATAGCGGACTGCTACAGAGTGCTGACACTGGAGACTCCTTCCATAACGTCTGAGTAAATTACAGAAAACGTCAACAATAAATGATCATCTATACAGTATGGAGCAACCACTACACAATCCATCCGAGTTTTACGCTCAGTTACTCTGCACACACATCTGTAGTCCCACTTTGACTTGAACACCCCTCATATATTAATCAGCACCCTGATCTGACGGATCAGAATCCAGAATCCAGAAGTTCACCAGAGCTATAGTGTAACGTTACAAACTGCAACGGCAGGATTCAGGACCAGAGCTTTTGGAACATAACCATCTGACATTTGACGGATGTCATCTCTGATTTTGTCACGGGCCGCCGTAGTAAATGTCATGTCTGAGAAGATTTCTGTTCACACTCAGACCTTTCTAACTTCTCTTCCTGAACTCCAGCCCACGGGAGAGATGTTCTGTAAAGCTCACTTGGATACAGGAGCTCAGGCTTGATGCCGTGTGATGTGTTATTACAGCGGTGAGGCACCTCGGCTTATCCGTCATATCCAGGGGTCGTTCATCTGTCTCCTGCACCCACACGCCGTTCTATCGCACTGCCAGAAATAAAGGTCCTCTACAGGTATGGACATGTTCTTCCCGGAGGCAACGCGGGGCATCAACCTGTCCGAGAAGTTTCTACAACGCTTCTGAAGGTCGGAGAAGCTGTCCAGTGCACTTTAATGCTGCATAACATCCTCGAGGTGCTTTAAATAAACCCGCGGTTCGGTGCGTTCTGGATTCTGACCTTACCGCGGACAATAATGGGTGGGATGTTAAATCCTTCCTATTGTCGTGTGAAGAACGAAGCTAAAACTGACAAATCAAATCTAGCATAGCAACTGACTTAACTTAGTATCTGAAAAGCTAATTAGGTGATTTGATAGAGTGTGTGTGAAATAAACAAGCTTTATGTCGCTACAGTCTCCTGATGACGTCTCTGGTGGAAAAAAAAGGAGAAATTGTGAGAAAATAAAAACGGACCGGCAGAGGTAGCAGTCGTGTTTGTAAGAAGCGTGGGAGTTAAGCAATAAAAATGGACTCCACTTGATCCTTAACACCCAGTGACTCTGATTCAGTGGGAGAAGAGAATCGGACAAAAAACACAAGTATATGCTATAAATGTCAGGGATGGATAGGAGGCAGGATGTAAGTGCAGGTGTGCTTTTATTGGAAAAAAAAGAAAAAGAAAAAAAGAGAAGAACCATGAAAATAAAACAGAACTAGCATTAGCTTAGGAGAAGCACAGAGAACTGAGGAACTGAACGAATGCAAGACAACACGTCACATCAAGTCGAGTAGGCTTTTATTGTCATAGTTGTCTGGCTAAGACAAATAAATGAACACCATAAATTAACAACACAACACTACAATATGCTGATAATGAGTTGGGGTCGTGCAAATACATTGTCCATGAGATGAAAGAACGAGTGACTGTAGATGTGACCGAGCGATGTGAGATGAATTGCATGCTGGGAAGTGAAATCTGGAACAAAACTCAACGCGAAAGTCCAGAAAAAGAGCAAACACACAAAACAAACAAGCAAAACAGCAACACAGAAAGAAAAGCCGTGAGAAAAACATTTATTCGATACGAGTTTACATGTGATGAATTCCCAAAATTCAAATCCGCCGCCGAGATCATTCGCACTTTCTCCTGGTAACTGTGAAGAGAACGTCCATCATTCCACAGTACGTTTATTCATCATTTGAATCTATACAAGTCTATTCTCATTAGTATACAGTCGAGGCTAAAAAGTTTTGAGAATGACACAAATATTAGTTTTCACAACATTTGCTGCTAAACTGCTTTTAGATCTTTGTTTCAGTTGTTTCTGTGATGTACTGAAATATAATTACAAGCACTTCATACGTTTCAAAGGCTTTTATCGACAATCACATGACATTTATGCAAAGAGTCAGTATTTGCAGTGTTGGCGCTTCTTTTTCAGGACCTCTGCAATTCGACTGGGCTGCTCTCAATCAACTTCTGGCCCAAATCCTGACTGATAGCAACCCATTCTTTCATCATCACTTCTTGGAGTTTGTCAGAATTACTGGGTTTTTGTTTGTCCACCCGCCTCTTGAAGATTGACCACAAGTTCTCAATGGGATTAAGATCTGGGCAGTTTCCACGCCATGGACCCAAAATTTCAACGTTTTGGTCCCCGAGCCACTTAGTTCTCACTTTTGCCTTATGGCTCGGTGCTCCATCGTGCTGGAAAATGCATTGTTCTTCACCAAACTGTTGTTGGATTGTTGGAAGAAGTTGCTGTTGGAGGGTGTTTTGGTACCATTCTTTATTCATGGCTGTGTTTTTGGGCAAAATTGTGAGTGAGCCCCCTCCCTTGGATGAGAAGCAACCGCACACATGAATGGTCTCAGGATGCTTTACTGTTGGCATGACACAGGACTGATGGTAGCGTCACCTTTTCTTCTCCGGACGAGCCTTTTTCCAGATGCCCCAAACAATCGGAAAGAGGCTTCATCCGAGAATATGACTTTGCCCCAGTCCTCAGCAGTCCATTCAACATACTTTTTGCAGAAGATCAATCTGTCCCTGATGTTTTTTTGGAGAGAAGTGGCTTCTTTGCTGCCCTTCTTGACACCAGGCCATCTTCCAAAAGTCTTGGCCTCACTGTGCGTGCAGATGCGCTCACACCTGCCTGCTGCCATTCCTGAGCAGCTCTGCACTGGTGGCACTCCGATCCCGCAGCTGAATCCTCTTTAGGAGACGATCCTGGCGCTTGCTGGACTTTCTTGGACTCCCTGAAGCCTTCTTAACAAGAACTGAACCTCTTTCCTTGAAGTTCTTGATGATCCTATAAATAGTTGATTTAGGTGCGATCTTAGTAGCCACAATATTCTTGCCTGTGAAGCCATTTTTATGCAACACAATGATGGCTGCACGCGTTTCTTTGCAGGTCACCATGGTTAACAATGAAAGAACAATGATTTCAAGCATCACCCTCCTTTTAACATGTCAAGTCTGCCATTCTAACCCAATCAGCCTGACATAATGATCTCCAGCCTTGCGCTCGTCAACATTCTCACCTGAGTTAACAAGCTGAAATGATCTCAGCAGCTCCTTTAATGACGGCAATGAAATGCAGTGGAAAGTTTTTTTTTCAGGATTAAGTTCATTTTCATGGCAAAGAAGGACTATGCAATTCATCTGATCACTCTCTTCATAACATTCTGGAGTAGATGCAAATTGCGATCATAAAAACTTAAGCAGCAACTTTTCCAATTTCCAATATTTACGTAATTCTCAAAACTTTTGGCCACCACTGTTCACTCACAATACCAACAAATTGGCCAAAATTTCTGTGATCCCCTACAACAGGAAGTCGAGTCTTTCCCTCCCTTGTGCCTGATCGGCCAGGGGTGGTCTGGGAACGGAAAAGTGCTTAACGGAGCTGGAGATTTGTCCACACTTGCAGCCTTGGAGCCTTTTCCATTTCATGTCCCAGCACAGAAACCATCTCCTGCTGACTGATGGAGCACAACACACTGCATACATTAAAGAACATTAAAGAACTTCTCCTGAAAAATGCGGTGGAATCTTTCTCTGGGCAGCCTTGGCGCTAATGGGCCGTTCTAGGTTATTATCCAAAGCTACACGCAGAACCTTGTATAAGGTAGCAGAGCATGCAAAAACACAAATAGACTGAAGATCTATAGTCACTTGGTGAAGAATGAGAGTCGGGGTCGACCGAGGGTTTGCCATGCGCTCAGACTCGTGCATGCATGGCGGAAGCTGTAAATAACGTCGATGTTTTTATTTTTATTCCTATTTATAATTCCAGTTGCTTTAAATTCTACCAAATGTCGCCCTTGGGTAATGGGCTGTGAATGAGTGCACTAGGTACTGTAGGGTCCAAGGTGGTATAATCGTATCTCCTCTGCAGTGAGCACACACAGTGAATCGGTCCGATTGTAATTTAAGAAAGTAAGTCTTTCGGGTAGAAATCTGCGATCAATCTGAAAATCAAATGCACTATGGGTAAATAAATAAAACTGACCCTGAAACATTAATCTCGTTGAGCACTGAGAAAATGAATTATGACGTCATGATGTGTTGTCTGGAGAAAAGGAAAGAGTTCTAGATGTATTGTGTTGTGTATTTATTGTCATCTCAAGGAATGAGGGGTTACAACCCACTGGACTTGACACGAAGATGGGATCTGTGAGCATTTCTAAGTAAAATGGAAAAAAAAAAAAAAAAGTTTATTTATAAACTTATAATCTAGAACCATCTAATTTTGAAAGTCGTGACCAGAAAAGTGCACAAAAGCTAGCGGATGCTCTGTATCCTGCGGACGCATGGTGGGGTCGTGTTTAGCAGTTTAGCCGCGCACCTCCAGGGTCCGGGTTCGATTCCCACCTCGGGTTCTGTGTGCGTGGCGTTTGCGCGTTCTCCCCGTGCTTGGTGGGTTTCCTCCGGGTTCTCCGGTTTCCTCATGTGAAATGTTAGATGACATGCAGATTAGATAAACGGTACGCAGCATAAGCATTCTATTGAAGATGAATGAAATACATCTACTGTATATAAATGTCTTAAGTCTCGTGTGCACTCTTACCCAGATTCATCTTCTGCGCTCCTGACTTACAGTGCCGCTCGTAGGAGTTGCATCTCTGCCGATTTGCATCCGGCTTCTGCTTAAAAAATGTTTTCATTCTGATAATGAAAGTTAGTAACGTATTCCATTTACATCCACATCTGCCCTCCGCCGAGACGCGCGTGTGTGTTACCATGGCATCGCACATCTTTGCAAACATTTCTTTCCTTAATTACACCCTTTGCGTGTGGTTGTGGAGGACACGGGGCCGTCTGCTGCTCTATAACGCATGCATTATTAACAGACGTTTCGGGTCCTCGACACTCCGGCTGTTAATGACGCGGTTTAAGTCACAAGGCTGCAGTAAATATGGCGACACACTGACACCTTTACACCTTCAGTAGGAACAGATTTCACAGCCTGGACTCGGGATTAAATCTGAAACAAGGTCGCTGGCTGGGGACTGAGATCCAGAAATAGCACCAGACTGCAAAACCTACTTAAATAGCATCCTCCCCAACCCTGCTTATTAGTGCAGATAGTGTGTTTACTTTATATATGAGCGAGGGAGGGAAAGTTTGTGTCCCTTTTTTTTTAAATTATATGTTGTTGTTTTTTTTTTTTATGGAATATAATCATCTGATTACAGCAGGCCTCAGTATTAGGTCAATTAGACTTCAAATGAAGAACATATAACTCTTTTCACCGTGTCATTATTTATTTAACAAGAATTAAGCCAAAAGAAAAGCCATGTGTGTAATAACCCCATGATTGAGCAGCAATGACCAGTAACTTAAAGTTTCCTGTACTGTATGACTTTATCGCATCGTTTTAATCCGTTCTTCTGTACAACATTGCTTCAATTCGTTGAGGTTTTTCGGTCCGTCTCTCTTAAGGTCCCGCACCAGCATTTCAGTTGTGTTGGGGTCTGGACTTCCATTCCAAAACCTTCCATTCCAAAACCCGGATTTTTCAGCCTTCCTGATGTAGATTTATCGTTGAGCTTCGGATCATCGTCCTGTCGCGTCATTCAATTTCAACCAACCTTCGAAATCTGCTGGACAGATCTAACCTCTCGTTTGCCTCTACAATACTCGGGCCTTACTGGAGTCGACTATGATCTCGTCTTTGGTCTCGACTGTCCATAGGATCTTGTTCCGGAAGCTTTGTGCAGTTTTGTGAACCTCGGTCGTTCTCACTGTACTGTACGTGTTCTTCCTCCTGGAACCCTCGGGCTTGGTGTTGAACATTCAACGTGTTCAGTGAGGCCTGTAGGGTCTGAGATGTAGCTCTGGAGTTTTTGTATTTCTCTGAGCACTGCATGGTCTGACCTTGGGGTGCATACAGTATGTTCGGAGGTCCACTCCTGGGACGACCGTCTGCCGTGAATGATCTTTCTCGCTGTTGAATGTTGAACTCCGCCACTGCTTATGGCTTTCACTCTTGCCATTGAATGTTCCAGACCAGCAAACTGCCCAGACGTCTGCTTTTATAGACGTCTTTTGCCACATTATCAGATTTCTTCCTGTTCTTCGCTTGTTCTTTACTTCCTGGTGTATTTCGCCTCGCTCCGGCCACTGCCCTATGATTGGAACGTGCTGCTGTCTGTTAGGATTTAATTTCATTGTGGCGTCTCGCCGTGTTTCCTAAATCCTTCCTTCCTGCGCTCCTCGCTCTTGGCTCCGCCCTGATTTTGTGCTTCGGATCTCGTTGTGGTTCAGGAACGCGTGCGTCTGGAAACGTGGACACTGATTTGGAAAACTTTTATCAACTTTTTATCGAGTGCTGGTGTCCAGCGATGTCCTGTGTGGACAATCAAAGCGCTGAGTGACGACGAGTTAATACACACATGGACACACGGACATCACCGCGGCTTAACTTTCTAGAAGAACAAGTCAGGAGAGCGTGTGTCTGTCAGATTGTTGTATTGTTTGTTTGCTGTGTGTGTGTGTGTGTGTGTGTGTGTGTGTGTGTGTGTGTGTGTGTGTGTGTGTGTGTGTGTGTGTGTGTGTGTGATGGGTCAGCATTTTTTTGCCTGCAGAAAGCCCCAGGTGAGTTTCAGTCTCTGCACTCCTGGTAAATAACACGCAGCTACAGAAATGCACCTTGAGAGAGAGAGAGAGAGAGAAAGAGGGAGAGAGAGAGAGAGAGAGAGAGCAGCTACACATAAGGAAAATGCCCATAAACATAGTTTGCTAGATTGTTCTATATATTGTGATATACTGTATATTGTGATTTTTTTTAAATAAATAAATAAATAATGTTAATTTAAAAAATGAATATAACTTCAGTAAAAGGTTTGAAGTGAAACGCGCGGCTCTTTTTAAGGTGTAGCAAAGCGTCTGGTAGCCGTCTGCTCCGCGGTGCCGCGCACGCCTCACACACCCGGGCATGCGTTAATGAAGAGCGGCCAGGCGCGGCGTGTCTCCGGGGCTCCCG
>QNUK01000183.1:850000-920000 GCA_013621035.1 Clarias magur | reverse complement strand
AACCACCTCAAGGCCTAAAATAAACAAAACACGGACAAAAGTGGAAAAATTAACGCTTGTGATTAAATGGCACACGTACAGGCAGTGACAGGTGTGTACAAGTGTGTGTGTGTGTGTGTGTGTTTCGCATTTGTGTAAATTGCAATGCCCATCCTGACCAGCAGGTGATCAAATGTGCTTCTCTATCATCCCCGAAGCTTTCGCATGCAAGCACGCACTTACTGTAACACTCTCAGTGATACAAAAATAGCCTTTTCAATATCATTTGAGGAAACTTGAAACAAGTTTTTGTTTCGTGGCTTTTCAGCAAACATCGTCCTTACCGGTCTCAGAGTGATAGAATAATGAATAATAAAAAATAAAACAAAAGAGTCACACCCTATATGATTTACTTCAGTCACCGTTATCTGTGATTACACACACTGTGGTGTCCGGTTAGAATATTTCCTCATGATTCCAGAGTCACTCTTTCACATTCCTGGAATATTCCCGCTCCATCAGTGAAGAAGAAGAAACCCTCCGTGGTTGTGATGTGCTGGTGATTCGGTACATTCAGGTGGTCATGTGACTCCATTTCATCTCCACATGACGTTGCTGAGTCTCGACCTGAGCGACTGAAGCGACCCCAGAACATAACACTGTCTCCAGAGGCTCGTACAGTGGACGCTATGCATGATGGGAGCGTCGCTTCATTATAGCGCTTCCCTTCTCACCCTGACCACGCCCATCGCTCTGGAACAGACTCAGTCTGGCCTCATCAGGTCACATGACCACCTTTTTCCAATCGCTCCAAAGTCCAGTCTTTATGCTCAATAGCAAAGTGAAGCCTTTTTCCTGACGAGTCTCACTAACGAGTGGTTGGTTTCTCATGGACTCACAGCTGTTAAGTCACAATACCGGATTCCAGCAAGTAAAGTAACGTAGAAAAAGCGGCTTCAAAATCTCTAATCCTCTTTTCCATTTCAACGAATAGCTACGGACTCATTTAACATGTCAATTCTTTCCATGGACTATTTATGAGAGGAAAAAAAAGTATATATACAGTGCATTTCTAAAAATCAAAGCATCTCTGCTCTCTCTCTCTCTCTCTGTGGTGCTACGATCGATCTCTTGCTCGGCACGCTCTCCTCGCAGTCGCGGGCTTCTCCTCAAGCACATCCAGCTTCTCCTCGTTCCAGTACGAACTCTCCTCATTCTTGCTATTCCTACAAACAACAAGATCGGCAGATATTCCTTGTTCTCCCTGCATACGTCTGTACAATCGCTGTGCATCCCTGCAGAGAATCCCTCGTCCTCATTACAGCTCTATTCAAATCCTTATGCCTTTCTTTTCTAGCTCATGGAATGATCGTTCTCTCTCCAAAATCACTCTTTAAAAGATTTCAAATCGGAATCCTGTATGTATGAAAAACGGTGTAAACAGGGAGGAGTTTCTAGACCGTTACTTAAAGTTTGGCATTTTCCCAAAATGTTTTTTACTTGCTTCCTACTGCTTGCTTTTTACTTCCTACTTTTCTTTTTTTTTTGTGTGTGTGTGTGTGTGTGTGTGCATGATGAGGACCTTCTGGTGAATGAAGACGTAAAACGTTGACCATGATTGATTTACAAAAGAACGAGACTCTTAGCCTCAATAAAACAGTTGAACGGAGAAGAATTTGAAGAATTCTGTACGACCTGAGCGACAATCCCGGCCGAGGTGGCTTCCTTTCCATCCTGATGCTGCAGATGAACCTGGAGAACATTTGCGAGATATTTTCCTTATCACACGTTTATCTCTTTAGCTCTCCGCTCAGTGCCGTTATTAGCGCTCAGTGATTTACCGCCGGCGTCTCAGGGGTCCAGTGTAATAGTGTTTACTCCAATACTTTCCTATTGTATCCAGTGAAGACCTGATTGAACCCTATGGACCTATTAGGGTGTGTAATTAGGAGAGGAGCCGTGTCTAACCCCAGGGGGTTCATTAAACCCCGGCTAACTAACGAACCTGCCCTACTGCACTCAACCAGCCAACCAACACAGCTCCAAATTACACAAACACACACACACACACACACACACACACACACAGGACTAATGTTAAGCCTTGCTGCGTCCTGGAGAGATGGAGGTCAGGTGGTCACTCGTTCGGGTGACGGTGGTGACGACGTGCATGCTGTAAGCGGTGATGGAGAACCTCCGTTACATCACCCATGAGAGATTTGTACGGAAGGACGGAGATCAAAACACACCAGCAGCCCGAGCTTAAAGACACACAGACCACAGAGCTCCATTATTCATTCATTCCGGTAACGTAGTCTCCGTGTTTACGTCTGGTTGTCTGTTTTTGTCTGTTTATAATCCTCGCACCTTCTCCAGGATCCTTTCAAAAGGGAACGAAATACAAAACAATGTCACATGACCCCAGTGCCGCGATTGAGTCATCTTTTTGTGTTTAATTAGAAATCTTACCAGCTTTATCGCTCTCTGTTTTTTCTTCATTATTTCTTTTTTTTTTTTTTTTTTGGTGGTGGTGTAAAAACGAGCAGACGTCACACCGTTTCCCTGTGAGGAACGCTCGCCCAAAAGCGCCAAAACCAACAGACTAAAGTTTGTCATAGAGAGTAAACAAGTGTGAGTAAGCCACCCACATAAAACATAATGGATTTGGGGTTACTGAGTTCATTCATTTTTATTATTATTATTATTATTATATATATATTTTTTATGAGTGGATTAAATATACTGTACACTGCTGTTTATTATAGTATACAAAAATAAACTTTATTCCTTTATACGTGTAATTGCTTTGGACCTGCTTCGGACTAAACTGGAACTGAAGTGTAGATGTAGTTAAACACATTATGCTCAATTCTGTAGAACATTTTCAGCAAAAACAGGAGGGGAGGATGGAGAGGGGGAGGATGGGGGGGGGGTATTTGTAAAGCATGCAAGAGTACAAGTAATTTAAGCAGAACAAATAAATAAATAAAAAAACTCTGAGCTATATTAGAAATATGTCTTTAAACACTTTTATAAAGTTATATATAAACTTGGATGTCTGATCTCAATCTTATTTCATTTGTTCTGTATACAAAAGAGAACGATTATTTTTTCACCACTCTTTGTTCAATTTAGGTAAAGACTCCATTTCTGGATTATAAAGACAATCCATAATCTGCACCAATGCAAATCTGTTCGGTAGACAAATCCAGAGAGAGAGAGAGAGAAATATTTGACGATTTTTAATCGACGACTCAAGACGCATCTGTTTCTCCAATATTTGGTCTAATCCTTAACCCATCCAAAATGAGTCCAACGCAGGGGAGCAAAAAAAACCTGCAGTTCCTAGAATGACCAGAAGGTTCTGAAACTCAATTCCCACAGAGCCTCATAATAAAATGTCTACGTTTGCAACAGAAAAAAAAAAGAAAAAATGAAAATGTTTTAATGTACTGCCTGGTACATTAAAACATTTCCATCATTAGATTTCGAAAAAGTTATGTTAGCATATATGCTAATGTTAGCCTCCTTAACGTTTTAGATGAGCTAGCTACAGTAGCTTGTGTTAATTGAGGCAAGTAGCTGTGTTCCAATTAACAGACAGGCTCCACCCATTTGCCCATTTAAGGACTGACCATGGTTAGGGCGGAGTCAACTCCTGCCAAGATGATGACTAGAGCTCTCACACCTGATCTACACCACCAGCCTTCAGAAAACCTATACGAACAAAATTGTATATAAAGCAGCAAATAAATTGAATTGAGCGTTTAATGAGAGGTCGTGTACTGCACAGCAGGATAAAACCATGAAACCAAATATTTCGATTTGTTTGAGGTGGGGGGGGGGGGGGAATCCAAACATTAAATTATGTGTTGTAATTTCAAATTCTAATTTTATTTATCACATACACAAGCGTACACGGCATGATATTTCAGTAAAATGACTGTGTGTGTTAATTTTTATGCAATAGTTAAAATTACACTGAGATAAATGTAAATTTGAACATTTAAATTGTAAGTTGCTTATTTGCGTACAATTTACAAAGTTGCAATCTAAAAAAAAAATATTTTAATAGAAAAATATCAAATGCAGAAATTAAGGGTATGTTAAACAGGATGTGCAGAATGTGCAGTATAGTACGATGTGGCGTGTGGGTCTGACAGCAGCATTATTGTCCATGGTTTAAAGTGATGTCACTTGGTCACATGACCCTGTGCTTGATTCCTGTCCATCTCTGTGTCACAGACTTTTGTACAGAATAAATCCTCACCCATAACGTGAGCACAGGTTTAGATGGCTGCAGCTGAGACTCTGAACAGGAACCCTGAAGCGCTGAGTACTTCCTGTTCTCTCTTTCCCGTTCTATACTTTTTTGGTGTCCTGAGTTTCACTGCATCTAATGAAACTCCGGACACCGAGAGCAGAGGTGCAGGGCGAGAGGAAGACGATTGGACGATTCGTCTTGTCTGGAAGGTGAAGCTTTATTAGGAGCGATGAGCGCGCCCCATGCTCTCCACCTCACCCTGTTTGTAATCGCTTTCGCTTGCACTCTGAGAATTTCGTGTCGAGTTGAGCTTCTGCCTGCGTGACTGCATACCAGGAACCTGAGCTGCATGGAAATCAGACAGATCACGGTGTCGGTGTTGCCTTTAACAACACCAGGTTCCGGAATGTTCTGGTTTTACACAGGAAGAAGCGAACGGAGTTTCCTACAAGTCTCGAGACACTGCTGTTTATTATCCTGGGGGAAAAAATAATAGTTACGCAGATAGAGATGAGGATCCGAGCCCGTTACACTCTAAAGCCGAGCCACTTAATCATTTTCTTATTTATTTATTTTTCACTAGGAATCACTATGAACTCACGAATCGTGACGAGCCTTGCGTAGTCATACAGTGCGACCGTCGTTTCAGGGGAGACCTGGAGGGATCTTGCTTGCTGCCATGGCTTAGGGATGTTTTTGCACATGTTCAAAACCGCATTATCTTTGTCTGTACTTTTTATGCCTTTACATTTACATGCTGCCTTTAAGATTCTCTTATTTGTCACATCTTTTTTTCCACATACAGTATCCCAGTTAGGAATCTGCGGTCAGAGCGCAGGCTCAGCCAGGGGACAGTGCGGCCCTGGACCAGAGAGTGTTGCTCAATGGCTAGACAGTAGCAGTTTGCCAGTGATGGGACTCGAACCCTTAACCTTCCGGTCACTAACTCAGAGGCTTAACCGTTTGAGCCATCCCTGCGCTTCACCGCCTCATAGCCAATGATGTCAGTGTGTGACCCGTGGCAAAAATCTCTGTAGCTGGAAATGAACTTAAAACTACTGGTATCTTATTTCTATCACTTGGGAAAGAATTCAGTGCAACCACAAGCTAGACTTGAAATCCCATGACCTTATCTATCCCATGACAGGACTAGATTACAATTCCTGAGAAATGAACTAGTGGGTCTGTGTGCAGAATGGTTTATGATATATTTATGATGATTCAGATGTCTTAACTACTGAATCTCAAATGTTTTATACAATTTCAAGCAGAAAACGAACTCGTTATATCTTCTCTTTTCTGCTTTTTGCTTTTAAACAGTGAGTAACAGTGACGATGCGAACAGTAACAGGGATCGAATACTTTTTATTTCTTTTTTGTTGTGCACGGGTAGGATTGCAGAAGAACGTCTGCAGAACCAGAGACCTGTAGGGGACGTTTTCAGGACTCATTAAAGCCTGCAAAAGGTTAACACCCCTGGTTTACCCCTGGGGCAGATTTCCTGAAATCTTCCTTTCCAAAATCCTCATACTGACGTTGTCTCAAGGACGACCTGAAGGACCTCTTAAGGAGTCTTGGGTTTTAAAGAACCTCTATGGATGACCTGAAGCTGTGTCATTGTCCAGGTTTTGAGAAAGATACTCTGACCCTGCCTGAGGTAACCTTTAACTTGGCGAAGCACACACTAATTAAAAACCAAGAAGCTTTTTGTGAAATGAATGACTCCCGGTTGAGGATGAAAGTCGATGTAATGTTGACCGCTACAAGTGTGATTGCGCGTCTCTTCGCCCACAGGTCTCTTTGCACAGTCTCTGCAGTTTGTAATACACTTTGTTAAAGAAAGAAAACTTGCAGTTAACTGGAGCAGTCACTGCTCCCCCGGTGGAAATACGCAGCATTACAACCAGCTCATTAGAACGGCGCAATAAGGTGTTTATGGGGCGGGGCTTCGTTCAGTGCATCATAGCGGGGAATCTGGGTCTGTGCACGGATCAGTCACGGGTCAGATTGGGAAGGTTGCTGTCCTGGAGCAGACGGCTGATTGAAAAGCTCTGTACATTTGGTGTATCGTGTTTAACAAGACTGTCAATGTCTGCAATCACCACTAAACATTGTCTGTAAGTTACTAGTGCGAATAACAAAAATGTTTATTTGAAATATCAACAGAAGCTTGATGTTAGGCTTCTGCCTCTGTTGAAAGCTGAATGAAGATGGACCAAATCGAGGTGAGACGTAGATAAATTTGCAAAAATTCATCTTCCCAGCACTACAGTCTGACAAATGTAAGCCACTTCTCGGTGAGAGATTGCAGAAACATCGGTTTGGACGTCTCAGGGCCGCCTCATTGTAGCACGACAAATCGGCTCACCAGAGAGTGGTGAAGAGACTCAGCACAGTGGAACGGAAACCACATCGCCAACTGTTGGCTTGGCAGTTGGTAACTGCAGTGTGATGCGCAAGTACTGTATAAATGCTCCCCTTATTACTGTAGGCCACTTGCTTAGCTTGTGTGCAGCGGATTCTGCCTACATCCGACACAGAAGCATAAATCATTATAGCGTTATACTGTGTTTCCTACTACAAGGTCAGGCTTTAACCCATGAAGCGAGGGAAATAAAGTCAAGTCTGACAGCCGTCTGGTTTGTTTGGAGTCACTCATGCTTGTGTAGCCCTATTTAATTTGATTACCGAAGTTTATTCCTGGTTTACAGCAGTAATCATATCTTTAATGGTCAGGTCAGTTGGGGTTGTGGAGTTTTCATGGTTGGTGAAGCTGGGCTGATGGGCTGCAAGATGGAAAAGGTCAAGAATCTTTGATTTAACGCTTCGCTAAACTTGAATCTCAGAACAGAGGATCTTCTAGTTCAGCAATGACCGAGCGCGAATCTTTCATACTTTAGCACATTTTGCGTATGGATATGTTTAGACTTTTTTTTTTTATCTTTATCTTTAAGTCTAGGTGGATGTATGATAGTTGATGAAGCTTGTGCGTCGGCTACATGTTATTCCTCTGCTCTGTTTTTGGCCCAGTGTTTTGTGTTTTGTTATATGGTGCACCACCAGCTGCTCTGCTCTTTTTGTAATCCTTTTCCCAGACTCCTAGTCGTCTAATATCCTTTTTTTTTTTCCCTGAAATATTGGCTCGCTCTTTTCATTCCTAACCAGAACTAAGTAGATTCTGCAAAAGTCAAACTCTCCCCGAATGAATTTGCTGGCTCTGAAAAGTCCAAGAGGCTTAACGCGGGAATGGCGTTGGGAGGAAGAAATGCCAGTGACACACACATTGTTACAAAGATACTCCAGTCATTACATGGCTATTAGCTTGCATTACAGCTGGCCTTGGATGTAAAGAAGACTTCCACTGGATATCTCTGGTGTACGGGATCATTTCCACCCGCCAATCGCTCTTCTGGAACCTCATACGCGGCATAATAACAATAGAAACACTGGCTGGAACATGTCTCATATGGTTGGGTATTATTATTATACTTCAGTAAAACCATTCACAAATGGGACTTTCTTTCCCTTTTTAACACATGACTGCACCATTGTTTCGCTCGTTCGTTCAAGCCGGTCCTCTGAAATGCCCATAATCATAAAGAAAAAGGGAGAGAAAAAGTCTGAATCCAAATATGACACAATGAGCGATGTGATCTTTTAAGCTGCTCTCTTTTGTAATGAGATATCTCGACCACATTAATAGGACCCCGAGAGCGCTGCCTCCTGTGATGTATGTCCAATTTACAATATAGGAAGAGAGAAGCATGTTCGCCTCTTTGCTTCAGTGGAGATGTGTGTCAGAGCTAAGCGCGAGGTCAACAGGGAGTCCTTCCCTCATTCATTCGCTTCCAACTCTCTACTCTCGAGGAGCTTCAGAGTCTTCTCTGCTCACCCCAGATGTTCACATGGAGATGTTCTGGCAGGACTCTGGACCTGCAGCAACTCATTAAATTTGCCCATCGGCGCTTCGTTTCTGAGCTTCGAAATGGTTCACCTGCTATGCATACAGTACGAGACAGCGCCGGGCTAGCGTAGAGCCGAGGTCTTTCTGTCTCTTTCAGTCTCCGAGTGCGAGCCAGATGGTTGAAATGAAGCCTACGCTGAGCAATTCCGAGGGATATTTTTCACGACAGCTTTTTTTTTTTTTTCTTCTTCTTCTTTCCAAACTACAGTGTTGAAAAGCGATTACTTTTAAAGAGATGTCATGGAAGAAACCAAAGGAAACTGATGGGCATTTTTCTCCCAGGTTGCTTTGCAGTCGTTTGGGGAAATGGAGATTCCCGGGAAGATTGTGTTCTTTGGCAGCTCCGCATGTGACAAAAGAAAGACTTTACAAACATGGGGTAAGTCAATGAGCGAGTTCCTCCCGTCAGTAAAAAGACATCACTCGCACTAGGCTGGAATTCACACCGAAGATTTACAGTCTCGCTGTCTTGTTCTTGGTCGCTAGAACAGAGTACAATCTTGAGTTTGTTTCCAGTTTCCTGGTCCAACCTGGCTAATGCAATAATAATCATTTCGCACAAATTACGTAGACAGCTAAAGAACATAAGCCAAGCCATCAAATCAATGCGTCGACTTCCCTGCAGAGCTCCAGACCAGGGACAGGCTTGTGCATTGATCATGTCTGTGAATGATCACCAGCATGACTCTAAAACGCCGCCATCACTGATTTGTCACAAGTCCCGCTGCCTAAACGCCATCGTGCAGTACCGTATGTCCCAGTGAGAGAAAAACAGAAAAGTACCAACGTCCATCATTGCTGGTTTTAGCTGATAAATCGTTCCACTTCTTATTTGCATACAGTTAAACCGCAGTTAATTGTTCCGCATCGCTCACGCTTCTTCTGTCGCAGTAAATCACCAACCCGAATTAAAAATTAAAGTCCGTCGTGTTGCTGCCGGCATGAACGCGGGGTAATGCCGCGACCAGCGCTCCTGAGATACGCATAGGGTTTATACATTTCAGAGTAACACACCGTTATTGAAATACTTAGGAGATACTCAGGATAGACATACGAAAATGCCTTCTGGGTAGTTTTCATAATACAAGGAACATCCTTCTGTTAGCCATTCCCACATGTTTGGGTCATTAAAGGAGTTCCTGGGAGGCCGGTGTGAAGTTTCAGACATAAATCAGACAAACAGTCTAATCACGGCTGCGGTGTACTGAAAAAAAAAAAAAAACGTTCTACCTTGATGGTGTCCAAGCATCAAGTGAAACACTGGGATAAGTGCATTAGTGTATCAGGGGATTATGGGGAGTGTTTAAGTCCGGCTTCGACAGTATATAAGACTATAGGTTTGCTGACAGGTTCAACTTCACTAATGTGGAAGAAGTTGATATAATTATTCCGTTTTTTTTTTATTTTATTTTTTTTAACAAATATGACACGGAGAGAGAGAGAGAGAGGCGACAAGCCTGATGATGATTGATCCAATGCGAGTTCTGCTCCTTCACATGATTAATTGTACGTAATTATGCAGATCATTCACGTGAATAAACTCATTATCTACAACCGGTGCTATTGTCATTACGCAGCTCAGTAAAACAACTAGTTCACCGGTGTGTCTGGCACCTGATCATCCCCCCAAAGTGCTGTCGTGCTAATGTGCTGGGAAAAAGAGCACAAAGGTTGGAACAGTGAGATCACTGTCACAAGTTCATTTAGGAATTGATGTTAGTTATGCTATAGTGTGCTACAGATATTTTATATTTTTTTTATTATGAAAAATCACACCAGTTCTCCAAGACGAGTGATGATAAAAGGATGGAAGTTTTTAACATTTCTCCACCCCGACAATCCCACTGACACCCCCCCGCCCCCCCGCCCCCAGCCGGGGTCCCGTGCCAGGCAATTACACATTTCACACCGGCAGAACTTATGTCAACTGTATGTCAGTTTAAATCACATGTCTAAACCGGGCTCGAATACAGAAACAGGTTCATGCATTTTATACAACATACACAGAAACACTGTATATATTTAATATGACATGCACACGGTGTCATTGAAATGTTTCAGTTTCAATTATCGATGCACCATGGAAACAAGTAATACTACAACAATATAGAATATCATTTGTTTTGTTTGTTTTTGTTGTTGTTTGTTTGTTTGTTTGTTTTTTAATCATTGTTGTCCCACTTTTAAACAGGTCAATTTGACCCAAACAGGAGATTTTGGGTTATTTATTTATTTATTTATTTGATTTATTTATTTTCAAAGCACAAAGAGAAACTGTTCCTCAGACTTTAATGGGACAAAGCCGTAGAAACACAAGCCTCCTGAGTAACCCCGACCGGTCGGCTCGTCATTATTTTCAGCGTGCGCCGCGCCAGCCGGGGTCCCATGCCAGGCAATTACACATTTCACACCAGCAGAACTTCCTGCCCTTGTTAACTCGCAGTGACGCTAGGTTTCAATTTTAGACTGGCTGAGATGATGATGGATTCACAGCTCAGAGTACGGCGCGTCGGCACACTGGGAGTGGTTCGCCTCCTCCATGGCTCGATGTTCTTCACATATAAACCGGCGCTGTGTTGAATCCTGGATTCTGATTGGTCAGCAGGTATTCTTGGCCCTAATAGGTTTCTATTGGAATATAGGGACAGCGCATTCATGTGACTGGATAAGTGCATAGTTGCATAGTGTGTAAAGTTGCCAATACTCTGACATTTTCAAAACGAGCAGGATTTATTTAACATAAGTAATGGAAGGAGTCTCCAGTGTCAGAGGTGCGTAACGACCAAAGCTAGAGCTGGAACATTACAGCATCTTCAAGACAGAGGAGTTTACACTTATTTATGTTTCTTAGGAACGTGAAAAGCTGCGTTTATTTTTCTAAAATTATGATTTTTTTTTTTTTTTTTTTTTAAGGTGGAACCGATTCTAACAGGGAAACGATTTACTGTACTCCATTTTGTTTGCTGTAAAAGGAAAAGTAATCGAATCTTTTACTCAACATGAGAGAAATAATAAGAATTGTTTTTTGTTTGTTTGTTTGTTTGATTTTTTAATGGAGTCTCAAGTGTCAGTGATTGGCAGTACTGTTGTACCTTTAAAGACAAGCTTTACTTATTTGTTTTATTAGAGAAAGAAAAAAAAAAAAAAAAGAAAAACTGATTTTGTTTACATGTTTACAGCGGCTGTAGTGTGTGTGTGTGTGTGTGTGTGTGTGTGTGTGTGTGTGTGTGTGTGTACAGTGAGAGCGTGTTATGTGGACGGGACACAACGTTAAAGGCAACTATGAGCGGATAAGTCACATGCTGTCACTGAGTAATAACCAAACGAATGATGGTGTGGTAGAACGGGAATAAAACCCAGTCCGAACGTCTGTCGAGAGACGCACCACTCCATCATGCATGGCTTAATTACTGCGCTTCGTTCTCAGGCATCTTCCTCTCGTTCCCCTCCTGCTCTGTTGACACGATCCGTCCCTATCTCTTTCCCACACGAAAATCTATCGCTCGCTTTGTTGCTTGCTGAAAATTGCTTTTTTGGCTCACATCAGAGAAGACCGTGCAGTATCAGGTCCATCTAATGGACATCAATAAGTAAAGCAGGCATGACCGGAGAGCGAAGACAGGAACCGGCGAGGTTCTGTTAATCAGCAGCAGATCATTGGGGCAGCTTTTTACTGTCTTGTCTTCGAGCCGCAGTATCGATCTCCTTCCTCACATCTCCGCGCAATTCCAGTAAAGCTGACAGCATGAAACTTTAGATACACTCAAAAGAAAAACAGGTTCTATTAAGGGTTCTTTAGACACAACAGAGGGCTTTTCTTTCAGAAAGTAAAAAAAAAAATGTTTTGCCATCTCGAATACTCGCCCATCCTCAATGCTTTCTGTTTTTTGAAACAGTAAGATAAAGGTTAAATCTATAAGCATGAAGGGTTTTCCTATTGACCCTTGAACTCTTAAAGGTTCAACATTAAACGGTGCCAGTCACTGTTTCCCACGGTGGCCTGGGTTTGAATCCCAGTCAGGGAACAGGGCACAGTCTGCGCTTAAGATAAAATATAAGTGTATACAGTATATACACTGTCTGGCCAAGGACGGAAATTGCATGCAGTACACTAAGATTGTATTAACTTCCTTTACATGTCATGTCCTGGTGATTCAGTACATTCAGGCGGTCATGTGACTCCATTTTATCTCCACATGACGTTGCTGAGTCTCGACCTGAGCGACTGAAGCGACCCCAGATCATAACACTGTCTCCAGAGGCTCGTACAGTGGACGCTATGCATGATGGGAGCGTCGCTTCATTACAGCGCTTCCCTTCTCACCCTGACCACGCCCATCGCTCTGGAACAGACTCAGTCGGGACTCATCAGGTCACATGACCACCTTTTTCCATCGCGCCAAAGTCCAGTCTTTATGCTCAATAGCAAAGTGAAGCCTTTTTTCTGATGAGTCTCACTAACGAGTGGGATCCTGTGAGTTCTCATCACATTGTGTATGTGTGTGTGTGTGTGTGTGTGTGTGACTTACATTTTATCTCATTATACATCCGAGCAGTTGAGGGTTAAGGGCTTTGCTCAAGGGCCCAACTGGGACTTTCTGGGCTTTGGTGGCTCTGGGCTTTGAACCTGGGACCTTCCGGATGTTAGTCCAGTGATTTACCCACTGCGCTTCGCCTGCCCTACATCCCAAGCAACTTTCACCAAGAATTTAAGTGATCTCCATTCATGACTTCTTTTTTTCTGATCACATCACTTCCATAAAGTTGAAGGTTCAGTACAGTCCATACTGACTGTAATAATGTGCTCAATAGTTCTTAACCCAGTTTCGGTCGTCTGCCAATCTCATTAACTGTTTTAAATACTTGATATAAATCAAGTTATTATCAAATTATAAATGATTTTATATAAATAAATTGACCATTGAGATGCCTTGAGAAGTTTTTTTTTTTTTTTTTCGCGCGCCAATGTATTAATATTGTTTTAAGGGTAGATTTACGATACAACATTGTCTCAAGGTCATTCGTCCAATTTTAAATTCAAATTCAAATTTTATTTGTCACATACACAGTCATACACAGTACGATATGCAGTGAAATGCTTATACGACCGCTCCGTGACCTTAAATAATTTTTACAAAAGGAACCTATAAAACAGATTCCAACAAAGTTACAAAATATATATATATATACATAAAATCTGAAGTATATACTATAGTCTGTGAAAAAAACTTGAGGTAGTTTTTTAATGAGATGAGGGGGGTGTGAAAAGAAGTCCTTGAAGTGTGCAAAATGTGCATATGTGCATATATGTGCAATGTGCATTGACATAATTGTCCGTTCTGTGTGTGCAAGAAAATGCAAAGGTGTTTAGTCTATTGTGTTGGTTTGATTGAGAGACCGTATCGCCTGCGGGAAGAAGCTCCTTCTCAGTCTCTCTGTATTGGCCTTGAGGGAGCGGAAGCGTTTCCCAGACCGCAGCAGAGAGAACAGTCCATTGCTGGGGTGGCTGAGGTCCTTCATGATCTTCCTGGCCTTGGTCCAGCACCGCTTGCTGTAGACAGAGTGCAGGTCAGGAAGCTCAGTTCGGATGATGCGCTCAGCTGATCGCACCACCCTCTGTAAGGCTCGTCTGTCCTGCATGGTGCTGTTCCCGAACCAGGATGCGGTGTTTCCCGTCAGGATGCTCTCTATGGTGCAGGAGTAAAAGTTCCTGAGCACCTTGGAGGGCAGTCTAAAGTCTCTCAGGCGTCTGAGGTGGTAGAGACGCTGTCGGGCCTTTTTCACCACGGTGTTGATGTGACAGGACCATGATAGGTCCTGCGTGATGTGAACACCGAGGTACTTGAAGCAGTCACTCTCTCCACTGGGCTCTCGTTGATGACGGGGGTCTGGTAGTTCCTCTCCTGCTTAGTGCTGAAGTCCACTATCAGCTCCTTTGTTTTACTGACATTTAGAAGAAGGTTGTTCCTCTGGCACCAGTTCTCCAGATTTCCAATCTCCTTCAAGTAGGCCGTCTCGTCGTTGTCAGAGACCAGGCCCACCACGACGGTGTCGTCAGCAAACTTGATGATGGTGGTGGAGCTGGTAGTGGCCGCACAGTCATGTGTGTACAGAGAGTACAGCAGGGGGCTCAGAACACAGCCCTGTGGGGCTCCAGTGCTGAGAGTGAGAGAGGCTGAGACGTGTCCACCCATCCTTACAGCCTGTGGTCTCCCAGTTAGGAAATTAGAGATCCACTGACACAGAGATGAGCTGAGTCCCAGATGCTCCAGTTTGGTGGTGAGTGTGGAGGGAATTATGGTGTTAAATGCTGAGCTGTAGTCGATGAAAAGCATTTTAACATAATTCCCCCCATTTATTTCGGTGTACGTATGATGTTCCCAATGTCCATTACGTTGTCAAGTTAACACTGACACAGTAGTTTGACAACCAAATTGCTGTAGCATAAGTGCACGTAATCAACTTTAGGATGTTATCGGGCTTTTCATATTTATTATTATTGTAATTATTATAATAATATTATTATTATTCTGTACTGTATATACTGTATGGCAGGACTATATCTGCATAGAATTCTAAATACAATGTTAAAATCTTCACAATGTTTTGTTGTTGTTGTTGTTGTTGTTGTTGTTGTTGTTGTTTGCAGATTTGCACCATCACTGACAGGCTGTAATGAGAACGCTGAAGATTTGTACAACCACATACATGTAACTTTAATTATTCATCAAAGTCTATAACACAGTACAATCCCCTATGAAGTGACGCATCATTTACTTTTTTTTTTTTCCCTGAATGTATAGTAGATTAGAATGACTGTTAATGTAGCGTAGCGCTGTAGCCGTTTATTTTTCTCCTTGCGTCCCTGTTCTGCTACTTTCATTCTCTGCGTTGTTGTGTTCATGTTTGATTTTTCACTCACGCTGAGAAAAACAGAGTGTGATGGAGAGCGCGGGGGAAGCGAAGGGCCGAGCGTATGAATAATTCAGCAGGCAATAAACAGGAGAGTGTGAAACAAACGTGAGGATAATTAATCAGCGCACTAAATATAGACGACGCTTCTGTTCTGTTGGAAATTGCTGCTTCGTTTAGTTTTTTGTTACTCCTGGAGTTGTTCACACTCGCTGGATGCCACATGGCTGTCTATAAACATGGACTAAACGTGATATAATCAGAGACGATGGCGGAGTCAGATTGAGAGTGGGGGCGTGGCTTAAAGTATGAAGGCGGGGCTTGCTATTACCAAAAGCTATTTTGCTGAACATGAAGTTTCTTTTCTTTGTTAAAATAAATTCATGTGCAAATGTGAATCTATAGAAAGTAATATTCATTAAGTTCCTTTCAATTATATAAGTGATGCATTTTTGCATAAGTGAAATATTTTAAAAAATATTTACTTATTATTTTTATTATTATTATTATTATTATTATTATTATTATTATTATTATTATTATTATTATTTTAAATAATGAATGCAAAAAAATTTAATTAAATAAAGATAGATAAAAATTTGTCTTAATAACCAGCTTTCTTCCTTCATTGAACAAAAGTAATGGCACCCTTCTAAAAGGAGCTGCGGTGGTTGAGCTGCATTATTGGAAAGTTTATCACACGCTATATTTAGCAGGCAACTTTTCTTTCAGCGTAAATGTGCCGCCATTGAGCTTGGTGTCATGATCCTCCTGTATTAGTTTTTCCAGGAATTATGTGTTTCAGGAGGACTCTTATGTTGAAACTTCACTTCCCATCATGCACTTTTTTTTGCAGTAATAACTGTATATGCCCTGCACCTTGTCGTGTCTAATTAGTCTGTCTATATATATAAAGCTTGTCTCAGAGTTGATTCTTGGTCTTGCGTTGGTTGTCATTAGCGTTACAATGAGCACCAGTTCTAAGCCGTAGTTTTCATGTTCATATTAAGATTGAATTGTTTGTCACATGTACCTTACAGTCAGAGCGCAGGCTCAGTTGGGACTTGAACCCCCGCCGTTTTGATCAGTGATCCTTTAAAGGTTTAACCACTTGAGTCACCACTGCTATCTGGGGAAAAAAAAAAAAAAAAAAGCTTCAATATACAGTATACAAACTTTTGTACCCAACAGCAATATGAAGAACTGGTGGAGAGCCAAAACACATGAAAGCTGGAATTGTAAATCGGGGTTATTCCAACAAAAACTCATTTTCTGATGTGATTTAGCCAAAGCATTAACACAATTTGTTTACAAATTATTTGCATTTTGTTTCATTTAATGCTCTGCAAATACTGCATGAACTTGGGTTAAACACAACTATTCATCTCACCAATGAACAGTAAAAGCACCTCTCACTCAGAGTCACCAGCCTCAGAAATCACCAACCAACAACCAGCACCTCAGATTAGAGCCGTTATGAAGCTTTACAGAGCAGAAGTACAGTAGTAGATATACATCTCAATATCAACTGTTCAGAGGAGATTATTGTGTGTTTTGGAGAAACGCCTTCAGTGTTGTTTTACAGTGTAGAGAGGAATAAACGTGGAACTGGAAGGGGTGTACAAACATTTGACTATATGTATGACTAATCACATACACCAAAATACATAGTGTGCATTAAAGATAAACACATAAATTCATGAACTTAAAGAAATGAGATTACGCACATGTTCCTTTGCACAGTTCCTCTGCGCAATTAGAAATCTTAATTAATTCCTAATTTATTTATGAATTTATTTAATCAACCTTTCATTTCATTGGACTTCCGTATTTCACGAATCAGAAACATCTCAGGCGGAATGGAGTCGTTACACTCGGACTGTGGTATCGTTTCACACGCTGCGTTCACGTGTCAGCAAACGGTGAGGCGTTGAGGGAACCCGCGAACGGCCGGGCGTGCACGCGACTCCATTTTCGATTCTAAACAATCGAGCCGAATCAATGACGTCTGGTGCGATTTCCTGCGTGCAGAAACCCTCGGTGGAGACATACAGTACCGAAGACGCATGGGCACAGGCGCTAGCGTCGCATTCGTCCTGTATTATTGCCTTATCGATCAAACCGTTACAAAGACAAGGATCAGCAATCTGTCCGCCCACTCTCCTAATCTCCTCTTCACATGTTTTCTCTTTTAAGATAATCAATAGCTAATCCAGCTCCTGTGAGCGGCGTAGCGCCGCGGCCCGTGGAGACTAGCCTTCGTAGGTAATCTAATAAAAATACAGCTGTAAGAGCGTGGCGAGATTGCTGAGTGTGTGTACATGATGAGGTCATTAACCCTTTGTTCAGTTCCCGTGCTCGTCTGTTTGGCTTAAACTCACCCGGGGTTAATTATCTATAATTGGCTCATCTTTACCGAGATCCCTGTGGAGCTGACGTGGGAATGAGTTCGTTCTGCTTTATCACCGAGAAACATCCCTGACCACAAGTGTTTCTAATCTATCAGTCGATACACACACACACACACACACACACACACACACACACACACACACACACACACACACCACTCTGATGGAGAGTTTATTCCTTTCACACCACAGCAGTTCACTATTAATTCATTTAATTAAAGAATGCCGTCATGCTTTTTGTCTCTTAATAGTTACACTCCATGATGTGGAACCATTACAGGGTAAAATATACAGAGTCTATGAACAACACCAGCCTCGGGTTTTTTTTTTTTTTTTTTCCTCTTTGTCGTTCATTACTGCTAGACTGCAAAGACGTGGAAAATCCTCTGTCAGAAAACTTGCAGTCACAGCTTTACCTCTGAGTCTTACAGGCCGCTGACACTGGAGACTCCTTCCACTGAAACATATCATTAGAGAAAACTTCACCATACTGTATGGCCCAGTGCAAAAAGAGTTTATTATTTACTAGATTAGTAAACCTTATTAATATTAATAATACAGTAGTTATATAACACCAACCCATAATGAATATTTTTTATTGTTGTTTTGTTGCCTTTTTTTTAAGAAAAAAATTTTATAACCTGTTTAATTAAGTTGTTTTTTTTTTTTAATGAAAATGATTTATTTAGAAGCATAAAACATGCTATTCATTATAAGTTACAGAATAACTTTATATCAATTTTCTCATTTACTTAACTCATTTATTTTTATGTAAAACCTTTAACTGAATTATAATAAACAGACCTAAATTTTAAATATATATTGGAAAAAAAAAATTTAAAACATTTTGAATTTGGTCTCCTTTATTGTTTTTTGTTTGCTTTTCAAATAGGTATTTCAAATTATTATTTATTTATTTATTTATTTTTAGATCTGCTTACTTTTGCTTTACTTGTGGAAGTAAAATATTAAGTTTTTGCAGAAGTAAATAATTTGTATGAAAAAAAGATAGAATAAGGAAACTTATACTTTTTTTTTATTTAGTGGTTAAAGCTGAACAAATATTTAACTGTTCATGTATTAATTATTAGCTGCATGGGACATGAGCCAAGAAAAATCAAATTGCAAGATGTATTATTATTATTATTATTATTATTTATTATTATTATTTTGAGCAGAACAAAAATTTTAGCTTTTAAAATAAGTTTTCTTTCTCTTTTTTAAGCTATTTTATTTACAGTTGGTTAGGTGTTTCTTTTTCTTTTTCTATTTTCACTATAAATCCTCTCTGTAAATATATCATCAAATAACAAAACACGAACATAATAATTGTATATAAACTGTATATAATCTTGAGTAAACCAACTGCTGAAAACTGATTGGCTGTTGTGATTGGGAGTGAATCCTATTGGCTGTTGATTTATGGTCTGGAAGCGGCTCAGCTGAATTGGTGTTAATTACATTGATCCCAGAGGTTAAAGGTTAGTGCTGGAGTTAATTCTGCACTGTAGAGAGACGGAGTGGAAGAGACTCGAGTCCTGGAGTAAATCAGAAGAAGTCTGAGAAACCGCTGTAGAGACCTGGGGCTGATGAGGGAACGTTCAGTCCTGGAGTAGGAGGAGTTCAGGATTGTGTGCGAAAGGTATTAATTATCTCAAGCATTAACTAATAGTTTTTTTTTCTTTCTGCATTATACATAAAACCCTTTAAGAGGTTTATTCTAACAGTGTAAATCAGCCTTAAAGTGTTTTAAAGTTCTAGGATTATTCAAGATTGATTCAAATTCTTAGGAAAAAAAAAAAAAAAAAAAAGTTTGTTATTCTTCAGATAAGTATCTGGTTCTAGATTTCCAAAATGATTCCAAAACATAGAGTTTGCTCTAAAAGGATAAAGTGGTGAAGATTCTAGAATCTGGATCTTTTATCTGAACGCAGTGTTTAGAATAAAAACTCTACAGAAAGGCAGAACCGTTATTCAGTCCGAAAATAAAGGAATGATGATGGACCGTTTTTTAACCATTTTTAACCATTCATAGGTTTTTTTTTTGTTTGTTTGTTTTTTCGCCGTACTGAACCTTACAAGTGCCTGTTTTAGCTCCACCCCTTTAGAACCGCAGAACTCTTAAACCTGACGCCACCCCACATGCTGCTCACTCCGCCCACTACTGCATTAGAGTAGTGAGATATTTAATTCACAAAAAAAAAAAAATGTGATCAAGATGAGTGGTGATATGTAAACAAACAAACAAACAAACAAACAAATTAGTAGTAGTAATCATAGTACTGCCAGATCACCTAATAATACCTAAGACAGACAGACAGGCAGACAGACAGACAGACAGACAGACACTAGCAGTTAGTTGGTTAATTATTTCATGCCTTCTTTTCATTCTTTCTTTCTTTCTCTCTTCATTAATCCCTTCATTTCACTGTATGAAGGTATTATTTTAGCCTTAGTTATAATTAAATCCTGAACTGTAGTTAATAATAAGTATACGGTGATTGATGCGTGTATTCTATATTATTCTACATGCTTTGGCTCCCCCCCCTTGTCTGTGTGTGTGTGTGTGTGTGTGTGTGTGTGTGTGTGTGTGTGTGTGTGTGTGTGTGTGTGTGTGTGTGTGTGTGTGTGTGTGTGTTTATAAGCGTCTGCACACTTTTCCGTGCCACATTAACTTGATGAATTACATTAGCTGGAGCATTCATGTGGAAAATAGTCTGGTGACTGTATCACTCCGAGTCGCGGCCTTAAGGAAGCTCGGAGACGTTCAGAACTCTTGCCTCACACTGCAGGAAACACACACACACACACACACACACACACACACACAAAGAACACACAGCAGTTTAATCCAACATTCATGCAAGTCATAAAGACAGGAGGTTAGCCCCGCCCCTCAGCCTGACATTACTCCGCCTTATGTTTTTTTTTTTTTTATATACGCCATGAAATCAGGGTGACGGATTCAGCGATCAAACAGCTCCGAATGCATTCTGATTGGTCAGAAGGTGTTGATTAATGTTCTATAACAGCAGGTTTATACCGTTTCTATAGCAACAGTGCATTGGAGTTAATTGTAGATCAGTTTTCTAAAATCGGAAGGAGTCTCCGGTGTCAGTGCTTTGGAAAAAATCCAAGGTAAAATTTTCTGACGTCTTCAGGCCGGAGGAGTCAAGCTAGACTAACCGCTACGCAACCCTGACATCTTTCTTTGTTTTTGTTTTTTTTTTCTTATTACTTTTAATATAGAGATACGGTTAGATTGTATGTACTCCATATGACATCATATTTCCCTCTCAGGTCAGTTCAGGGGCTCGTTAGATTAATTCGGACACGTCTAATTATAAAATACGCCCGAGAGCTCCGGCTAAGCCGCATTAGCGTTCCCTTAAGCTACGTTGTGTTAAATAAATACGCACAGAAATAAAGAGAGAAAGTAGAACAGAGAGAGGAATTTCCTTCATTTGTTTTTTTATTTCTCTCTCTCTCTCTCTCTCTCTCTCCTTCGCTCCAGCTCTCATTAATACGCTTTACTTCCTCCTGATCAGTCCAGAGTAAAGTTAGAATTGAAGTAAAATGTCTTTCGCACAATCTATTTGCACCACACTGCTTATCCGTCCGCCCCATCGCGGTGTAATTAATCGGTTAATATCGGGAAGTGAAATGAGGATGAACTGAATAACATTTAATTAATAGCAGATTAACACCGGGAGCGAGTGTGCAGCACTTTATACACCTCTCTCTCCCCGTCAAACTGATATTAATTAAATTGTCACGCTCCACAATTTTAACATCGTCTTCGTGTTGTGAGGAGTTTCAGGAAAAAAAAAAAAAAAAAGTGCAAATGCTGAGATGAAATACTGCTTCGTTTCATTCTACAGAAATTTTAAATATAATACATGGCAATGTAATTAAATATCCGAGCTGTGAGCTGCGCTGTGATTGGCTCGTGCGTCAATCAGTCTTTTACAATCAATCAGCTAATTAACAATTCAATTAAACTGAAAGAATCCTGCAAGAGGGGGGGGTCAAGACTTTTCAAAAGTGCCATATATATATATATATATATATATATATATATATATATATATATATATATATATATATGTGTGTGTGTGTGTGTGTGTGTGTTTGTGTGTGTGTGTGTGTGTGTGTGTGAGAGACCCTGCACAGGATGAGCGCTATAGACAGACTACTGACTGAATGACGAGTGAGAGGGACAGCGTGATGAATAAGCATGTTGCATTTAAACCCACTAAACCCTGACTTTATTAAGCACTTAACCCATCGACCCGCGCGACCCCAAAACAAAAGAGGAACTGCGCTACAATTAGCCAACTTAAAAGTTCATCTGCAGCTGCTCCTTCATAAGCCGTGAAATCGCTCCAGCCTGACTTCTCATTAGCGCCGGATTAAAAACACACCGTCGCCGAAAACACTGCAGGTTAATGGCGCACTCCTTCACTGCTTTAACCTGCCAGTTAATTACATCTTTCCTTCGGGGTGGCGTCATTAGACGATATGAGGCTCATTAAAATAAAGCGACGATTTAATAATTTTCCCTCGTAATTACGCTGATGAGAAAGCGCAGATAGCTTAGCTTGTTCTGCGGCTGAACAAAGACGTCTTCACCTGATCTGACGGGTACGGCCTGCTTTCATCCGGCTTCGAACGGCACCGCAGACAGCAGTGCTCAGGGTTCACCTGTACCTGTACACCTGATGATTTACAGCCATTTAGCTGCAGTAACGGATCATTAATGTCCCCTGTAGAGACGGGAAACGTGCGCTAATAACGTACAGCTGGCTAATGAGGAGCTACTGTACGAAGTCAGTTTTTCACTCCATCAGACAATTTTAGTTCCGGTCACATTTATTCCAGTTCACATTTTTGTAGTGTATGAAATGAACTAGAATTTGCATTCGTATTGTTTCATTATATTATAAAAATTATAATATTACTTCACACAATACTAAACTATAAACAGGATTGCAAACGTATTTTTTTTTTCCCTTGGTTTGTTTTCAATGGACATGCACAGTACATGAGGCTACATAAGCCCTTTTATAGAACCGACATAAGCATACCGAGCATCTCACCAGTCGCGCTTATGTCAAGTCACACATGTGTAATGAGAAAAAAAGTTGTTCTTTATTGTTATGGACAATAGAGTCCATAAAGACGCCTGTAGGACTAGATGATGCCTTAAACCCTTCTTGTTACCTGGCATGTGCATTTATAAACAGCTTATAAACACCTGAATGAGCTGACACATATGCTGACCTAAATTCCATGAAATAATAATAATAATAATAATAATAATAATAATAATAATATAAGATTTGGATATTTTGAAAATGAACATTATGCTCTTTATTTAATGACAAACTTCAAGGGTTACGTGATACTGTATGTACTGTAACCCTTATAATTTGTCATTAAGTAAAGAGCATAATGTTCATTTTAAATAGTAGGTGATACATACAGTATCACCTACTCCTGTGTTTGTAGTAGGTGACACTGTATATGTCACCTACTATCTATAACACTGATATAAACCAGCTATAACACTGATTTACACCTACATAAACACTAACAACTTAATACAAAGTTTGACATGAACATGAGTAATGTAACATCTGAGTCATTTTTTTAAAACACCTTAACTCTTTGTACGAAAGTGGTCATAAGGCTATATAAGCCCTTCTGGACATAAACCTACACTGTACATCAACAGCAACACTTACTGTAATGTCAAGTCTTGTTTTATTGAATAACATCTTAACTAATGCCAATGAAGTTCATAAAGACCCTGTAACATCTTAAAACCTTCCTGATAATGTTATAAACGTCTGATTTGACTAACCTAATAGTGAGATGCTGACCCAATGACAAAGTTCATAAGGCTACATGGGCACTCCTGCGCTACTGACATAAGCCTACAGAGCATGTCAACAAGCAAAACTCAATATCACGTGATACCTGCAAAAAGAGTCATAACTCGATTTGAGTAACATTCAATTACAATTATAGTTTTACATTGTGTCTAATATAGTGATGATATACAGCAACTACACACGGCATTCATGACACCAGACGTAATCCGACATAAAGAGTCGAGTGGCATGATGATATACATTAGCAGACTGAATTAACTTGAGGGTTTTTTTTTTTTTTTTACATTTTATCTAATGACAGAGTTCATAACAGCATACATACATACATACATACATACATACATACATACATACATACATACATACATACATACATACATACATACATAGTAAAAACATAAGGCATTCCTGAAACCTGACACAAACATACTGTACAAGATCATAACATCATCTTTAACATTAACTTGAGTAATGTAGTGTCCAGTAATGTAATGTGGATGCCATGGATAGAGGACAGATTTCCCTCTTTAACACTTTAGCTAACAGAAGAGGTTATAATGCTACATATCACTATATATGCAGTATTTAACTCTTTTAACCCAACTGGTATAAATATAAACAAGCATGATTTTTTTTTTTGTTTCTTTCTTTCTTTCTTTTTTTACATTGTAGTTTTTACTTCAACCTCTTGATGACAGACTTTGTACTTTTACCGCTCGCGACTTTAGGACTCGGAGAGAAGAAGAAATGACCCATGTATCCACTCAGATACAGTACGTGTTTATTATCACCGCTTTTTTGCTCACGCCAGGACACTACGGAATAATTAACATATTTACTGCGCTCTCTTCTCTTTGCTTATCTTCCACTGCACCTTTACACACATCAAATCTGCCCCATTTCTTTTTACGTCCCAGACCATAGCTGCGGTATTCTCGGTTTCATGACTAACCGAGACCTTTCAGTCGGCTATTCATTTACCAGCGCCGTAAGCTTCCGTATGTGTACACTCAATTGATTTTTATTATACTTCAGTTATTATTTCAGTTTGCGTTGCTGCAGCTTAGATCTCGAGGCCGCGCTGCTGACGGGACCGTTCTCAGAGATCTGTTTCATTTCCAGATGATTAATCCGGGCTCATTAGCATGATTTTATTCCAGCCGGTCGTAGCCCGATCGCTGAGTTGCTCTCGAGTAAATAAAGCATATCCAGGAGTGTAAAAATGCTCCACGTTGAAGTGCAAAGCCACATCAGATGAGAAGCAGAGAGCCTTCGTGCGGAGATACGGCTTTCTCCGATTTCACAGTAAGGCTTATGTCGCATTGCCCTGATCGCGCAAGAGCTGCGTCCGTCGTCTAAAGCGTGACGCGGGTGGAGAGGAATGGTAGCGAGGTCCGGGGAACGCGCTAAGCTCTGCTTTAATCTGGCCCACAAAGTGTAGAACCCCATCAGGTCAGGAACCTCGTGACGTCCTGGGCATATGACGGATAAACACAGCCTGCGCGGGGAGCTTAAGAAGCGTTTAGATTTGACTCAAGTGGCATTTACGTCAGATAACATTAGCCACGCGTACGTTAGACACAACCAGCCCCAGACGAAAGGCGACATTTACAGTTTGAGGATCGACAAAGTCCAGGTTCTGTGCTCCATTTCTGGCAGCGACACCTGATAAGAAGTCCTTCAAGGTTATCGTGCTCCAGCCATGGTGGAAGGAGGAACTTGGGACAGGGTTGGATATGAAAATGAGATCGTATTTATAATTCACCTTTAAAAAATTTTTTTTTTAAATAAATAAATAAATAAAACAATCTGTGCTTTTATTTTTTTATGTATTCTAAAAAAAGAATTTGATGAGCATCCAAAGCGCTCCACACTAAACCCTCTCACAGATGGCTACAATCAATACGCTCGCGAAACACACGGCCACGCTCGTAACCAGGCAACTACAGTCCTTTAACCACAGTGCTCTGAATAACCGTATTCACAGTTAAAGGTGAAACGAGGTCCAGCGCTATGAGACGAACCATCTGTGTGCTTGTTTTCAAGAACAAGGACACAAAAAAAAAAAAAAAAACAGAGATGGAATTATAGCTGGCTGAGATATTTGGCAGAAGCTTTTATCTAACAGATGAAGGTTATGAGACTTGAGACCTTTTGATCACTTTTAACCAATTAAACCGCCATCGATGTGGCACCACCTGGTCTGTTCTCCCACTCAGTGTGGTTCTGTCAGCACAAAGCCAGCGCACTTCTCCAAAACTGCATCCTCCACTTGAACTCTAGCAGGAAAACACTTTGACGCGGAACCTGTATTGATGGTCCCTCTCCATGGAGAAATCGACAGGACGCGTCAAGCCGATGAAGGTCCATGTGTTAGAGGAAGCTTGTGGTAGAGGAACTGTGTGGAGAGATGGTGTGTTTGAACAACCACGTGGTAAGAGTGCGTGTTTAAGGAAAAACCAGTGCATCGGAGAAAGTGTGTGGTAGAGTGCGATGGAGGAACAATGTGTTAGAAGAGATGTGTTTTGAAGAAACTGTGTGTTTGAGGACCTGTGCTACAAATGTTAGAGGAATGTAATAGAGGAACTGTGCGGTACAGGAACTGGACGAACTGTTTGGGACAGGAACTAGACGAACTGTTTGGGACAGGAACTGGAGGAACCGTTTGGGACAGGAACTGGAGGAACCGTTTGGGACAGAAACTGGAGGAATTGTTTGGGACAGAAACTGGAGGAATTGTTTGGGACAGAAACTGGAGGAACCGTTTGGGACAGAAACTGGAGGAACCGTGTGGTACAGGAACTGGAGGAACTGTGCGGTACAGGAACTGGAGGAACTGTGCGGTACAGGAACTGGAGGAACCGTTTGGGACAGGAACTGGAGGAACCATTTGGGACAGGAACTGGAGGAACCGTTTGGGACAGGAACTGGAGGAACTGTTTGGGACAGGAACTGGAGAAACTGTTTGGGACAGGAACTGGAGAAACTGTTTGGGACAGGAACTGTGCGGTACAGTGTGGTATATGAATTGTGTGTTGGAGGAACTCTTAGAGGAGTCAAGGAAATCAAGGAAAAGTGTTTAGATGAATTGGTGTGTTTTGGAGGACCTGTATGTTAAGGGAACCGTGTGTTCGAGGAACTGTGTGTTCAGGATATCGTGTGTATTGGAAGAACTGCGTTTCTTTGGTGGCATTATCAGATAAAGTTACTGTTTTGCAAGAAACTGTGTGGACGATGAATGGATGAACTGAAGGTCAAGGGAACAGTGTATTGGAGAAGGTGTGTGCTAGCGGAACTGTGTTCCAGATGTTGTTTGCATTGGAGGAACTGTGTTTTAGGGTAATGGTTCCTGTTAGAGGAACGGTCTGCTCAGGAAAGTGCACTGCTCAGGAGAACTGTGTTAGGGAAATGTAATGTACTGTAGGAGCTGTGTGTTCGAGGACCCGTGTGTCAGATGAATTGTTTCATGTTAAAGGAACCATGTGTTGGACAAACCATGTTACATTACAGAGTCACCTATTTAACATAAACGGACTAATAGAAATAGCACATTAGTGTGTATAAAGGAACCGCAGCTGTATTTATGATAAGCGGAAAGATGTTAGAGCCTCCCGTGATCATGTGACTCGCCACAATGTCACGGCAGAAAGTTTCATGAGAAAAGAGAAGTGGATTTTCAGCTTTCCTGCTGATTACTGCATATTGCTGCATGGACGTCCATGAACCCAGAAGACCCCACTCTCACTAGCATCGCTAGCGTGGCAAGACAATCACCGAAGCTCTTCAATCGTGAAATTTCTGCGATGTGCGTTTTCTCTGGACTTTAAATCCGAGGGGGGAAAAAAAAAAAAAAAGCACCTGGAGCACGCCGCGCTGTTCGCGTGACCCGCGAGACGTTCCAGCTCATCTGTAAAACATCGTACTGTAAAGCAAAACGGCGATCTCTTCCATCGCTGGGTTTTTATTTGCTCTTTTAATTTGGCAGTAAGAGACGCGTGCTATTAAATGGAGTGGAATGATAAATATTTATAGACTAGCGTGAAGCTGCGTGCGAGTGTGTCTGAGACAGTAACTAGGATTCCTCCGCTCGAGCATTATTACACATTATCACTTCATAGCTGCAGACCACAAGCTTCTTACACACTCGACACTTTAAACTCGCCGACACGCATGAAAGTCAAAGAATACAAATAAATAAAGCACGTCAAAACACCATCGCACATTTCGATTTGAAATGCTAATTACAAACAGCATTAGACTTTGTGATGATGCAAAGAGTCGCTCTGCGTCGTGCCGGTAAAGGAAACTAATCAGTGATCGGCTGGAGTCCTGAAGTGGAGTTAATGTTACCACGCCAGAGATGAGGACACTTTCTCATTACAACAGCTATAATGTGTTCTGAATGATATTAAATCATTTTCATCGTAGCATTTTTCATTGTTATTTATTTATTTATTTTTAGTGTAGCGTAGCGGACTCATTTACTTCAATCAGTCTTTAGTAATAGATTCTGCTAAGTCAGACAGACAAGCCCAGCGTGTGTCCTTGCTGGTTAACTCATTTTTCATAAATATTTTTGAATACATTCTAAGTCAGGAAAACGTTCCAAGCTAGCTTCGCTACCAGCCAAAAGTTTGTACACCCCCTCCCTAACTCCGTGTTCGTTCCTGATGTTTATTTCTCTCTGCACTGTAAAACAATACTGACGAACAGCTGACATTGAGATGTATATCTGCTCCTTCTGCTCTGTAAGGCTTCATAACGGCTCTAATCTGAGGTGCTGGTTGTTGGTTAATTGGTGATTTCTGAGGCTGGTGACTCTAAATGAACTTTTCTCCTCTGCAGCAGTAAGTTTTGGTCTCGCTTTCCTGGGAAGGTCTTCATGAGAGACAGTTTCATCACGGAGCTCGATGGGGTTTACAAACGCACTCGACACACAATACTGTTCTTGTATGGAACTGATCCAGAACAGCCGACCTTCACGTCTTAGAATAACAGGACATTCTGTAGTAGTAGTTGTTGTTGATATTGTGGTTGTTGTTATTGTTGTTCCTTAATTACCTAACGCCATACGTGTTATTTCATAGTTCTAAAAAAAAAAAAATCCAGTATTGTTCTAGAGTGTTTTGAAATATTGAATTAGCAGGTGTGTCCAATCTCTTGACAGGCCCTGTACAGTATATGTGTTTATAACTGAAAATGCTAATTAAAACGTATAGATGAAAAAGATTTTTCCCCTCTGGAAAATTAATAAACTTTGAAAAAAGTAAAAAAACACACACACATTTAAAATGTTTGTTGTGTAATTTCAAAATAGAGGGAGAGTGAACAAAAAATGTCCCTTTAAATGTCTCCTAACAAATATTGTGTCCAGATGTGCATCAACTTTTGACCAAATCTGGAGCTTAGAATGAAATTTTGCTCTAATTTTCTAAAATGAACTAATATGAGGGCGGGGCTAGAAACAAAGCAATGGATTGAGGAAGTATATACTGTATAGTTCCTCATGTACATCAGGGAAAACAAGATGGCTGATGAAATTTTGTATGTATATATATTTGTGTTGTAGTACTAATATTTTGGGGCATTGGATAAGTAAAATGTTGAGCTGTTGCTGAAAACTAATTAATGATGTAAGGTGTGATGAAGCAAAATCAATGTTAATAACCTGAAGTTATATTATTTTTCTGTAACAGTACTTTCTGAAAAGTTTTTATTCTTATTAATAGTAGTAGTATTAAGATCTTTAATTTATGGTTAAAAAAAAAAAAAAAAAAAAAACAACGATAATTTGATCTGATTGTGGTAGCATTTATTATTATGGGATGTCTCATGTTACTTGTCTTCGCCGGGTACATTGGCGCGTCATTGCCTCACCAGCCGAGGTAACGCTAATAAAAAGTTCATGTATGGCTTGTTATGAAGCGCTGACACTGGAGACGCCTCTTACATTATTCTTTGCAAAATTGAAACCCAATGTGTGCCATGTGTTTTGATTTACCCGTGCAGATTTAATGCGGCGTGCTAAATTAGCGTTGTAGCTCCGGTACAAAAACTAGCGAAGGAAGTGTTGGCAGATCGACACTGAATTAAATTAGTCTCTGCAGAAGGTCTGGTGCTTTCGTTCATTTGTATTCTGAAGGAGAGAGTTTTACTCGGCAGAATAATAAAACTAAGACTGTGTGTGTGTGTGTGTGTGTGTGTGTGTGTGTGTGTGTGTGTGTGTGTGTGTGTGTGTGTGTGTTTCAGTGATATGAAGCTCCTTTATCCTCATTCTGCCGACCATACCTGCTGTTTGAGTTGAAATTTTAAAATTGCATTAAGGAATATTTGTCTTCATTTTGTGAGAATTTCAAAGGTTTGCTAATATTACACTTTTTAGTTCATTCATGTCGCATTTCTCACAATGAGAGCTTCAATATAAAAAAAGAAAATGCTTTGTGGAGCAGCTCTGGTCTCTATGGAGAAAAAGAACATAAGATGCCAACATCCAACCTCCCAACCTGTCTGTCAATCATGTTACCTGTCAGTTTCGGAAGCTCCGCCTCTCCCACAAGCTTTCAGGTGGATTTCGAGGCAGAGTAATGAAGTGAGATTTTTTTTTTTTTTTCAGCTAGCCTTTGCAGCTAAACTTCAAAGCAAACTGTGGGCGTGTCTTAAATCGTCAGAATTTAATGAAACTTTGGCGTTAGTTAATATTTTCTGAAGTGGTAGAAGTGAATTTTAACATGCCGGAGTCGTTTTAAGACAAAACTTCATCTTTATCTGATCGACTTTTTCCATTTCTCATCTGTGATTCTCTCTCCGATTACCGAACAGGGAGTGTGTTTGTCTGAGCACCAAAGAAGTCCAACTTAGTGTAAACAAGGCGTCAGATACTCAACCTTACAGAATGTGATTTCTGTCTATTAATAAGTGAGACAGAGAGTTCTGCTGTACAGAGAGACACACACACACACACATGTACGTGGACTTCAACCTCTAATAATAATAATAATAATAATAATCATAATAATCATAATAATAATCATAATAATAATCATAATAATAATCATAATATGACTGATTACATTAAAGATCAGCAGATTATTTTTAGCTAGTTGCCGTTGAGTGAGTGTGTGTACTGTGTGGCTGTCATTCAAAACTATTGAATGAGTAGAGCAATGAATCTGTATAAAGTTTTGCGTCAAGCCTGAACATTCCTCCTGTGGAAACTATTCGGGGATGATGTAATTAAGTGCAGCGCAAATAAACGTGTGGCACAAGTGCTTGGTCAAGAATCTGTTGAAAAGTAGAAAGTTGAAAAGTTGAAAAGAGTTTATTACGTGATTAGACCTCGAAAGTGGCTCGAGAGCATTTTTCACAACCAAGAAAGAAAATGTAAACATGAAAAACATATTGGAAAATGAACAACAAATCATAATGGTTGTGAAAAGTATAATATGTATCAGATATATTATTTATAGTAAAATAACGTGTCATTCTATGTTGTAATAAATTGTCATAGTACAAGCACCAATTGGCATGCTACTGTTAGCCTTTTATGGCATTGAATTTAATTTTATGGCATGTTAATATTTGGTCGGTTTAAATGATCCTGACGTGTTTGAGATGTGTAATCGACTACAAAGTTATAGACGGAATTGCACCCAGTTTCGAAATGGCTCCAAGTTACAAGATTTTAATATCGCTTTATTAAAAAGCAGACATGAAACTGGAGTTATTTAAATCAACTTACTGATGCCTTACAGGCTACAAAATTACTACAACTTATACAATCCTTAGTTTCTCTTACGCCGAAGCCCTCCGCATGACTTAAACCATGGTTGCCCAAGCACCAACCAAACAACCAATGTGATCAAATTGATCTGTGCAGCAGGTGCCTGAATCCAGGTTAATATCTATCAATGCTGTACAAAAATTAAAAGACAATAACTATAAGAAGTATAAGAATAATAATACAAAAAAATCTCTATGTGAGCAATGTCAAGCAATGGACATATTTCAGTACCTTTATTCTTATCTTGGCAGAACATACTACCTTCACAGCCTAACTGATCTTCCCAACTGACGTTTCCTCTTATATATTTTTTGTTTGCCTGTGCAGTCGTCATGTATTATGTGATCCTAGTCTGTGATCATCCAAAGTACAGCCACCCTTTGCAACTGATAACACTGAGATGCTGAAAGTTATGTACTTAGCAGGGGAAAACGTGGAGTGTCTGATCCCTTGATGTCCCACGGTGATTCAAGGAAAGGATATCACAGGGATATTACATAACCATTTTGAAGGAATCGAGTCAGATCTAGTCATGCTGATGCATGAGTGCACTAATTCGCATCTTCATGAAGACTGAGAAGAAAAAAATTCCCATGGCTGTGAATTCATGCAGAATCAAACCCTCTACACATATAGTGACCCCATGGGCAAGATCTGAGGCTGTTCATTTGTGCTTGCGTGCATCAGACGTGAACTCAAGTCCTCTGTGGAAATGCAAGACGCTTTTATGATGTTGTATGAATATGCATCCGGCCCTCGATTGTTGACGTCCTGATGTAATAGACTTAAGGGCTTTCTTTATTTTAACAGCCAGCAGTTTGGCACAAAGACATGTAGCAGGTTTAAAAGAAAGATTCGTGATGGGTTTAAAATCATACTGTTATTCATTCATGAGATGTTCAGTATTGCATTTTCCTATGCACTGATTACTTCTCTTCTCTGTCTCCTTTTGTAGAGCCTTGACAGCATGGTGGACTGCCTGAGTCGAGTCATGTTGCACACAGCTCTATCTTGCTGGCAGCCACTGCTAGGACTGGTCCTGGTGGCTGTCTTCTTAGGCTCTGCCCTTGCTTGCCCTTCCCGCTGTGAGTGCTCTGCCCAGAGTCGCTCCGTCATCTGCCATCGGAAACGTTACCCGGCCATACCAGATGGCATTCCCATTGAAACACGCGTCCTGGATCTCAGCAAGAACCGCATCCAGGCCATCAATCCAGATGACTTCTCTGTGTACCCACACATTGAAGAGCTGGACCTGAGTGGTAATATCATTGCCTATGTAGAACCAGGTGCTTTCAACTTACTCTCTAGTTTACACACACTCAGTTTGAAGAGCAACCGCATCAAGCTCCTGTCACTGGGCGTATTCACTGGGCTTTCAAATCTCACCACGCTTGACATTAGTGACAATAAGATCGTCATCCTGGTCGATTACATGTTTCAGGATTTGCATAATCTTAAGTCATTAGATGTAGGGGACAACGAGCTGGTGTATATCTCACACAGAGCGTTCAATGGCCTGGTTTCACTGGAGAGTCTAACACTGGAGCGCTGTAACCTGACCATGGTGCCAACAGATGCCCTGTCCCACCTTCACAACCTGGTCAGCTTGCATATGCGCTACCTCAGCATCAGCACCCTCCAACCGTATTCCTTCAAGAAACTATTCCGTCTGCGCCATCTGGAGATTGACAACTGGCCTTCCCTGGATGTTTTCCCAGCCAACACTTTGCATGGCCTCAATCTCACCACACTTTCTGTCACCAACACCAATCTTTCCGCATTCCCCTACCAAGCTCTGCGCCACATGCCTTACCTCACTCACCTGAACCTATCCCACAGCCACATCCGCACTGTGGAAGGAGGTCTGCTGCAGGACTTGGAACGACTCCGTGAGCTGAGATTGTCAGGAGCCCAGCTGATGTCCGTGGAACCCTATGCTTTCCAGGGTCTTCGTTGGCTCAGACTTCTTGACGTGTCCCACAACAGGCTGGACACTTTGGAGAAGGGTGTTTTTCATGCTCCAGAGTCCCTGGAAGTGTTGTTCATCCACAACAATCCTCTTGTTTGCGACTGTCGTCTCATGTGGCTGCTGCAGAAGCGGCACTCAATCTCGTTTGGAGAAGAGCAACCTGAATGCAATACTCCTGAGGGAATTCGTGGGCGCCCGTTCAAAGAGTTTAAGGAAACCTTGTTGTCTTACTATGTGACCTGCACCAAGCCGAAGATCCGAGAGAACCGGACACAGCTGGTGTCGGTAGAGGAAGGGCAGCCTGCCCAGCTACAATGCAGTGCAGAGGGTACTCCTCGGCCCACCATTTCCTGGGTCACACCGCGCCGGAGACATCTAACCAACAGGAGTCATGGAAGAGTGATGGTGCACAACAATGGTTCACTCTATATCAAGGCAGTGGAGCTTCAAGATGGTGGTGTGTATGTATGTGTTGCCTCCAACACAGCCGGAAATGACACGCTCATGGTGTCATTGGCCGTCAAGAGTCTGGGCTCGCTCTATGCTAACAGGACCCAGTACTACATAGATCCTAACAGTACTACTGCCAACAGTACCAATCCTCCTGCCACAACCTTTGGCCTGGACCTAAAGACCATCCTGGTTTCTACAGCCATGGGTTGTTTCACATTCCTTGGAGTCGTCCTGTTCTGTTTCCTGCTCCTGTTTGTATGGAGTCGGGGCAAAGGAAAGCACAAAAACAACATTGATATAGAGTATGTGCCACGCTCCAAGTCCAACGGGGGCTCACCTGAGGAGGCGGAACAGACCTCTGGCCCTCGACGCTTTAACATGAAAATGATTTAAGTGGATTTATTGGGATACTAGTGGGAATTTATGCACACAGACCCTTTGACGGGCGCGCCTATGTTCGGATGTACCCGTGCCCTCGACACGATCCCCATGCGGATGTTTTCCTGAACTCTAATAAGAGGAAAATGCATGAACGTATGTGTCAATAATGAACTATTTTCAATTTATATGAATCCCTCTTAGTAAAGGGATGCATTCAAAGACTCTTTTAAAAAAAAAATGTGTACAGGACAGATTTGTAAAATTCAAGTATTACACTTATTTGTTGGCTCGCAAAATTTGGCCTTCTCACTTCTACAGCCCGAGGAACCATAAAACTGTTTCCCTCCTCCACTGCACCGCATATATGTACGTAATACTTAATTATGTATGTGTATGTTGACATGTAAGTCACTTTCTATTATTTGCAATATTCATAAGATGCAACGTCAGCCAATTTTGCCATTCCTCTTGCTGTCGGAGAACCCATGGCCCTCTCCTGAAACTGTTTGTGAACCGAGGACAAAGGGCTTGGGTGGCTTTCAAACGTTAACCCTGAACAATGTGTGTGCTGTTGATCTAACCCCAAATTATACAGTAATACTATATTTGTTTATAATATTGAAAAATGTTAAAAAATATATAAAAGACATTATTTAAAAAAGCCCATTGAATTCAAACTGCATAACACAAGGTGAATAAGTGAATTGAAAAACCTACACTGAGTTGCCTCTTTATTAGTGATTACATTGGGAAATCTAATAAGTTCGCACCTCAGTGTATAAGCACAGTATATATGCTCACCGAGTTGACCGTTTTATTAGATATCCAGGAACTAAAAAACTGCCGACTCAGTGTAACGACTTTTTAATCTACATTTTTTGGCATTCGTTTGCATTTGTACATGGACTAAGTTTTCCGTCCTAATTTTGTTTTTCTTTTGATCTCAATGCTAACCTGATGGCAATGTCCATGTCCTCATCCACAATGTAATCATCTGAATTATTTTTTTACTTTTTATTTTCATTCTTAATTATGTCCCAAATGAACAAAATTTGGGCTTTGTTGTGGTAGTTTCTCATTTTGTTGTTGAATCATTTAGATTGTAAAGCGTTCAAAAAAATATAAAAAAAAAAAAAGAAGAAAAATACATGTATGTGGAATAAAGAATATTGATTTGTATTTTGAGACTTCATTAATACCTACAAGTTTTATGAATTAATATTGTGCTAATATACACGATAAAGAGCCATTAATTAAAAATTAAATAAGGGAAATTGAATGGAAAAATGGGGGGAAACTTTAAAAAATACCCATAAGAAATAATAATAATAATAATTAAAAAAAAAAACATTAAATTGAAATAAAAGACACAATGAAAATTAGTAGTCTCATTATCATATTATCTTTTTTTTTTTTTACTTTTTATTTAATTATGTGCCGAGTTTTGTTCAACCTTAAATTTCAAACTTAAATTAAATTATTATTATTATTATTATTATTATTATTATTATTATTATGTCTAACTTTTGTCCTTTCTTTGTTTCTTTCTTTTTCTCCTTTTCTTCCTTTGTTCTCAAATTTAAAACAACAAGGTGCAGCTAATCAGGATAACTATAGACTTATTTAATTAAACTTACTATCTATACGTCTCTGTGCACAAACGTACTGTAACAGCTTAAAAAAAAAAGGGAAAGTTTGGGGAGAAAAATGTTTAAAGTGTCTGTAGTTTGCCCTAACCATGATTTCAAATTGCTAAAATCAAAAAAGAAAAAGAAAAAAACCTCCACAGGCATTAAATTTCCGGCCGCACTCTTTCGCAAGTGGCCAATATCGGAAGGAGGATCTCATGAAAAGCTGTTAACCTTCTGACATCAGTGAAATGAGCAGGTTGGATATCGGAGACACCACAAATACAGGATCTAAGAAGGTTTGCCAAAGTGTTATTGATGCCGTGTTGAAGGAGAATCTATAAAAATGCATAAGAGCTTCTTCTTAAGATACGTCAATATCCAAATGTTAAGATTGAAAATGTGACGCTGTAGCACGGACAGGCCAGGAACTGAAATGAACCACACACACACACACACACACACACACACACACACACACACACACACACACACAGCCACAGCCACAGAAAACACAATAATACACAGAAACACGGCGTAGGCTTAATCCAGTGTAGATTCGATGTGTGTGACCCCATGAGATATTAGTAAGGTGAAGCTTTGATCTGCTCAGGGAGACCAAAGGAAATGATGAGACTGCTGGGTCAGTGACGTCCATGTGTAACTTTCATCCCAAGGGATATTGTCATATTCTCTCTCCCTCTTTCTCTCTCTCTCTCTCTCACACACACACACACACACACACACACACACACACACAAATAACAAATTGTATGTAATGTTTGCGTTATTTTTTTTATTAGTGTTTCCTCTGTGTCAATGTATTTTACCGGAACCCAAAAAAGACAATATAAAAATGTCTTTTGAAGAAAATAAATCTGGAAGTGTCACACAAAAAGGTACTAGAAGTAACAAAGTACGTATAAGAAGACTACAATGGCAAGGTAAAAAGGTTAAATGTAGTAACCCGAACTACTCCAGGGTCGGGGTACTCGACTAAAACGTTCCAGAAGAAACAAATAACATAGCAAAATTATACTAATGATATCACAGTATGTGGTACTATAAGTGAAAAGTTAGGAAGGAAAGGAAGACAAGAGAAGAACTACAGGGTGGGTCATTTCTATGGATCCACCTTAATAAAATGCGAATGGTTGGTGATATTAACGTCCTGTTTGTGGCACATTAGTACATGTGAGGGGGCAAACTTTTCAAGATGGGTGGTGACCATGGTGGCCATTTGGAAGTCGGCCATCTTGGATCCAACTTTTGTTTTTTCAATAGGAAGAGGGTCATGTGACACATCACACTTATTGGGACTTTCACAAGAAAAACAACGGTGTGCTTGGTTTTAATGTAACTTTATTCTTTCATGAGTTATTTTTTACGATGACGGTAAGTTTCTGACCACTTATAAAATGTGTTCAATGTGCTGCCCATTGTGATGGATTGTCAATGCAACCCTCTTCTCCCACTCTTCACACACTGATAGCAACACCGCAGGAGAAATGCCAGCACAGGCTTCCAGTATCCGTAGTTTCAGGTGCTGCACATCTCGTATCTTCACGCCATAGACAATTGCCTTCTGATGACCCCAAAGATAAAAGTCTAAGAAGGTCAGATCGGGGGGCCATTTGATGTGTCACATGACCCTCTTCCTATTGAAAAAAACAAAAGTTGGATCCAAGATGGCCGACTTCCAAATGGCCACTATGGTCACCACCCATCTTGAAAAGTTTGCCCCCTCACATATACTAATGTGCCACAAACAGGACGTTAATATCACCAACCATTCCCATTTTATTAAGGTGGATCCATAGAAATGGCCCACGCTGTAAAATTATAAAGCAAATAGCAAATCATTCCGAGGTGACGAGCTCAGATTTTAGTAAAAACTTGTCAAAATAAGAACCTTAAGAACCTTCCGCTAAATTTTATTGAAAATTTCCTTTGTTTCCAGTAGTTGTTATTTTTTTTTTTTTTTCATTCCTTTTTTGCACTCGCAATCATGTCAGTAATTTTGTAAGGACTTCCAACACCCCATTTCTTCATTTGTAAAGAACAGGGAGCAGCAACATGTGATGAAAAACATGAAGTAGGTGACAGACCAGCCGGTGTAGCTGTAGGATTCTGTGGAAATAAGTTAGTCCTAAAAGTCTGAAAGTAAGAAGGTAACTTTGCCTTATTATTAAGGGAAAACAAAATCCAAAACTACATAGCCCTGTGTGAAAAAGTGTTTGCCCCCTAAACCTAATAACCCTTAGCAGCCCTTGGCTCACCCTTAGCAGCAACAACTGCAATCAAGCGTTTTTGATAACTTGCAGTGGGTCTGTCACAGCGCTGTCGAGGTATTTTGGCCCACCTTCGCAGAATTGTTGTAATTCAGTCACATTGGAGGGTTTTCGAGCATGAACCGCCTTTTTAAGGTCATGCCACGGCATCTCAATTGGATTCAGGTCAGGACTTTGACTAGGCCGCTCCAAAGTCTTCATTTTGTTTTTCTTCAGCCATTCAGAAGTGGACTTGCTGGTGTGTTTCGGATCATTGTCCTGCTGCAAGTTCTCTTCAGCTTGAGGTGACAAACAGAAGGCCGGACGTTCTCCTTCGGGATATTTTGGTACACAGCAGAATTCATGGTTCAATTCATCACAGCGAGTCTTCCAGGTCCTGAAGCAGTAAAACAGCCCCAGACCATCACACTACCACCACCATGTTTTACTGTTGGTATGATGTTCCTTTTCTGGAATGCAGTGTAACGTTTACGGCACACACAATGGGACGCACACCTTCCAAAGAGTTAAACTTTTGTCTCATCAGTCCACAGAGTTTTTTGCCAAAAGTTTTGCGGATCATCAAGAAGTTCTTCTTTTTGCTCAGCAATGGTTGTAAAAAAAAAAAAAAAAAATTACAAAGTACTACACATCACGATGTAATAATTCACATATTTAGCTGTTAATACCCTGAAGCTGAACCATAACACAAGCCAGAGAACCGTGGAATTCATCTACATTTGGTTAAGACCTAAATGTTGTACTGTATGTCAACTTAAAAAGGTTTTTTTCATGCTAATTAAACTTGTAAAGCAGGACAGGTGGTGTACCAAGACAGACTCAGCACTGATGGGTTAAAAAAAAAAAGAGGAAAATCAGGAGATAAAGGAGAGACAGAGCGGTGAACAGCGTTTATGCCGCATTGCTTTTGCAGTAAGAGATTCAACATCTTCCAGTTCCTATGGTAACAATCTCACTTGCATCATAAGTCATTCAAAACTGCGTCCCTGTTTTTGGACTGTGTGTGTACAGCCAGAAGGCTGCTCATTAGCCTGAATAATTCATTAGAGGAATAGCCCTTAGGAGCGTGTTATTTGTAACTGCTGTCTGTGAATAATATTTGAGAAAGAGCATTTAGACACTTTCCATGTATTTATTCATTTATTTGATGAGTAATGTTTGTAAACGAGGATCTGAACACTAGCTGCATGGTTTTTGTTTGTGTTTTTTCCTGTAGCTGTATTTGGGGTTGGTTTCTAAGTGAAGGTTCAAAGACGTTGGGTAAGAAGGTACTATACAGTAAATAATAAATTGTACTAAACATGCTAGAACTAACGAACAACAAGGTACGAACAGCACCGAGTATGAGATGCGACATGACATGGCAATATGGTCACTAGAAATAACATCTGAAATGAAGTAATGCTAATAATAAGATTATGAACTGGCAAGGTACCATGATAAAATCTACAATAAATACCGCACTAGAAATGACCAAAGTATTGCAGACAAAAAGCTAAGAAGGTACAAATTACTACAATTGGCAACAATATACATCATGCAACAATGGAAATCGTTCGATTCATACAGTAGAGGTACTTTTTTCTTCTTCTTCTTCTTCTTCTTTTTAGCATGAATGCTACTAGAAGCTACTAGAAAAATGTTGCAAGTAACAAGATAAGAAAGTTGTGTTAGTACAGTACTAACAGATTAACTTGGGAGCGCGCGAAATTCACAAGGTACTGTACAATACGTATATACTTATATTACAACTACTGTACCATGGCACTAAACATAACATGATGGTTACATGGAGTCAAAAGTATCAATGTTAATAAAAAATAAATAAACGAATAGAGTACTAAAAAATACTGCAAGTGACAAAGTAACGGAGCAGAAATGTTATATACGGTTACTGTATATACGACAAAGTCACTGGGATTAAATACGTAACACCTTGAATTCAATATATCTCAGGTTCATGTTTGAATGAATACGTGACAAGATCCTGAACATAACGAGGTACCAAGTTAAAAAGTTTAAAACTACAAGCTGGAAGACAAAAGGTTACACAGATTTGATCACGATTAGTAAACTAGTACATTCGAAACACTGTCTTTGTACCACGAAAATAATTTACATGGTAGAAAAGGGAACAATATACTGCAACATTTGTGATCAAGCTCAGGTCAGTAGTTGGCACACACGTCCACTTGTAAATTCTCAAAGAAATCAAAAGTTAATGGGTATTAAAATAAATTAAATCTAACAGTGACTGTTAAAATGATAAGTACCACTAAAACACATATTAATGTTCAGGACACTAAATGTAAAAAAATGAGTTTGGCACTACAGTAGAGGTTGTGAAGGTACCGTACATGACAAGATACGCATGGGATCATGGGCACACCAATCTAAACCGAGCCCGAAGACCAAAAGCCAGACTGTCTGGTTCGACCTTACAAAAAAGCCAATGTACAGTAACTTAAATTGCTGAAAATGCTGTCCATCATACAAAGGCACCAGAACACCCAGCAGGCAAAGTGCCCAAGCCCACCGACCTGGCCTTCAAACTCCTCAGATCTCAATCCAGTCAAGCTCCATGGATGGACCGGACAAACAAATCATGATCCACTGAGGATCCACCACCAATGTTTCGGTGCCGGACTCTGTTGAGCCACGCCCCAAGAGACCAGAGCCATCCTGGTGGCACAAGGAGAACCCAAAAGCTAGATGAGTGTATATCAGTAAGTAAAAGTTGCATATACAAGACCACAATCCTTTTCTTCAGGTGAAGGTAAGAAAGTAAAAGGTTTGTGATAACAAGATTAAAATATAGTTGCAAGCAACGGAGAGCGGGCCCAAGCACTCTACAGAACAGAACTTCTCAGACAGAGGGCAAATTGGGAATTTAAAGTAATACCATTATTACAGATTTTTGCAAATGGGGACTTTTATGGTTTAGACCACCAAAAAGCCCCAGATGCTGGAGAAAAAGCATCACACTCTAAAGTCAATGTAATGTCACTCAATACAATGTCACTCAATACAATGTCACTCAATACAAAGTCACTCAATACAAAGTCATACAGAAAGTTTTCATCCTCAGTGTACTGAGATCACATTGGCCCGGTTTGGTTGCAATCGTATAAATCCCTTAGTATATCAGTACATCATTTGTTTTTGCAAATGACCCGAAATATCTGACTTCCTCTTGAGTCGAGCCCATGACATGCAATGTGGAAGTGAGCTCGAAATGTGTACCAGGTTTCGTGTGCATATGTGCAAGTGTCCAGCAAAATCTCGTCCATGTGCCACGCCCGGGCCCCGAAACTTTCAGGCCTCCTAGTGGCAGAAGATTCCAATCTGTCTGTTGATTTTCATAACGTTTAAAAAAAAAAAAAAAAAAAATGTAAAGAACAAGAGACACAATGACGACATAAAGCTGATGTCATAGTGCTTGGGCCCGATAAAAAGGTCACTAAAGGTAACATAATACAAGAGTAAGAACTAGACTAAACATGCTAAACCTTCTGTGCAAGTATCCAGAATAGTGTCTGATCATTTCCCATTAAACTAGACCCTCACCTCTCAGCTGTGAGCTTGGAAGGGATTCCACCTCCTTAGTAAATCTCTTTGGATAAAAGTATCTGACAGATTACTAAATGCAACGTGCTTGATTCCGCCCTGTGTGTGTGTGTTAAACCTTTTACATACCTTTAAGGTTTTATGGCTTTGTTCGTTAAGATCCACCTCGATGAGACTCAATGTTTTTCTTCATCAAAGCGTATTCTTGTTCTCGCTTCTAAAATAAATCTCTTCCTTTAAAGTGTAAATAATTTGATGGTAATGTGTTTTCCCCCAACTGTGTGGAGATTTCACAGCTGAAGTCAATCATCGACAAGAGTTTTTTTTTTTTTTTTTCCTTTTCCTTTGTGCAACAAATATGCTCTTTTACCATGGCAGTGTTGAAAGCTTGTGAAAATATTCATTTTTTTTTTTATCTCTCCGGATGAAGAGCCACTACTTTACCATTATTTTCCCTTTTGGTCTCGAGTGTGAGAGGGGGAAGCGACGTCAGTGTGTGACGGGGTTCGGCACAAAGCAGCCGTGGCTCAAATACTCAAAGAGATTCTTTTCCTTCTTCCACTTCTCCTCATTAATTGCATTTCTATTTAAAGTCCACCTGGTCTTTCCACATGGTCAATTCTATCACTTTAATGAACTAGAATGCAATTCGAGCCTGGGATTTGAACTCACAACCTTCTGATCACTTGTCTTTAGCCTGTGCTTCCACTTCGAAGACTCAAAGAGTTATAAGCAGGTGTGAGAGGATTACTAACCACACAGTTGGGCATTATTATGGTCATTCTGCGTTCATTCTCACTGGCTTGTGAACAGTTTAGTTTATAGGATCGACAGGATCTCAGCAGGGGGGAGAAAGGAGAGTGAAAACCCCTATGATGTAATTATAATAAATGCACTTGCATCCTGCTTCTCCTCCATACTGTACGTGACAAAAAGAAGTTTTGCCCTTTTAAAAGTTATTTTTGTATTGTCCAAGGCTTAAACGAGCAAATTCAATGTTCCCCTAATGTGACCTCATATAAAAACAGGCCCCTCCACCAGCTTGTTTTTACATTCACACTAAGGAATTTGGCAGATGCCCTTGTAGCGCAACCACATAAAGGGCACGTTTAAATAGATGAAAGTAAGCCGATTCAATGTTAAAGAAGCCGCAAACCCTTATTAATTGTCCCCCGGGTTGGGTGGGGGGGTGGGGGGGTGGGGGTTGGGGGTGGGGGGGTCGGGGGGAGTGTGCTGCCAGAAGACGGTGATGTACGCGGTCACCTGACCCAAGCGTGCCCAGGAAGGAGATCAGGGAGGGAGTGTGGAGATACAGTGTGCTCTTTATATTGTAATTGCCACGGAGTTTACACAGAGACTGTCGAAGGCCGTTCCTTTCATCCAGATTACCACCGACTGGACCGCTTCACCAGAGAACGCCTGCTCAGACGTCGGCCTCCCGGGATTATTCCATCATTTCCGGTGAGACCGATTCATCTCTGCTCACACACACTATTGCAGTAACCTGGACTTTGGACATTCTACACACACACACACACACACACACACACACACACACAATCCGCTGTTGGTTTTGGTGAACCTTTTTTTGTTTAGTTAATACACTTTTGGTTTTTGCTAATTGGTCGTTGTGTTGTCATTCTTGCTCAGTGGCTTTTAAAGCATCGCCGACACTAAGATAAAGATTTCTTGTTTTTGTATCAATCTCGGTTATCGATCATATTACAGTAAATCTGCGTCTTTTATCAAACTTGCGGTGCGGTATAGGGGTAGAGGGGAGGACGAAAAAACTAACAAAAACAACAATTGCTGCTTTTTTTTTTTTCTTTTTGTTAAACGACTTAAAATAGTCTATATAAAAAACCCTTTATGTGGTGGTGCTAGGTAGACACCCCCGTCCCCCCCCCCCTAGGGTATAATGCCCCCTGGTGGTGTTCAAAGGTGATCCGAGGGTTACGCGCCTCCTTCAGAGCTGTTGTGAATTAGTCCGGAATGGATTAATCCAGTAAATGAGAAAATCCAACGTGGCAAGTGTAACACGATGAATAACCAATCCGATCATTACACCAGGTCAGGGCCTTGCTTAAGGGCCCGAAAGGTCGTGGGATTTGAACTTTGGAGCTTCCAAACCGCAGTCCAAAGCGTTAACCACTGTGTGGCTCAGCAGTAGCTCATTTGCATAAACACTGAAATGACGTGTTTGAAAAGGGATTGAAACATGGTGGTCCGAGGTGTAACGCATACACACATACTGTAACCACACACACACACACACACACACACACAAACACAAACACATACAGATTTTGGGGGAGCTCAGAAACCTGAACATTGCACACGGCCAGTCAGAGTATGAACGTGAAGCCGACTTTTCAGACACTTTGAGATAGAACAGAGTTTACAAGTGCAAGTTTGTCAAAAAGTACATCTTTCATCTCAGTGTGCTCTAACATCGCTCAATAGTTTTGCAGTGAATTCCTTCCCGATGTTTGCGCGTAAACAAGTCAAAATATTTCAAGAGCACCTTCTTCCGAGACTTCTATCCTGTTTTAACAATCTGCCGGTTATCAGCAAGACGGATCCGTTCCTCCGCGTTAACACGCCTCTCGTGGACTTCTACGCTTCCGAGGACATTGTCTTTCCATAGATTTAATTCCGTTCTTATCCAGTGATCGGGCCTTCGATTTAGATCCTGAGGTAGCGCCTGATATTAGGCGACGAGTTGCTGACTGAGAGGAAAGAAGGAAAAAATATCATTGAAAATGAAGCGATAGCGTCGGAGCGCTCGATCTGTTCGGATTTCAGTGTGGATTCCGGACGGCGCACTGCGCTTCTCCGCTTCTCCGCTTGAGCGCGGCGTCTGGATTCAATCAGATCACTAACAACATTTTAAAAAGTTCACTCTGTCAAGCCGGGCCCGTCCGAGTGTGGCCTCGTCCTTGTTCTTGACGGCTTATTGGAGGTTTCTCCTCTTGCACTTAAAAGCCTGCATGTTCCTTTCATCTGTCTTTATTTGGAGGTGGCAGGGGGCGTAAGCGCTCCACTGAGAGCTCAAACTAAGCTACACAAATTGCACTGTGGCTCGTTATGCGCGCACACTGCTGTCAGCCGCCGCTCTGCTCTCCACGTCTCCAACATCTCCTCAAACAACTCAATTCGAGTGTGAAGTGCACTGCCATTTAAATGAAAGCGAAAGCTGGCATGTGTTGCGACCTGACACACTCTCATGGAAGCTTAAGCTTTACAGCTTTTTTCTTTTCTTTTTTTTTCTTTTTTTTTGTCATTGGTGGGTGTTTTAATAATAGGCAGAATTTCCTGAAGAAGAAAAAAAATCGACTTTATACTCACCTGTATAAGGCAAGTTTAAATAAGAGAGTGATGTACTGTAGTCTGTGGCCTTCTACCTCTAGGGTTGTGTGTTTGCGTCCCACATCGGGTCTGTGTGTGTGTGTGTGTGTGTGTGTGTCCCTGTGCTTGGTGAGTTTCCTTCTACTGCCTGTGTTTGACCTGCTCATGTGCTTTGTGGTGGTTGTACCCAGAGTGTACCCCGGCTCCGGCCCCGAGTCCCCTGGCACCGGCTCCAGGCCTCCCGCGACCCTACAGGATAAGCGCTAAAGAAAATGAGTGAGTAAATGATTGTAAGTACAGCATATAGGAAAAACTTACATAATGGAATGGAAATTGAAATCTATACAGTGAATATTCAGCGCTGTCAATATTAATGCGTTAATGCATGTGATTCATCTATAAATTTTAATGCATTATTTCTTTTTATGCAAGTTAACTAGGGAGCCGTAGTGGCTCAAACAGCTAAGGCTGTGAGTTACTGGATTACTGATCAGAAGGTCAGAGGTTTGAGACCCAGCACTACCAAGTTCCCGCTGTTGAGCCCTTAAACAAGGCCCTAATCCCATCTGCCCCAGGGGTGCTGTATCCTGACTGACCCTGCGCTCTGCACTAACTGGGATATGTGGGGAAAAAAATCACTGTGTGTAAGGTACATGTGACAAATGATTGAATATTATTATTATTAGTCATATGACCAAGTTTGATCCTAATGGCTTCCCATAATCACAGCGCTGTTAGACTGCTCTATATGATAATGACATGTTTAACGCAGATACGCAATAAAATGACTGAGGAAACATCACCAGGTGAGCTGGTCAAGAATGGACGCAACATTTCCAAAAAAAAATTCCCTTCTTTAAGTGTTTACTCAGATAATCAGGCCAGTCAAACTGCTTTGTTTTTTGTTTTCCCAGTTTAATGTTGAAACTTTAGCATTTTTTTAAAAACTTTAAATAAATCAAAATGCAAGTTAAATTAAATTTAAAGAATACAAACTCTGGTGTGTGTGTGTGTGTGTGTGTGTGTGTGTGTGTGTGTGTGTGTGTGTGTGTGTGTGTCAACAGGCTAGAAGAGTTATGGCCTCTAGCACTGAGACATATTCAATCCATAAAATGTTTTTGATCTCTGGTCAACACACACACACACACACTTCTCTTACAGCTGGTGTAGCATTGGTGCCGTGCTGCATTTATTGAAAATGTAACAGCGAGCAGTGTCTCAGGCGTTAATCCCGTTGAGTGAGCATTAATAATGCAGCTCACTCAGACCCGAGCTTCACACACTGCACTCCGTCATAAAGCAGCTCTACATGAAGTAAACAATAATAATTAAAGAGTGAGGTTAAAGATAGAGACGAGGGATCAGAGCTTCACCGCATCTAAAAAAAAATTTTTTTTACAAATGCAACGCCTCTTAGAAACCTTCCAACTTTCATTTCTGACAAATTAGACACCCAAAAAGAATTATATTTTTAGACTTGTCTATTATATGTACTGCATACACACACACACACACACACACACACACACACACACACACACATACCAATAGTTTGGGTTTCCTCCAGGTTCTCTGGTTTCCTTTTACACTCCAGATAAAAGCCGGTAAGTGAGCTGGCTGTGCTGAACTGCTCTCAGGCTCATATGCTTACACTAATGAGTGACGAGCATCGCTTGTAGCTTGTTGTTTATTATCATGGCCTGAATTATGTTTCAGTTGACCTGCATACAGTCTGTCTCCTACACACAAACATTTGAGTTAGATTTGAGTTAAACATTGGATTGGATTAAATTAGAGTAGATTAGATTAGATTTGATTAGATTAAATTGGATTAGATTATATTCAATTAGATTAGATTGGATTAGATTAGATTGAATTAGACTATATATGATTAGATTGGATTAGATTCAATTGAATTAGATTTTATTTGAGTAGATTAAATTGGATTAGATTGGATTGGATTAGATTGGATTGGATTAGATTCAATTGAATTAGATTTTATTTGAGTAGATTAAATTGGATTAGATTAGATTGGATTGGAGTAGATTAGATCGGATTAGATTGGAGTAGATTAGATTGGATTAAATTGGATTGGATTCGATTAGATTGAATTAAATTGAATGAGATTAGATTGGATTGGATTAGATTGAATTGGATTGGAGTAGATTAGATCGGATTGGATTAAATTGGATTAGATTAGATTGAATTAAATTGAATTAGATTAGATTGGATTGGATTAAATTGGAGTAGATTAGATTATTTTTGAATTAGATTTTATTTGATTAGATTCAATTGAATTAGATTTTATTTGATTAGATTAAATTGGATTAGATTAGATTGGAGTAGATTGGAGTAGATTAGATTGGATTAGATTAGATTGGATTAAATTGGATTGGATTAGATTAGATTAGATTAAATTGGAGTAGATTAGATTAGATTTGATTAAATTACATTGGATTAGATTAGATTCAATTAGATTATATTTGATTAGATTAAATTGGATTAGATTAGATTCAATTCGATTAGATTGGATTAGATTCAATTGAATTAGATTTTATTTGATTAGATTAAATTGGATTAGATTGGATTGGATTATATTAGATCGGATTAGATTGGAGTAGATTAGATTGGATTAAATTGGATTGGATTCGATTAGATTGAATTAAATTGAATTAGATTAGATTGGATTGGATTGGAGTAGATTAGATCGGATTGGATTAAATTGGATTAGATTGGATTGGATTAAATTGGAGTAGATTAGATTATTTTTTAATTAGATTTTATTTGATTAGATTCAATTGAATTAGATTTTATTTGATTAGATTAAATTAGATTAGATTGGAGTAGATTGGAGTAGATTAGATTGGATTAAATTGGATTGGATTAGATTAGATTGGATTAGATTAGATTAAATTGAATTGGATTGGATTAGATTGGATTCGATTGGAGTAGATTAGATTGGATTAGATTAGATTGGATTAAATTGGATTGGGTTAGATTAGATTGGATTAGATTAGATTAAATTGGAGTAGATTAGATTAGATTTGATTATATTAAATTGGATTAGATTAGATTCAATTAGATTATATTTGATTAGATTAAATTGGATTAGATTAGATTCAATTCAATTAGATTGGATTAGATTCAATTGAATTAGATTTTATTTGATTAGATTAAATTGGATTAGATTGGATTGGATTCGATTCGATTGGATTATATTAGATTGGATTAGATTAGCCAATCAGGCTACATGTGCTCCTTTCCACAGTTTATTTTCCTCATAATCTTTAGACATTTAGTGAGAGCTTTTGTATGACAAGAGATGTAACATCATGGTGTTAAGCTCACATTATGCAGAGCCGGTCCTGACGGCCCCTGACTGGTAAAGGGGCCCTGCTACATGCCGTGTGACCTGTTTGCCCCTGCCGCACACCCGCCCCTGGCACCGCATCATCCTTTACCAGTAAATCATAGATATCAATTTTATTACATTCAATTACCTGCATCACAAATCAAAATGGAAACTCTCCGGATTTACCTTTTCAAAAAATAAAAATTCCACATTGAATACTTAATGGCTATTATGTAAAGAGATTAGCATCCATATTCCCTTAAAGTAAAGTCTCAGTTGTTCAATTAACACTTTCAGAGTTCAGTTAACTCTGAGAATTTGTCTGTGTAATTAATTATCATTTTTAAATTGAATATTTAATCAATATTTCATGTCAATCCATTACTTTCTATCTTGCACTGATCCAGAGTTGGAACTAAACCATCACTGTCTTGTTTCACAGTACATGCAAAAGTAAGTGCCCCTATGACGAGTGCCACCACGCCCACGCCACCGCAGTCTGCATGGTCTGGTTGCTGTTAAAAAGTCTACGTGACCAATTTCCCGTCACATGAATACGTCAATGCATGACATGCTTATCTTTTCCAATCTGAAGTTTATCATACTGTTTATCATCATGCGGTTATAAAATATAATAAATATTCATTTTCACTCCCTTTTACGAGATACTAAGTCATAGAGAAAGAGTGGAAATGTCTGGCAAGCAAACTAGACACAGACAGACCAGGAGATGTGCTGCTACTGTAAGCCCGGTTCATAGGACAGAGAGAGATGCACTGCGGGCTCGCACATCAACTTAACCTTACTGTTATTTGCTGACATCAAACTTGGAGAGGAGAGAACACATGCTGACCTGAGTGCGTGTTCCTGCGGTACACTCTCCTCTTATTTATTTTATTTTATTTTATTTATTTCTTTGGTGAATGTGTGCAGAAAAAAATATTCTACTACTTTATGTTCTCTCCAAAGTTTTCAACACTGACGCACGCTTCGACACGAAAAGGAGGCGGGGCCTTGTGTCATTTACAGAACCCGATGCAGCTGACATTGACTCTTACACCACGGCTAATTAGCACAGAATCAAGAAAAACCTCAGTCTGAATGGCACTTTAGCATTTATCGCATGCGTACGGCAGAAAGTAAACAAACTTGCTACTGTGATCATTGCGTTATCCCTTAATGAAATCCATTTTAATCGCTCGTGTCTTGACTACCTCAGACTGTATGAAATCAAGAAACAGGTCCAACATAATTATATTACAACAAGAGAAAACTAATTCCCCTTGCCCCTACAACCAAAATAATCTCCCACACTGGATGTCCATGCCAACTCAATAATTGGCAGTCACATGCATGCAGACGTCTCCGGAGCACGGGGTTGTGGAACTCAATTTGGACTGATGGTGATTTATATAAATATATATATAACTCAGTTGTTTGTTCAACATGTCTTCTAGCACAACTTCTTCATAATCACAGTCAGACATAATGAAGAAACAGGAACCATGCATGGTATTAAGGATTCATCAAGGCTGTGCTGTTGTACTGAATATCAGCACGACTGTGATTTGGTCGCAGGCATAAGCGGGTGGCCTGAGTACTGAAGATATCACAGTACAGTGCTGATATTCAGTACGACCCCAAGTGTGATATTGCTTTTATACAACACTTCCACAAGCTTCATTTATTATGGAGAAAAAACATATAAACAACATATCCCTCCATGCCTGGTGGTACTAACTAACCGTGACTGGCGGCAGCGGCGACTGTCAGTTAGCGTAATCTATCGTCCAAACTCTCCGTAAGTAAGCTTAAGTTAAAAAGATAATCCATACATTATAATGTCGGCTGTTTCTTGATATACAGTATAGAGTATTTAAACTGTATATTGGATCCTCCAAGCCACTAGGGGGCCTAATAGTCAAGTCAAGTCAATTTTATTTATATAGTGCTTTTAACAATTGACATTGTCGCAAAGCAGCTTTACACAATAAAAAGAAGTAAGTTTTTATGCAATGTGTATGAATCAAAATGATAAGATTGTCCCTGATGAGCGAGCCGAGGGCGACGGTGGCAAGGAAAAACTCCCTGAGATGGTAATAGGAAGAAACCTTGAGAGGAACCAGACTCAACAGGGAACCCATCCTCATCTGGGTGATAACGGAGAGCAGAGAATGATCAGCATAATAATGTGTACTGGAAGTTCAGTGTAACAGATGTGTTAAAATTTAAATTAAAAGGAGTCCAGTTTGTTCCCGGAGGCTCAGGTAGACTGTAGGAGATTCCAGTCCTGAGCTATCGAACAACTGAAGTCACAGGTCCCCAGAGCATCAATCGATGATAGGACAGTCTTCATGGAAACCATCCCCAGCCACCAAGCGCATCCAGGCAGACCACACGGGGCATCCATGTGACGGGATCTCCAACCAGAAGCAGGTCTCCAGGACGGGTTAGACGGCTCCAGAGGGCAGAGGGGTCTGGATCACTGGCAACTCAGGAGCGAACATGTATAGCTCGACAGAGAGACAGAGAGAAGGAAAGGAGAGAGAGAGAGAGAGGCCTAGGTCTAGTAGGACTAATAAACTGAAACATCCTTGGAATTCCCACTCTGACAGTGAGACGTTCTCAGGAGCTCAGACATTTATTACTGTAGGAAGGTTTTTAAGTTGTCTTCTGAGTATGTTGTGATCTTATAACGTCACCGTCCTCATATCAGCGGGTTTTTCCGGCCGGACTCGTGCTGAAGTTTTAATCAGAAACTAATTGTATCATCAGCTGTATTTGGTCACAGTGACACCAAATCATAAAATTGTGCTCGTTAAACCCTCTGATCATGAATAAAGAGCACTTTTATGATGTTAGATGTTTATGTGTAAAAAAAAAAAAAAAACTGCAGCTTTCAGTTCCACCATCAGCGACATTTATCCTCCAGGTCAAATTAACTCGACGCGTTAATTCCGACATAAAACACTGTCTCACCGCGTTCATTACTCGTTTTCCGTCCGTCTCGACGACTTCCATTTTGGATATTGATTCGCACGTCGTGTCTGGTAAGAGCTCCATTTCCGTAAGGACTTTTTAAGACGGCACTTTTTATTCGCACTCTGCATGCGTTTATATTTTCTCTCATTTTCTCTCCACTGACAAATCACAATAATTGCATCTAACACTTTTAAGCCTTTTCTCGAAACATTAATTAAGACCATCTGGAGAAAAACCAGGCTGCCTTGTGATTTGTTTGTCACTTAGTGTTAACTAGCGTGCTAAAGTGCTAAAACATTTCCCTCGCATTATTTCAGTCGCATTGTAAGAGCCGCGACATGCGTTTCTTTTTAGCGCCGTGTCGAATACGCTACAAACTTGTGAATGAATAACGGACTACTCATAAATGCCAGCGAGCTCCGTGACGTCCAGCTGAGCTGTCGTCTTACAAAATAACTGCCATATCAACAGGAAAGTGGCTCGGGAGGAAAGTAGAGCAGTGTGCATTAAAATGCATGATTTCTGTAACTCTGACAGTATTGCCGCGCTAAATCACAGGTTTATATTAACACGCTATTTCCAGTACCTTATCGTTTCTATGGTGACGGCTCATTCACCGGGATTTGTAAAAAAGTGTTATTGTAGTGCTAAAAAGATTTGTAAGTCATACGCATAAGTGTCTCACTTCTAGTGCAAGAACTACAGTATTCTAACAAGGTTTGTTCTTAACAAGATCTTCACCAGAACTTGCTTGTAACGCAAGCAGAAGTACTTTCCCTGGAAAGGCTGTGAGCTAAAAAGCGCAAAACTGACTAGCTTTTGAATTTCTTATACAGGGTGCTCCAAAAGTCTGGATCTGTAGACAAAAAAAATTGATTCAAAAGTATAAAATAGAGCAAATGCTCAAATCAAGAGTCGTGGGCTTGGTGACACTTGGTGTCTAAAACACATGTGGCAAAATAATACAGCAGGTCAGAACTGTTTGGGGTAGATCAGTGTGAATTTTGTGTGATTTTGCAAAACGCTATAACTCCACCTCCAGCAGTCTCGCCACAACAGATAAATCAGTCTGCTTTTGTGTCTTTGGTTTTGAGTTAATGTATTAGTTAAGGAACTCATGCTTTGATTGTGGTTTTTCGTAGCGAGTCACTAACAGTAACTGTTACTTTTCAATTGCAAGATGAAGTTAATGATTCAAGGACTGTGATTGGTTGATAAAAAATAACCTCTGACCTCTGTAAAGGTCTTAAAAAACAAAAAAACTCTTTGTGAAAATTGAATATATGATAATAAAATAGGCAGTGAAATCATAATGTTTATATACAAAGAAATCGTATAATCACGACTACAGGCTAATTTACAGGCTAAGTTTGCAAAGTTTCTGTTACAGGTGAAATAACTTAAAGATAATTAAACAGCTAAATGTTGAAAATGCGTCGACTTTTGTAGCAACCAATTTCCAGGCAGTAGTTACTTAAGTATTTTAAAGTTCTTACATTTATTTACCGGACTGATTTGATTACTTGTAATGCATTTCAGATTGATGGGAGCAAAATGTCTCAGCTTTGACCAATTAACATGATTACAGGACAGATTATTTAAGTTGCACTTTTGGATGGTATGTAGCCAACAATCTAAGAGAGAGATGGAAGGAGGTAAAAGAACAAGAAAACCAAAATGGGCAGAAGAGCAGCATTTACTTTTAGCTTTACGTTCAGTGTTTGTTCGTCCTCTGCTGTAAAAACTCTTAAGCCTCTTAAAAGTCCCCCTCTCTACTATTAACAAATTTTACTTTAGGAGCTCTTTTTAGGGCTAAGATGTTTTGTGAATCATTTTAATCTTTGCTAAGATTTAATCCTAAATTTAAGGGGAAATTCTAAGAAAATGTCATAATTCTAAGAACTTTTAGGCTTAAGAAGCTTGGTGAATACGGGCCCTGATGTATAATGAGGTAAAAATGTAAGTGTCAGGGTTAACCCCTAAAGGGCGCCTTGCACCTAAAGACTCTTTTTGTTTGGACTTCGTTTCCCAGAATGCACCTCGGTCAGCTGATGGGAGCCCTCCCCTGAACCGAGGTGGCTCATTTAGTTTCCTTATGAATAGCCTTCCTAAGGTCAGTTTCTTGTCTTGCATCTGTTGTTTCTGTGATTATCCTCTTGATATGCTGTTTTGTCATAGTTTCATGTTTTGTTCTTTCATGTGTAGTTTGTTCATGGTTCGAGTTTGTTTGTTTGTTTTGTTGATATTATTAAAAGTCTTCACCTCTGCGCTTATGCCTCGCGTGCTGCAAACACACCAAAGTCGTGACAGTACGTCACTCTGAACTGCATTTGCCGTCTGCCAAATGCCTAAATGTAAATATAGCAGGAGCAAAGGGGTGAATGTTAATTTGGAAGTGAAACAGAAGGAATCACAGTTTATACACCGCAGGGTCAAGTATATAACATGGTGTTTGCACAATATGGAAGTTTCATGCTGCCCTATTTCACAGAATGTATTGCAGACAATAAGTCACACATACCTGAAGTCCATTAATGCTGGGGCAATTGAAATAGCAGTAATGGAGTGTAAGCATCTTACCTTAAATAGTCTCCAAAATTTAGTTCACTTATTGCAGCTGCTGTTGCGATTTGCTTTTCAGGAGCTTTTTCAGGAAGTCGTCTTCTCGCGTGTGCTTCATCTGCTCCATGGCATGGTTTTACTAAAGCATAGAAGTTCAAGTCTTCTAAAATAAGGTTTCATATAGTGAATCTTTGTTATAGAAAACTTCTATAACAAAACCTTTTAGATCTACTTCTGAAAATTTGTGTTTATCGTACCAGTTACTGGTCATTTCTTAATGTATCTGAATGGATAACATACAGAGACGATTTCTTCGTTTATGTATGCAGACATTCTGACTTGAGATCAGCCCAAAAAGTCAAGTGGTGTTCGATCTGTTTCATCTTTATTGTTAGATTTAAAGCTATCTTACTTCTGAAATATGATTATTATTATTATTATTATTATTATTATTACACACAATAAACAGCTACTGAATCAGACTTTAAAACCACTTATTTGTTTGGTTTTTTTGGTTTTGTTTCTCTGTGTGTGTGTGTGTGTGTGTGTGTGTGTGTGTGTGTGTGTGTGTGTGTGTGTGTGTGTGTGTGTGGTAAAGCAGTGAAGCCAAGCACATGTCTGAGGAAATGATGGTGGACAGCATTGTTTAGAGACATTTCTTGGAGATTTCTTGGACCTGGACTTCATAACAGACCTTTAAATCTGGACTGAAACAAAAAACAAACAAACAAACAAAAAAAAGCTAAAACCGCTGCAATATCTCTGATGACTAATCACAGCATCTGTGGATTCTTATCATCCACATCTGCATCTATCTCAAGTGCTAATTGGATTGATTACTGACAGGCAAATCACAGAAGCACAGCTTGACTAATGGCTTCCTGTCTCTGCTTTTCCATCTCCATCCGAGAGGGATTTGCAGAGAGACTTTGTTGTATCGGCCTGTGGCTCTCTCCGCTGTGTTATTGCACGGCGCACAATGCAATCTAATCTGCAGCTGCAGGCATGCTAACCTGCCTACTAAATAATAAACAACGCCGGACCGTTCCGCCCATAATCCAGGTATTGCTTTCTGCATTTATTGCTCTATGTGTTCATTATCTGCCTGCTCCTCAGGCTGTGAATTATTATTGGTTTCTGCTTGACTTTGGGTGTGTGTGTGTGTGTGTTTTCCTGTTTTCCCACACTCTCCATGTGCTTGAATGTTTAATCTAAACTTAGTACTACTTCAGGAAAAGTTTTCCCTTTTGTATAGAGTATATACTATGTGTGTGTGTGTGTGTGTGTGTGTGTTCAGATTTGTATAATTGAATATAAAAAGCACATGAACAATGGGAACAGGTGTTGCAGTCGTTTATTAAATTCCCACTTCATATTCATTTCAGAAGGTCATGCTTGTACAAATATACAGAACATATTCTATAGATATTTCTGAAGAAAAAAAAAAAATTCCCTTAGCACTTATGGCTGAAAAAAAACTTCCAAGAAATCTCCATTCAGTTTTACAGTGTTGACACAGAGTCAGTCAAAATGAGTTGTGATCATGGGCGTGGTCATACCGTGTGTTTTGCACGTGTGATAATATGGGCCTTCTGCCAATTAGGTTGCTACTTTGTCCTGTGTCTTATTACAGGTAGTCCCCGACTTATGAACATTTGAGTTATGTACGGTATTTCCGCAGATACGGACGGGCCGCGGTTTTGTGAACATTCATAGATGCAAACAAGAAGCTCATAAAAATCTACAAAAGATGGACACTGCAGTGCACCAGATACTAATATTTACAATAACATATAATATTTTCAGCGATTAAGTGAGTGTAAAATGTCTAACGTCTGGTATATTGTACTGTGTGTGTGTGTGTGTGTGCAGGAGCAATGAGTCGGTCTCACCGGTTTCAATGAATCAGTTTGAAAGCACAATGATAGAAAATGTCTGTCCTGTAATGTTGTCCTGATGATGAATAATCCTAAGTTTTAGAAAATACTCAATAAGACAACAAGAGTCCACAGTCCAATACAGTGGAAAACGGCTCTGATACCTCCGGAATGTCCCAGTGTGCGAGATTCATTTCCTTGGGTGTGGTTATGGTTTGTGGCCACATGATGGCAGTGTGGGGAAAGGGGACGGATTTAGCCGAGTGGATCGGTGCGCTTTACATTGTACATTCGTGTTTGTCAGACTTAAGAACAAATCCGACTTACGACCTGCTCCTGGAACGGAACTCGCCTTGTCTTCGCCTGGTCTTCGCCGGTTTTTACACACAATCGCCTTTAAACCGGGCTGAGCACTCGTAAGCGTTTTGTTTTCTTCAGATACTTTTTAAGTTTGATAACTATCTGGAAGTAACTACACTTACAAAGATACATACAGTATTTAGACACAGACATGACCTGAGACTCATCCATGACGATTAAAAGGCCTTTACTTTACGGTAGTACCGAAGTTAAACCTGAACCTTGAAATTTTTTTCAAAATTGCTGCTTCAGTTTGTAGCTTTTAACATTTGATGTTGCAGTTTCTGCGCCACCTACTGGGAGAGATGGGACCTGAGACTGTTGGTGTCATTTCTACATTTTCATAGGAATAATAATAAAAAATAAATAAATAAATATTTTCATAAGAACAGAGTGCTGCTCTTGTTGTTGTTGTTGTTTTAGTTTTAAACCAGGCATAAAAATTGAGTTTAAAAACTCATAGCTGTATAAATGTAAATGAGGCCTGCCAAACAATTTGCATTTTTGTCTGATCTCTGCCATCATTAAATTCTTTTCACTTTACCTCCCAAGCAAAACCTGCACTTCCTTTTGGATTACAGTTCACACAAATCCCAGGTGAGGAAAATTACAGCAGAACACCAGCACCGAGCACGATATTAACACCGTTTCTACACCCGGCAGAGTCTTTTTACCGCAGTATGCACATTGTAATTCGGCTATTACGCGCCTCGGTTTCAATCAAGCCCCGACTCTCTGCGAGGATTGAATAAAGCTCTTCAGACATGTTCCATTGGACGCAATCAAACTCCAGCTCCAAATAATGAGCCAGTTAGAGGATTTGCCGCGGCTCTGTGCTGACTGGGAGGGGAAATTCGAGGGAAAGTGCTCAGCTGTTTTTCAAGCCTTGATGGATTTACAAGTCAGATACGGAGCTCAGAGTCCGGGTCTGCCCCTGCAGCCTTCACATGGCGTGCGAGATGCTCAGATGCAGCTGTGAATCACCGGGAGGACAGTAACTAGACAGCGGGCATGAGTCATGCCGAGATTCGGAGGAAATAAAGCGGAAAAAGAAAAGCAACAAAGAAGTTTCTGTGCTGAACGATCCCTAAATCTAGGTTTATGAGGACGTTATTTCTGTGTTCTTCTCTTTTCTTCACGTTTCAATTGAAAAGTACCCAAAAGAAGTGGGTCAGTAGGATTAACCTTCATCAAGTTCCATCTTCAGCTAATCTATTATACAAGCCTAATAAAAATAACAACCCCAGAGGTCTACGCACTCATCCCTGAGTCACAACCGTCTGAGAACCGGCTCTCAAAAACTCTCAGAACAATGGATGATGGCCACGAGGAGACCTCAGCGTAGGAGAACTGACGGGTCTCGTGTGTGGCGCTCACTCTGCTGCCTACATCATTGCTTCTACGATAACAATCCAGATGTAAAGGACTCGTCTGATCATTATATGGTGAAATGTTCAGTGAGAAAATATGTATTTAACATTGATGGATTCACTCCAGCTTCCGATCTTTTGTAGCAGTTTTGGGCAAAAGTTCAACTTTAACCATATTAACTAATAATAATAATAATAATAATAATAATAATAATAATAAATGCAACTTATTATGATGTACAGTAGTAAAGCGACAAAACCAAACAATTGACTCAAATGATTGTTTGGACCGATGTGTGTGTGCCAATGTTTCCCTGCTCACAACTTTCGCTCCTATGCGCAGTTTCAGTTTATTATTTGATTGAAATTAAATGAAAGAAACCAAAGGCGGTGTAGTGGTTAGAACTGTCGCCTTGCACCTTCAGGGTCCGGGTTCGATTCCCGTCTCTGTGTGCTAAATAAGACCGGACGCTTATCTATTCCAGGTTGTAAGAAGACTTAACTGTATAACAACTGACTGTGAAGATTCATGCTGTCCATCTCTTTGAACCTTTAAATTTGCAATTATCGTGGCTCTGGAGCGGTTCAATGGAGATCCGTCATCTTTATCCGCCAACGCTGTGGGAGGTGGAGAAGGTGCCACAGGATGCTCTGAAACACTTTTCAGGTGGGGAGGATCCCTGCAGTGGTACGTACTACCAGAACTTGCTCCATTCGTCAGTTTGCAGAAAGATCGAGCTTGTTTATTAGCTAGAAAGTGAATCAGCGTGAACGCACTTAATTAGCAGAGCGGTAGGGGTGCCGAGGAGAAAGTATAACTTTTAACATTTGTGTTAGAAACGTGGTTCCCGGGCTCATTTTTATCAAAGCGATGCAGAACAATCCAGGTTGATGCAAATCGCTTGCAAGATGTTTCCTTATTGAAGTAATTTGGGAAATAAATTGGTTACAATGCAGGACTCGAAAGAGCCTGGTGTTTCTTCAGTATAAAGATGCTACGAAGCTTGAAGGGAAGCAGCAGAGCTTTTTAGTGCCTCTGATGAGTGTGCAGAGCTAGTATAGATGGCTTGCTTTGTTTCTAGAATTTAGCAATAAAGCGCACACCAAGCCTGGTATGGAAATCGAATTTTAATCTATAAACGGAAATACTCTTTTGTGTGTTTGCATGTTTGTGCAAGTAGTTTAATAACAAACAAGCACGTCAACGGCTTTGCTATCCAGATGAGATGCAACACTAGACAGCATCACCAGCAACTTTTATTTCAAACCGTAAGCATGTCACAGAATCACTCGCATCATCAACGCTGAGCTCGGGGCTACTGAAACCCCGGATCAGACTGCAGAGCATCTACCGCGATGGCGCGTACGACAGGAAGGGGTGAGGGCCGCCGAAACTTTGGAGCAGCAGCAAGTTGGCCAGGCGTCAGGATCTGCATGCGGGCGGAGCCGCGCGTATCCTCTAGTACAGGGGTGGCCAAGTTCGGTCCTAGAGAGACGCAATCCTGCAGAGTCCAGCACCAGCCCTGAAAAAAAAAAAACTCTCCTGCCAGTAGCCTTAGTAGTCCTCAAGACCTTGATTAGCTTGTTCAGCTGTGTTTGATTAGGGTTGGAGCTGAACTCTGCAGGATTGCGGCTCTCCAGGACCGAACTTGGCCACCCCTGCTATAGTATGATTTTATTTTTTATTTTTTTTAAATGATGCAAATAAATCCTATAGTTAACTGAAGGATATATAAATTTTTCTTATCTGAATTAAAAATTACTGGACAGGCCAAAACTATTAGCGACAGCATGCTTGTAATGTTTGCGTCACATCCATAAAAAAAACAAACCAAAAGCAAAAGACATCTCTCGCTATACTGAGTGAACGCAGATGCTCGTTTAAAGGCAATTGCACAATTCTGTCCGATTATTTAATAGTTCAAGAAAATCATACATTGCAACTCCAGATATATGAGAATATCTCCATAAAATGTGTTCTATATCGGGATGGATTTTTACAGTTTCTTACTAAGTTCTTGACTGAGATGTGTTTAAATCCTTTAACAGCACGCAAACAGTGATGACATAAAATATCTACTCCGGTACTGATGTAAATGAAACCCCAAGTCTCATGTTCATTGTTCTCTGGCGAATCTCACCGTCATGGCTGAGTCACGGCCCAAACCAACGGATGCAGAGCTGGAGAAATAATGTGGCTCTGGAGAGTGATTTATAATAAAGTCTGCACAACGGAGAAGCCGGAATCCAAACCAGTGATGAGATGTGTCCACACCGAGCAGGATTAAAGCAAGATACGTGGTGGACCGTTCCCTCACTCCATACAGAGAGAGAGACAGAGAGGGGGGGGGGGGGACTCAGGAGAACTAATCCAAATTGAGTTGCACCTGTTGAGATGTTATCACACTCAGCTGATTGGAGTTGTGATCACATGCCAGGTCTATTTGGAAAGAAGAGTAATACCGGGCTGTTTCAGGAAACACAAAGACGAGGAGTTTGAGGTTTAGACCTTGAAATCAGGTCACGAACATTTTCTTCGATAAGGTGCAGATTAGAATCTCTGAAAGTCCAAACAAAAAGGTTCGATGGAACAAAGAGAAACGCCGTTTTCACATTTACTGTCCTGAGCATTTGACATGTAAAACAATTCTGTTGCCTACTGTACCTCACAGCTTTACAACCATTAAAACTGAATTTAGTTAACTAGAGTTTGGCTACTGTATGACTATTAATTATTGGAAATAAACCAAGGTCCGAATGGCCACGCCCGTAAGTGCCTCAAGGCAATAATAACAACAGTCAACTGTTTTTTGTTTTTGTTTTTTTATTATTAGTTTTTTGATTAAACATACCCAGGTTTGGTGTTCCAAATGGTTGAGATGTCTCTTCATGGTAAAAGTATCAGTATATTTGCAAATGCCAAAGGTGGCTCAGTGGAAGGTTTCTGCTACAGCATTTGGTCCACTGTGGCAGACCCCTCGATGGCAGCAGCTGACAGAGTAACAACACAAATAAATATATAAAGACATTAATACACATGAAGTGTAATTTTGCTAAAAATGCATCTCGTCACATAAAATATGTATTTTGCGTTGGGGTGGACAAATGTTTCGGGGATTTTGGGGCTCAACCTTGCTTTTATGATATGCTACGAAGCAATGAAGAAATAATATTTAAAGATGCAGTGTCCTCTGGTGGATATTTTTATACAATAGTAAAGCATATACCTCAACCGATTGGTAGAGATGGATGAGTTCAACACATTTTTTCAGTGATGTAATGGCTTATAATTTGATCAACCAAAAGGTTGAGCAGAATGTTGCCAAGCAAACCTCGTTACCTTCTTCAGCCAGTCAGATGTATACTGTTGCATTGAATAAAAACGTCACCCAATGTTGAGGTGGTGGTGGTGGTGGTGGTGGTGGAGAGCCTCACCGGTTCTTCTGTTGCTTTGATGTCTGAACATGAAATGCTTTTTTTTGTGTGTGTGTGTGTGTGTGTGTGATAAATGGCGATGACTGTTCTGCAGATTTAATGGCGGTAAACATCTATTAGGCACGGCTGCCTGCACCTGCTTTGATGAGCGAGTGTTGGAGGCTGTGAAGGAAATGCCCTTGTGTGATGAGTTAAGAAAAAAAAAATCACCTTCACATCTTTGTTCGAATTGGCATCTGCTTTTCTTCTTAATGATGGACAGAAGCTCATGAGTAAGACACATTCAGCAGACGCGAAGCCGGTTTTTGTTCAGGCATACATCAGAAGGTGTTGATTAATTCTCTGTAACAGCAGCTCTGACGGTAAACTGCACGCATTCCCATATGTAATCGTTTCCATAGTAACAACTCATTAACAAAACTGTGAAGGATCCAGATATTCTTTTCAACATCTTTGTTTTGTTTCTCACTTTCTTTTTAAGACCAGACGTGACAGGGCTTTTGCCCTTGTTGCCCCGGGCTCTGCAGATACCCCCTGACCCGCATTAAGTCTGAGATTTAAATCAAACCTAAAGACCTCTCTGTTTCAGCTGCTCTCTGTTCAGTCTGATGTTGGACAAGGGTTTTTTTTTTTTTTTTAGGTTTTAATTTAAAGGTTCACTTTATTACATGTTTTATATAAACAGTTAGAACTTTTCATAATTACATTTTAAGCGTCTATTTTATGCCATATATTGAATTTATATTTACTTCTATGTTGCTTTCTCTTTCTACTGTTAATTAACTTTTTACAGTGTCCTATTCATGTGTTTTCCTTCTCATTTGATTTTCTTTCATCCTATGCATTTTGCAATTTCTCATACGATGTCCACGTGTACATGTAACACCGCGAGACCCGCGGCAAACCCACAGACAGCTGTTCCACGTGTTTCCAGTCAGGCAGATCCATGTGCACTGTGTCACCAGGCAACAGCGAATGAGGGCGTAAAAGTGTCTGACGTTTACAGAAGACTTCAAGAACAGTACGGTGATGAGACGCTTAGCCGCAATAAAACATCTGAACGGTGCAAACATGTTAAAGAAAGCTGTACATCAGTGAAGGACGATGCCAGGCGTGGTGGCTCGGAGCTCGCTCCAGTCGTTCGCGTGAACATTCAGCGCCTGATCCCCGACAATTGATGGATAAAGTGTTTTTAAGGAGACACATCTGTGTGTGTGTGTGTGTGTGTGTGTGTGTGTGTGTGTGTGTGTGTGTGTGTGTACTGTACACCTAATCATATTCCCCAACACGACCTGCACATTACAGGAACTCCGCTGGGAGTTATCGCCACGTCTCCCGTACAGTCCTGACCTCGCTCCAAGACATTTCAACACGCTTGCGCCTTTAAAGGAGTTCCTGGGAGGCCGGCGTTTCAGACATGAAACAAAAGTCCCGCTTTGACGTTCCTAATATTATCTTCTACTGAAAATCACTTTGGGCAACAGCTGTTGTTTAACAAGTGCTATACAAATACATGTACAGCAGATGTTTGACCAATAATAAACTACAGTGGAACCTCGGATTGCGAGTAACCTAGTTTACGAGTGTTCCGCAAACCGGGGCAAAGATTTTTAATTCATTTTTTATTGGAAACTGAGCAAGTATTAGTTTACGAGTACCGAGTATCATGCATGCGACTCTTATTTTGACACCGAGCGGCAAGTGATCACAACTGAGCCAATTTCTCTCTCTTGCGCTGCTGGAATTATGGGTAATCGTTTCCCCTGCTGCATCTTAGTGCTCGTCTCTTATAATCAACATCTCCCTCTCTCTTCTGTGTGCGTGCGCCTAATTTGACACTGTGCCCCACACACACACACACACACACACACACACACACACACACACACACTTTTCTCATGTGTACTTGGTGGGTGCAAGTTTATTTGAACTTTTTTTAAATATTAAGCGCAGATTAATTTTTTTTATTTTTACTTTATATGTGGTATTAATTATTTTTATGCATTTTTTGTTTTGGGCTGTAGAACGGATAATTTGAGTTTTCATTATTTCTTATGGGAAAAGTCTATTTGGTTTACGAGTGTTTTTGGAATACGAGCTTCTGGAACAAATTATGCTCGTAATCCAAGGTTCCACTGCAATTAAAATGTATAATCATTGACGTGATGGATGTCATTTATTTAAACTCTATGGAAGGACTCTCCAGTCAGAGGTGAAGCTTTACCTTTATGTTGTCCACCATCTTCAGGACCGAGGAGTTTTCTCTTTTTTGTGTGTCTTCAGTTTCTTTGTATTCTTTCTTCTTATGCCATTTAGGAGAGGACAAACAGGCTGGGGGAATAAGTCTTTTATAGCTGCTATAACCTGTGTGCTTTGTAGATGTTCCCTAACATTAAATGTAACTACTGTATAAAGGCATAAAAACGTCTGAACGCGGTAACTCCACTCCATCACACAGATTTCCTATAACAGCATGACACATAATGTGTGGGTGCGTCCTCGGTAACTCGGGTCCCCGCTGTCCTGCAGGAAAGCCGTGTTTTTGATCTTCGCCTTCCATTAATTTCACGTCCTTTTCATATGCGATCTGATTGACTCAGAAGAAAGCGGATGCAGACGGATCACAGAAAACGTGACCGCATCTCAACAGGATGTTGATTCTAATTGCTTTGAATTCCAGGTAGCACGGACCACTAAAAGCGAAGTGAATCTGGATTAGCGCTTCATCCTCAAAGTCAAAACTGAAGTGTGCGTCGAGCCGACCGAGCGGTTGATTAGGAGAGCTGACAGGCCCGAGGGAGGCCGTCCTCTCCCGCTGAACCCTCTGATGTGTCATCACCGATTAATCTTCAAAACGTTTAAGAGCCGGCCCCGTTTTCACTGAGCAGGCGCTGCTGGCTTTTACCTCGTGTCACACACCTCACCGGGTCTCGGAAGAACCACTCGGTGATTCTGATGCAGCCTGCAGCGTGACAGGAGACGACGTGGCTGGAGATCTGTTAAACGTTGAGCTCTCGCTCTGAATGCAAACTGCGACATCGCTGATGCCTGACTGACAATCAGAACCGGTGTGGGGTCATGGGAGTAACACACACACACACACACACACACACACACACTCACATTCAATCAGTGACCGGCTGATGTCTGAGTTCCTACTGTAGCTTCAGTAACTGAGTGTAGGGGTGATGTGGAGTCTCATACGTTTATCTGTTTTTTAGAGATGGGGGAGAAAAAAAAATCGATGTAGTTTTGTATCGTGATTCTTTCATTAAGCAATTCATGTATCGCCACACTTACTTCAAATTCCTTATTAGATGCCTTCTGATTAAAACACAGTAACTTTATTTCTTAGATGAACTAAAAACAAGTCTTAGTCCCTCTCTAACCCACCTAATTCACCCAACATATACATAAAACTAATTTAATATGAAACAATATTGTTATATAAAAAGAGATGCACTAAAAGAATAAATAAAAAACATTAAGATGCGAGTACCTGCTAAATGTTCCTGCTCTTAAAACTTTTATTTGGTCGCACCACTGATCAAACGTTCGCTGTGCAGTACCCGGTGACCGGTGAATGTCCTCTTTTTCAACTTGAAAAAAGAGCTCGAGCAGTGGCCACCCGTGATCCTCAATGTAGCTCTTGAGTACCGCTAGATTCCGCCGCTCCTGCGAAGACCAATAAAACATCTGCGATTTGTATAAATGGTGTGTAAACAGTAGCATTTGGGAAAGTGGGAAAGTGTCTTCTGCTGCCCTCCAGCGTCCCTGTAATTGTTTAATGGGTGTCTTTTGCGGATGTTGCGTTCTGTTATTCAAACCAAACAACTTTCTATGTCCGTGGATGAGGTTGTGACTTACGTAAGATTTTGGAGAGGTGTAAGAAATTGGCCACCGGAAAACTGTCGACTTGCATATTATCATCTTTGATTTGGGGGATTCGAATCTTTCTCAATGAAGACTACCGGTTTATGAATTTTTATGGACCCATCCACTCCTTTCCGCTGGGTATTCATACCGTATGTCTGTACGGCCTATGCGCTAAACTGACCTCGTCAACCGTGTCACCGTCCGAGGAGTCAGGAGCCGAGAACTCGAGTTTCGACGCCGTATGTGATTCGGTGAGAGTTGGATTCAGTCGGGGTCTTTAAGAGAAATTTCTCTTTGGTGTTCCCGATCATCCGAATCCTTCTCCGACCACTGGTCCCTCACCCTCCCCTCAGACGTGAGGCCTGTATCCAAGGGAAAAACATCCAGTACACTTTCGTTATTCGTTAATCCGTCAGCAGACTGTTTAACCATTACAGGGCTCGCCTCTCTGCGATGTACTTGGGCCTGAACTGTAATTCCCTTTCGCTTGGTGTTGATGGAATCTATAGCCAAAGGAACCAAACTGGGTGAAACAGCGGGTGGTGTTCTGATCGTTGATGTACATTTGGTATTATCGTTCTGCGTTTGTGTTAGATTAGTCCGTTTAAGAACAGTCGCGCATGATGGTGGGTCAGGTTCCCTTCGAGGAGTAGTCTGCTTTTACAAACAGCAAGAGCACTCTCTTTCAATCTATGTTTAAATCTACCTCTGGCCCACTTCACCGCCACCGTCCATTCCGGCTCAACAAACTCATCGATGTGTTCCATCAGGTCACTCATGACTTGTGTGTAATGTTCTGCTAAAATATACATGTTGTTATTCCTCCAGGCTAGTGCATTAGGCTTAATCTTTTCCAGAGTCCTATCTTGTGGTGATGCTGGTTTTATAAACTGGTGTGAGTTTATTAGCTTGTTTGTGCATCCCGACTGGAAAATTCCCCACCTGTATTGAATTCTCCATTATCTCTGAGTGACGTGTTGCCTGTATAAGTTTGAAATAACGTGTAATTAAGATTTTATCTCAACCATAATTTACGTGTGGCGATAAACGAGGCTGTGTATGCTCCCCAGTGCCCATCTCTGACTGATTATCCAAAAATGGCAAATCTGTTCTGCAATTCCACCATAGTGACTATTTAACCCGAATAGAAGACGACCACTAACCGAACTTTGAGGATTTTCCAAGTCCTCTCAGAAAGGAAGCAGTCTCCAAGCTTGCGTTGGCTTCTGGTCAGGCTCTGGATAAAAGTTCTCCAATACCCTGGTTCGAAGATCCTCCCGCGGCTCCGGACCGGCTTGAATGAGGAAAAGGGTCAAGAGATAAAAAAAAAAAAAAAAAACGGCAAAGGAAAGGAAGAACTCGGGAAAAGAAATCAAAGAACAAAGAATACATTTAAAGAAACAAACAAAGAAAAAGAAAAGAAAAGAAAAAAAAAAAAAAAACAGAGCTCTGGATAAAGTAAAAAGGATTTTGTAATCCTCAATGTTTGTGGTGTTGGTAAAAGTCCATCTCATTTTTCATTGATATACAGTACAGTACCAGTCGAAAGTTTGGATTTGTCTTCTACATTCTACTGAATATCAAAACTACTGTATTGAATAACACATACAGTACGGCATCAGGTAATGAAGGTACGGACATGAAGGCCGGCTGTTCTGGATCAGTTCTGTACGAACAGTATTGTGTCGAGTGTGTTTTGTAAAACGACTAATCGACACCTTTTGACCAATCAGAATCCAAAACTCCGCAGCGGCGTGTTATTGTTACTGTTATTAAAAATAAACAAACTCTTTGATCATATACTCGTTGATCACTAGTAAGGAATAAAATTAGTTTTTTTTTTTTTTTTTGTTCAATCAGACTCGCATAAAAATGCAAATATCAGATTCTTAACCTTTTTTATGATCTCGTTCCGTTTCCAAAGCCTGAGGCGTATAATCCAGTAAACACATGAAAGAATGTGAAATGATTAAGTGATCATTACGATTTGTCGAAACATGAGCGGATCTTTTGAGTTTAAAGAATTTAGTCCCGGGTAAATATGCACGAATCTGAACGAGCAAGCGCAACCTCTTTGTGGTAATTACGGCAGCGCACGGAGAAGGAGAAGAAGAAAAGGAGTGAGGTCAGTAGGTTCCTCTATTGTTTAAAGGAACGTTTGAGTCAGGGAGTGTAATGTAATGTACAGTAAGACGAGTGTGTAAGAATCTCACACAGAGGCGACGAACTGCTGGAAAGCAAAGATGCATTCAAGGCCCTGAGGCGACGAATGAAAAAGCACAGATTTGGTTTAGGAATGAGAATAAAATATGACTGTAAATAATCAGATGTAGCCTTTTATATAAACAGTATTATTGAACTTGCATTTCTTTTTCTATAAAGGTAATCCAATTGAAATATGTCCAACACTGATGTACTGTACAGTCTTATTTATGTCTTATATATCTTTTATTTATTTGTTTACTCTTACACTCAGACAAGTTATTAACTTTTTAATTTAAGTGATATTTAGAAAAATTATTTCAAATTCTTTATGAAAGGCCAATTATGTAATGGGAAAAAAATGAAGAATCTGAAGATTTTTTATTATTATTATTATTATTATTATTATTATTTCAGTGCAGGAAAGGGCTGACTTTATACACCGCGCTTGATGTGTATGAAGTCATTATCTGTTACGCAATGTTGTTTCTCTAAACTCTTCTCCAAATAAATGATCATCAAACCCACATTCTGCTCTCAGATTTCAAACGAGCTTCGATTTAAAAAAGCTTGACGTTCTAAGTTCTAACATTTCTTTTCCACTTTGCCGTAATTAACTTTTTAATGTCTCCGTATCTCTCCGGAGCCTCGCCGGGCGGTCCTGGTTCTGAGATATAAAACATCTCGTACGTAATGGTTTCGTCCTGGTTCGCTCTTCCATCATATCTGCTGTGATTTATGTTTTGTTTACGACTTCCAGGAGCGCGTGCGGAAACACACGCAGCACGTTCGTTAGATAAAAACGCTCGACTCTGCCGTCATACCCGAAAGAGACGCACAAATCATCTCTTTAAATCGGCGAACACTTCCGGGCGCTCTGCATACGTTTCTCCGGTAAATGCCGAGGGTTCCCTGGGAGGATGTGGACCGAATCGACCTATGCTAATCAGCGTGTGATGGATTTGCGACGCTAGCACAGCCATCAGGCTCGGGCCTGAAGACGGAGGACGTTACATATAATTAGTGTCATTCAGATAGGAAGATTTGTGAAAGGCGTGGATCTCGTTAAGCAGAACCTCGCAGCTCGACTGGAAGAGTTTGGGTAAAGAGGTCAACACTGAAAAGGGGTTTCATTTATCGCAGATGTCGAAACAAGTCACAGTGAAGGGCTTTGTGACGATGTATTCTTATTTTTAGTCGTCTATGTCCAGTCAGCAAATCAGTTGTACATCTAAATCAGTGCAGCTCCACTTTTAAAGGTCGATTCCGCTTGTCGGCATGAAGAATTTATACCGTTACGTTTAATGTACATCATCAGTTAAGTTAATAAGACAAAAAAAAAAAAAAAAACGCTTGTCATATCACAGAAACTGCAAAGTGTGAAATTCTCTATTATGAAGATGACAGAAACCTCACTTATAGCTGTAGCTCTGACACTGGAGACTCCTTCCATACTGTACATGTTAAATAAACATTTCCTTTAAAGAAAACTTCACCATATCAGAGATTCTGTAGAATCTGGTTATGTGGAGGATCTGTGCCTCAGTACAAGTCCCTAAGTGCCGTTACCATAGAAACCATAATGTAGCACAATGACATCATTTTTATTTATCAATTAATTTATTCATTGTGAGAATGGCAATGTATTCAAAGATCTTAAACGAATGCCTTTTTAGGTTTTTAGAGTTTTAGAGTTTTAGAGCCTTTTAGAGTTTTTTTTATAAAGAAACCTGTATAACTGTAATCAACAGTTTTGCCCAGCGGCTGTCTAATAAATATGTAAATATATTGTATTATTCCTTTGAAATACCGCACATTGTATAATAAAGTGTACATTTTACTATAAGGAGCATTTTCCTCCTTTTCTACATCTCCTGTAATCATTAAATGAGTAGCGTAAAAAAAAAAAACTGAACTGATGGTAAATTTTTTAATTCACTCCTCAATTGTTGGTAGACCACATTTTCATTATGATTCATTACAGTATATCAGATTGAAAAATGTGCCAAAATTAACCTGAGTGAGCCATCTCTACCGATCGGATGAGGTAGCTTCTGCTAAAATTATCCACTAGATGTCACTGTGTCTGTTAATAGCATGTGTTGTTTTTGCTCCAGAGTATACCATGAAAAATAAAGTGGACCAAATGGCCACAAATATTTATAATATTTATAATATATTATTATTATTATTATTATTATTATGATAATCACAAATATTATGTTGCACCAATACACACAACAAGGTTAGCATTTTATGACTAATTTTAGTATTTGTAAATGTTCAGGTGTTTTTAGCATGAAGTAACATCTCAACCATTTGGAAGAGGCCTATATTAAGGTCTACTGTATAAACCAAAAACTTTTTTTTTTTTTTTTCTTAGTGAGTATTTAAGGGTCAATCAAGATTTTGCATATTTTTATCTATTACTAAAGATTAAATAAATAAATAAATAAATAAAACAGTGGCCTTGAACCCAGTTTTTGTCTCAATCTCAGGTCCTACAGGGTGAAAGACGGAATGGAGTTGTGATATAAATGAGCAGTAAACTTTCTCTGAGATGATAAACACAGTCCCAGTCGCCGCTCTTCACACACTTCACTTCCATTGTTCACAGTCTTGATCTGAGCATTTCACGCAGATTAGAAGTGACAAGACCAATCTGTATTTATAAGCAGCCGTTTCCCACCGGCCCACCGGCTCCGACTCTCTGATTGTTGATGAGTCTGTAAGTAAAATCTAAATAGACCTGGATCTAAAAAAAGAAAAAAAAGTGCTTTAAAGCGATCCGTTACCTGTGGGAAAGATTCGCAGCTTCAGCACAAATGAGATGAAATGGAGCGTGTGAGGAAACACGCCGCGCTCTGTAATCTTAATTCACGAACGAGTCGAGCTGTAACCAGCGTCTCCGAGCCGTTGTGCCTTTGGGCGTCCTCCTTCTCTGCATGTTTACTGAAATATTCGGGTTTTCCTCAACGTTTTAGACACCCTTTAACCTTTTCACACAAAAACAACATTTACAGTCTCTTTAAAGAACTTTGAAAGCTGTTCCTGCTTTGTTTTCCACGTGTTGTAAATAATATAGCGTTTCATTTCGCTTCGCTTTATTATTCCACTACAAACCTCACTGAGGTTTTGAG